>JARHVA010001458.1:3362500-3433064 GCA_037957365.1 Torreya grandis | reverse complement strand
AGAGAGAGTAATGATAATTTTCAAACAAGAGTTACAATAAATAAAGGAGTTATGAAATAGTCTCATAAGATATCAATGGACATGTATTGCCTTATTTAAGATGTATCATCTTGGAAATGGCATAGTAGTTCTCCCCCTTGCTTGACACCTCTTGCTTATTCTTCAAACTACCCTTATTTTTGGCTTGGAAAGTGACAAGTGTCCTTATTATAATCAATTCATGTTAAACTGATCTCTACCCTTGTTCTTAACACCTTGCATCAGTTTTATAATCTCTTTAGATTGACATTACTTGATGATCACACCTTCTTAAATATCTTGAAACCCAATTGGCTTCACTATGCCTCTCTTTGCTTAGAATAATCAAATATTGATTCCATATTTATGGGTGAAACATATATTCATGAAAAATTTAATCAGCCCATTTTAACCCATCAAACATTCCAAAGACCTCACTTTGCACCCAAATCTTGTATTTATCTTCAATTACTTATAGACCTAAAAACACATAAAACTCCTTATATAAAAGAATATATAGATGATCTTGGAAACATAGGAATAGTTTTGAGTATCTAGAATGCCATTACATTTTTATGCAAAATTTCATGTCCCAACCTAAGCAAAAGTGTACTTATTTTTCTTGTTTCTCTCTCTAATTAGGCCCCATAAGGCCTAAATTTAAGTTTTATCTCTAATCCATTCCCACACATGTGAAACTCCAAATAAAAATAGGAATCACTTTCCCCACCCTATGACCATGCTCTGTGCCAAATTTTGAGTTAAAAGACCTTGTACAAATGGGTGAACCATGAAATGGTTAAAACCCTAGCCTAGGTACTTGTACATGCATGAGAGGTAGTTGGAGTGTTTGTCAAGATATTTTTAGATTACCAAGATTGAAAATGATATTTTGGGGCCTAAAACATCCTAGGAAAACTACATATGTTGGGAAAATACATCTCCTTGTATACTCCATAGGCTTGTAGATAGGCTTCTGGGTTAATAAATAATGCATTTCTCCCTTTTTGACCCCACTTAGTAACTTAAATGGCTTAAATATCACCATAAGATAAATATTAAGGTGTATATATGGTCATTAAACCTATTACCATTATTTATATTCCTCTAAACTTGATTTGAATATCAATTATTACCATTGTACACTCACAAACATCCCCTACAACTATGCATTATGGTTAATTTTATATAGTCTACCCTTTGCATGTGCTAGCCAATAGACTATTATGATGTACATTATACCTTTTAATTTAAAAAAATTTAATTTCAAATTTAAATAATTCCATTTTAAGTTATTTTAAGGTGACTATCTCTCATCAGGTCATTAGAGGGTTTCTTGGCAGCCTGAAAGCACTTTATAGTCTTAACAATGGTTCATAAAGATGAGGTTGTTTCCCTGAGAACCAATGCCTAAAAATTTGAGGGTATAATACTTGAAAACTACCCCTAATATATTTTGGCACCATGCATGTTTTAAATAAATATTTTATAAATGTTTAGGATCCTCTAGGACTAGGTAGGTTACAACTATGAGGTTTAGAAGTAGGTTCTTGAGTTTAAAAAACCTTCCAACTATTGTTTACTACTAAAGAATGCCTCAAGAAATATTGAAATACACCATATGAGTTTATACAAATTTTTTCAAACATATTAACCCCTCAAATGGTTTATAATAGGGTTTGTTTCTTTATGAGGGTTTGCTAGTAGCTTGAGTTACTTAATCCTAGAGGTCTATGTTAGCTCTTCCCTTTCATTGTTAAGGAGTTCAAAACTCATATAATGATTACTTGAAGTAATAATAACCT
Organism: Torreya grandis; assembly: GCA_037957365.1. Taxonomy (NCBI): domain Eukaryota; kingdom Viridiplantae; phylum Streptophyta; class Pinopsida; order Cupressales; family Taxaceae; genus Torreya; species Torreya grandis. Next base: position 3,431,241 of record JARHVA010001458.1, on the reverse strand, counting down.
TATTAATTCATATATTTTTATACTTAACCATCAAAACTTCAATAACCTATAGGTATCTATGTATTTCTCACACAGGCATGTGTGTGTGCAGTGTTGGCTCTTTGACTGTTAAACAGTGAAATTGACACTCCCTTATCGGATTTGAATTGCTTAAATCTTGTAGTTTAATTAGTAAGTGGTCAAAAAATTTATATTTATTATATATCCTATTTGACCCTCTCCCTAACAATTTACATTCTCATCTCTAATGCATATCTTCATTACATTTCTCATGAAAAGGAAACTCATAGGTTTGCTTTTATCATTTTAAGCCCTTTAAACATGCAAATGAGATCATTATAGTAATAAAAAATAAATAAAAATATTACCATGACCTATTTATGAGATTTTTACCTTCATGTAACACTTCTAATGCAACATTTAACACTTCTTAGTGCATTGTTGAGGATGACATGCTTATAATATAATTTATGGCCTATAATGGCACTAGGTTTGCCTTGGTAGATTAGTGGTGAGATTTACCAATTTAATGAGTTCATATAGAGATATATCATGTATTTTAATCTCAAATTAAATCACTTCACATTAATTCACATTCTCATTAGACATTGATCCTCATTTGATGATTGTTATGAGCCTGTAGGTCCATATTTGGATCCTATACTGCTAGGTTCTATTATATGAGATCTTATTAAAACTATTTTGATTATTAAAATTATTATTTTTATGGGGAAAATTATGTTAAAATTTCCATTTCTCTTTAAATTGGCCTTTATAAACTCTCAATTTATCACCTCATCACTACAAACTAGTCATTTTCCTCCCTGAGAGTGTAACAGCCATGTATATGTATATTATGCTCTTTTTGGTGAAAAGCTTCAATGTTAAGGATATTGAGGGAGAATATATGAGTTTAATAATTTAAGACAATACACATTAATTATTTTAAACCTTATACATATGAAAAACTCATAAAAACTTCAATAAAACTCCTTGTAACTTCATTTAGGCCTACACTTCAACATACATGGAGATCTTGTTTCCTCAAGGGGTCATACATGCCAAATAAATCCTAGAGAATTAGGTTTAATTTATTTAAAAATCATACATATAATTTCCAATTTCTCTTATGCCTTTAACTTGCTTTAAACTACCATTCCAAGGAGAAAAATGAACTTGTAGGGTTTATACAAGGTATAAGACCACTTGATGATCTTAACGATTGTTCATAAAGGACCAGCCACCAATATGAAAATTAATTTTAAGGTAATTAGGACCCCCTCATATATTAAAAATATTAGGTTTCAACTCTAATTGTACTGTACAGACCAAGCATCTAAAGTTGGCCTTTGTAAGCTTGCCAAAGGAGTGATGGGAGAGAGTTTTTTTTTTTTTTGCCTTTCTAAGGCTTCTACAAGCTTTTTATCCATGGATATTACTTTGGAAATGAAAATATACACTCGTTAACCATTTTAACCTACAAATAAATCTCCTAAGTTTTTACAAGTACCTATAACTTCCTGTAAAAGAGTGCTTCTCTTTCATCTGTACATTGAACATGCAAAACTAATATGATTTGACATATGTGAAAGTTATATGACTGATTAAAAATATTGTATAATTATATTATACATATATTTAATCTTTTGGTATTTTACATGTGTTGAACTTGACCAAAAACACTTTTCTCTTGCATAACACTTACCTTAAACTTCATAAAAAACCTTAACCTCTCCAAACAAGTATGGAATGTTTATGCAAGGTAATTAAGGGTAGGATTGATTGAGAAACAACATATAAACCTTTAACACCTTTAGGATCCACCTTATTCACACCATGACATATATATACTAGCACAACATAGAGATAAGTCTTTACCTTAAAATTGTCAAATTAACCTTAAATTTTGCCAACAAGACCTCAACAAGACCATTTTAAGACCTAAAAGGGAATATAAATTCTATTTACAAGGTGATAAGACATGACAAGTCAAATTTTTTAATAGGGGTTGACCTTTTTAAATTAGGGGTTAAAAATGGTCAATAGTAATGACAAGTAATATATTTTTTGATTTTAACTATGAAGTTAGCTTTAGATTTACCCTTTGAATTTGATATTTTTGAACTCTCTTGATTATGATTTTTATTTTTTATTTGAGCTTTGAAATTATTGCCTTGGTTTCAAGTTCATGTTCTTTATCTCCCACATATAGTCTCATCTTCTCCTTGTAGGATAAGAGAGAACCCACTAACTCATCAACACTTATTGTGTTCATGTCTAGACACTCTTCAATATTGATCATAGCATTCAACCATTTTTAAGTCAAAGATCTCAAAAGTTTCCTTACTATGACCTTGTCTTCTATGGTTTCTTCATAAAGCCTCATTCTATTCACTAAGTCATTTATCCTTATGAGATATTCTCTAACTCCATTTTATGACATTCTTAAATTCCAATAATTTATTTTAAGAGTTTAGAGTTTTTCTTATCTTTCCTTAATGGATCCTTGATATGAATTTTACAAGATAATCCATGCCTCATGGTAATTTTTACATCCAAAAATTCTTGGATAGATACTTGAGTCTATGGTGCTCTAAATATAGAAGAAAGTTTGTGCATCAACCTTTTCTTGATCCTTTTTTGTTTTGTTCTGATCTTGAGTCAAATTATTCCAATATCCAAGTGGTTTATATCCATGGAGAAAATTATCACAAACTCCCTTCTAAATAAGTATTCTCTTCAACCAATCTTTCCAATATTTAAAGTTGTGTCCATTGAAAATGAGAATATTCATAGAATTAGAATTCATTTAAGCCATGATTCTCTTGATAATGAATTAAAACACTTATAAACCTTTCTTGAATGAGAATTTGATAAAAATGAAGTTTTTAAATGTATGGAGGGAGTGGAAATAAGCTCTAAATTAATCTAAAAATTAGGTTAGTGATCATCTAATATAACCCATAATTAATATTTGTTAATCTAATATTATTATAAGTGTGATTGATGACAAAATATGTATTAAATTTTTAGAGTAGGTTGTTTACCTTAGCTCATGTTCACCTAGGTATTTTATTTTATTATTCCTACCCACTTATGTGTGGATATTTAATTTATCTTAATTTATATATTATGAGATATTACATATTTATCTTATATAATATGGAGATAATTTATAGTTATTTATCTCTTTTAGGGATAGTTATCTCTTAGTCATAGGTTTGATCTCTAGCTTGATCTCTTAGTTAGGATTGATCTTCCTTGTCTATATATGCAAGGCTATTTCATTGTATTTGAGGAAGTTATGGAGATGTAATATATTATATAGCTACTCTTTGTTTTGAAATCAATCTGTATGACTATTATTTTATATTCTTATTGTTATGAATGTGATGTTATGCTAACACCAAAGATCTTGTGGCTTGGAATGCTTTTTCCCATTATTTTTAGGTACCATAGCTTAAGGTGTTGTAGACATCCATTTGTAAATTCATTGCAATGGAATTTTTTTCATATATCCAATTATTTTATGTTTACTATGATGTTTGACAGGAAGATCTCTATATTTTTTTATTATAGGTTGTGTATCATGGTGTTTATAATAACTATCTAGAAATAAGGAAGAAGATCCACTTTTTGTGTGGATCTATGATTGGTTCTATATTTTTTATAACATGGCCATGTTTTCATCAACCTTATATTTCTTGGGCATCCTTGGTGTCATTTTTGTGTTTTTTTACATTGTAGATGAATTTATTTATAGACTCATGCATAGCACAAAGATGACATTCAGGGGAGTTTCAAATTTAGGACAATAGATAGTAGCAGGGTGACAGGTGAGAGAGTGACAATTAAAACCCAATAGATAAAAACACTATTCATCTCAAATTTTCCTCTCTTTTGTTTATGATGTAATACCCACATCAATCAAATCAATCAAAAGGGGGAGCTCTCATCCTCACCCTTATCCCCTTGGTCATATGATATGGTCACATGGAGGGGGATTAATTTTTAATTCTTACTAGTGGGGGCATAACTTCAACTATTGAATTTTATTTTGTAATCTCTCCAAGAAAATGTTTTCCAAGAATTTAAATATTTTTTGGTGTAAATTTTTATTTTCGACCCATTTATGATGGAAAAAACTTGTAAAAACTATATCTTTTAATCTATAACTCAAAATTGAGTGTAGTTTTTTCAAAAGAGTATGTTTTAATACCCTATCTATTTATGTCATTTATTTTGTAAAACACACTAAATTATAAAGTGCCAATTTTTGGGGTGCTCATTATTTTCATTGAAAGATGTTAAATTATCATGGGGGGATTTGTCTTTTTTGGAGGGTTATTCTTCTTCCTGACTTTCTCATTATTTTTTTTTGATAAAGGATTTTTGATTCTTTGAGCCCCTCAACACCTCAAATTACAACACTTGGAAGATCAAAATGAAGATACACTTATAGTTGAAATGTTTGTGGAGAGTTGTGTTTGGTGACATTCCTCACTTTACATATGAGGAATGTATTTTCTGGATTGCATCCATGCAAGATGAAGCTCTTTTCTTGATTAACGTCCATGTTTTATACACTTTTCATTCCTATGTCACATCACCCAAGGAAGTTTGGAACCACTTTTTAACCTTATTTAGAAACTATATTGAGTCTTTTAGGTATTTTGAGCCCTATTTTACTACACTTCCTTATATTTCATTTATTTTTCCTCTTATAAGCAAGGATTTATTTTTTGATGATGACATGAACATCATTTTTCTTGTTAGTGAGAACTTATATTATGATGGTCGTTTATTTGAGGCACATATTACTCATAATATAGATTTTACTCATATTCATTTCATTAATCAATAGGACATGAATCTTGATTATGTGGCACCTCCACCATCACTTTTGGATATCATGGATGACACACCATGATGCCTTCCTGAGGATGACTTTTGTTATGCCAAAGTTCTTATTCCTTCATTGCCTAATTCTATTATTTATGAGGATATGTTTTTAGATGGTGACTTTCATGATGAACCTATTATTGTTGGACATTCTAATTTGGAACTTGTTGTTACTCCTAATACAACTATTGTTACTTGTTTTACAATGGATCCCCTTACTCACATGTTTGGCTTATTTGAGAGATATACTCTTATTTTTGAGTCTTGTACACTCAACTTTGTGGGATACATCAATAGAGTTCTTGACAATGAATTACAGAATAGTGTATCTCCTATTAGGATTATTATTTAGAAAGGTCAGCACCACATTAGTGTTTTTATAGGTGATGTATCTTTGGGACATCGTGATCACATAAAATAGTTAACTTTTCTTCCTAAGGGGAGAAACCATGGATTATGTACATGGGACTCTTTCACCTCATATGAAGATGGATTCTTACATATTTTCCATCTATGCAAGTTATAAAGTAATGATTTTTATGTGGGGTGAAGTAATTTATCCTTAGGGGGGATTCTATATGAAGTCCTTCCTTCTTTTCTCTCTTTTCAGGGGTGGGTAGGTAGGGGAGCTTTATTTTCCTATGGGTTTTCTCCTTTTCTACACTTTATGAGATATTAATTAATGGATATATTGTACATGAGTTCCTAATAAATACTTTTTACTAGGTCTCATACTATGGATATGCCACTCTATTTGTGGCCCTTAGTTTCACTTGAGGGGGGGGTGTAAAATTAGGTTGTTTACCTTAGCTCATGTTCACCTAGGTGCTTTACTTTATTATTCCCACCTACTTATGTGTGGATATTTCATTTATCTTTTTTTAGATATTATGAGATATTATATATTCATCTTAGATAATATGGAGATAATTTATAGTTGTTTCTATCCTTTAAGGATCATTATCTCTTAGTCTTAGGTTTGATCTCTAGCTTGATCTCTTAGTTAGGATTGATATTCTTTGCCTACATATGAAAGGATATTTCATTATATTTAAGGAAGTTCTAGAGATTTAATATATGATATCACTAATATTTGTTTTGAAATTAATTTATAAGTCTATTGTTTCATATTTTTGTTGTTATGAATGTGATGTTATGCTAACACCATAGATCTTGTGACTTGGAATGCTTTGTTTTTCATTCCTTTCATGAATAAGTTAAAATTAAGATTATAAATATTTATGTTTTTCATTTGTGAATAATGCAATAAAAAATTATAGATATAAAAATATGAAAAAATAATTTCAAATAATAACTACAGTGCCATACTATTGCACCATATTTTATTAACAAGAAAGGCTAAAACTAATAAATTAAAACTTGTATGATAAGTTACGACAATAAAATCATAAAGTGAACACCTTAAAAAATTTAATATAATTAAAAATAGAGTAATATAATTGAAAATATACTCAATATATTAAGCTTAACTCACTGACAAAATATGGTCATAATACAAGTTACCTTTCTCAACAATTAAGTAAAGCATGCACACTAGACAAGCTAGGCACCCTAAATCCTTATAAAGTAGGAAAATGAATAAATAAATTTACTTTAAGTTAAATAAAATATAAAAAGTGGAACACACCTATTTATAATGAATGGATAAATATTTTTTACTCAATTAAGTACATATTTAGTGAATTGGACTCTAACTGATACTTCTAGCTATTTTTAGGAAGTTCCTAAAAAGTATTCAAAATTGACCAAATAATTAATATATGATATAAATGAATTAAATAAAATTATTAAAATAATAAATAAGTAATAAAAATAATTCTAACATAAAAAATCAATTGCCCATATTAACATCATATGCAATACAAAACATTTTTTTTAAATATATTTTTTGAAATAAACCTGTTGTATGCCCCCTTTCAATGTGAAGGGCGATAGTATCGAATGTGATGTCTCAAAATAATAAGTTTCATGTTTTGAAAATAATATTGATAAAATTAGAGTTTTTAATTAAATATCCATTAACTTTTAACTATTTTGACATAGTATAATTTTGACCATTTGTAAGAGAATCATTATATTATCATGAGCATTATATGATAAAGATTGTTGAAGGCAATGGTTATAGTGAATGAATTTATTGATTAAAAATAATATGAGTGGAATAAATTTGATAGGTATATATGTTTAAATTGTTTGATTATTGGATGTTGAAAAGGAATCTATCAGGATCCCTCACATGCTTTTTTTATATGGATTTGTACGGATTGGGACAGAAATAGGATTTTTCTCACTATTTTATGTATTTTGCAGGTTGTAAGAAGTTTCAAGAGATGAAAATAATATGGATGGAAATACTAATACTTAATATATATACCCATATCACCAAAATAGTACCACATGAAATAACACACTGCATGTATTCCAATGCACTTCATGGGGAGTGATTGCGATATGTATTACTTAAGATATCACATGTACAAGTTTGAGAGGAATTGGTTATAAAGTATTTTATTTGAAAAATAAATTTAAACTAATATAAATATATATATTTTTAAATAAACCATAACTCATTTGTATATTGAGATATAACAATTTTTGAATCTGGAGAGAGAAAAAATGTCACAGAGGAGAGTGTCCAGGATTACTAGATTTGAGAAAATTAGATCCATATTATAATTAGAGGATATGCCACCCTTGTTATGAAAAAAGACTTATATATTTCATTCCTAACCTATCCACCTAAAAATGGTCATGTCCAAGAAAAATTAATATTTGAGTAGCTAGTATTCTTTAAGTTTGTTAATAATTTTTTGTAAGAGATTGATAATTTTATTTTTTTGAATTTATGATTGTAGATAAATATGTGTGTTTGAGAGTTATAACATATCCATATTATGGATAATATATGTGCATTTCCATTTAATTATTATTATATGGATACACTAAATGAAACCAATCATGGGAATTTTGGGTGGCTATCTTTGATGCCCTATGACACATATATGATTGTAACCTTGTCTGAGTGTTGGGACTTGAAAAATTGCATTTTATGGCTCCTATAAAGGGAGATGACTATTAATTTAGAGGATTTATAGAATATTATGAGTTTTTTAGTTGTCAGGTGACATGTGACTTTATAAGGTGGTGGTGGTATAGACCATATAGCTCAAGCATACCTATATATGACTGGTCATGCTTGGTGTACTAATTATGACCTTGCTGATACTACCATTTTATTGTCAGATGTTGTAATAGAAAATGTTATGCATTTTCAAAATTTTATCTATGAATTTAGACTCATTAATTGTATTATACAGTGGTGTTATCCCAATTTATTATTAGATGAACTAATTTATGTGTCATTGGGGATCATGACATAAGGTATTCTAAGGTCATACCTTGTTGGCCCATTTGTATAAAAATTTACACATATTCAATTGATAGGGGTTTGGAAGAGGGTTAGGATTGACCTCTTTATTGAATTTTTTGGTTTATGATCACATTAGAATAATTTGTTCTTTTGGCTTGCCTTGTGGTTAATGGGATCATCCCCTGATGTATGCAGAGAGATGAGTGAGTATAGCCTATATTGTGAGGGGTGGGATGATTGATTATCTTTAGATGATATGTTTATTATCTATAAGTGAATTTATGTGGAAAATATATAGGATTTTTAGAGGATGGCCATAGGATGTAGTGCAACTTAGACATATTCAGGTGAGGTTTTGTCTACATGACCATTAGTTTAATGTATATGAGCACTTATAGTTTGATCACATTATGTGGTAGTTTGGTATTCCTTAAGATGTACCCACAACACCATATGTATGTATATGTTTTGTGAGATATCCATTACATAAGGGAGATAGGGGCTAATTAAGTGTTATGGACTTGGTTCTCGTTCCATTATAAAATATGGATCACATGATCTAGATATTGGATACAAATGATATTATTTTTACACTGACATATACACAATGGTGGCTAGCCCATAGTTTGCCTAAATTATTTTTAGTTGTAGTAGAGGATCCATCAGAGTCTCAGGGTGGAGTGGATGTATGTGGTGTGGTAATGATTGGTCCTTAGGTTCTTCCTGTGAGTACGTATATGTATATTTAAAATTTGTTCATAGTTTTGATTATTTTGATAACTTTTATGTTGATATCATGTATTATTTGTTTTTATGGGATGATGAGTATTGGATGACCATAATAGAGACATACATCCAAATGGTGACATGAAACATGCTTAGTGAGGCTATTCCTAGCAGTATTTTGGAGTATGTAACTAATTTTGTGGTGAACATGTCTGCATTTTTTATCAAGTGGATATAACTACTATAGCCTATGTTGTAGTGTAAAGATATTATGATGAGATGATAGTAAAGAGAGGTTAAGTGATCATCAAACATGATTTTATGAGGTAAAAAATTACTAGACATCAAATTCCCCCTCCAAGTCCCTCAAAAGTTATAGGTTAGACATTATTTAATGAGTATGTGAAAATAGAGTGTGAGCATGCAGATCTATAGACTTAAGTGTTCATTTATGAGGATTATAAGAGGATTCAAAATCACTTGTGATCACAACTAGTGGATAGTGGAGCCTTGTCTTCTCTTGGTCCATTATTGGTAGAGGAAGATGGAGAAGAGCATGGTGATGAGCCAATTATTGAGTGAAATTATATTATGTTATAATTGTATCATATAAAACATTTGATATATATATATATATATATATATATATACCACATAAATTACAAAGCAATAAAGAATATATATATATATATATATATATATATATATATATATATATATATATATATATATAACCATAAATATAGTATAATAAGGTAATGACACATCATAATTAGTATGGTGCATAATTTGTATTCCCATAAGGATGGTCACCTTATTTTATAAATACTAATTAAATAGATTACAAACATGTGTCACAAATTAAAATCAACATGTTTTCATTTACAAGAGCATAATAAATATATCCATATACTAAGTGCTAGTTCTATCACACAAATTCAATGTAATAAATATCCAAAACATATACAATATAAATTCCACTAAACTATATTTATGGTTATATATATATATATATAAATAGCATTATCTATGTGTGGCATTTAAATTTGATACTAATCTTTTAATATATTCAAAGTATGCATTACATGTTCATTCTATGATATGAATTTGGGTGTTGCTTTGGTATCCATGTTTGTGTAATTTGAGATGTATCATTATAATGGATTATGGTTTCCCCAAATTGTTATGTTGATTTAAATTGCTGATAAACCACTTTATAAACTAAAATATGAATTGTTATTATCCTTATTCACTATTGCATTCATTTTTTATAACTGAGGCTCTCCAAAATTATAGTTCCCTATAGAATAGTATGCTTCACAACTAATAATGTGATCATTGTTTTGAGTCCCAACATGATTGGAAAAAAAATATGTCCTGTATTATAACTATGTGTATGTTGTAAATCTTTCTCATTGTATCCCACACTTTGAATAAATTCTATTATCCATGTATTATATTGTTGCTTATTATCGACAACCATAACTACTTCGTGTGTACTATTGAGAACTGCCTGAATGATTATTGGATCCTTTTTAGATACCATTACATTTATAAAGGAATATGTAGGATTTGATTGTATTATCCTATTTTCCAATCTTTCAAATGTGACAACCCATTTATCTACTAATTATAATATATTTTCATGTGATGTATAACAATCAATATATTTATGTTCATTTATACACTGATAAGTGGAAAATGTTTTTCCTTTTACATACACCTAATTATGAGGAGTTATTGGGTTATAAATATTCTGATTTAATCAACTGAGTTAAGTTGATGTCATATCAAATTGGGGTTGGTGTCTAACAATAGTTAATATTAAGGTATTCAAAATAGTTTCTAATAGTTATATGTTTGGGGGGAGTTATGGATCATTTTCTCATAAAGGTATAATATATTGTCTTAAATTGAGATCTAATTTATCACTTGTAAAGGTAAACACACTTTTTTATAAATATAAATTCTTTTAAGGGAAACACACTTTATTGGAAATGTAACTATGTTTGAAAGAAACACACAACTAATGTATTTGTATAAATACAAATTACATGAAATGAAGACACACCTTTTAATCTAAGTTACAAAAATGTAAATTATTAGAAAGAGAAGTGGTCTAAAATTAAAAGTTATAAAAATAAACTTGATTAAAACAAACATACATAAACACACATACCTACAGGTTAAATTAAAACACTATACTTTGCATAAACAAATAAATGACAAACTCTAAGACACAATAATATGAAATAAACATATAAATACCAAAAAAAATATTTATATCTTGGTTGAGTGGGACCTTTATCTCCATTTTAATATGATTAGCTCACACTAGACTTATATAAATATCATGAAATCAATTTTTCATTAATTATGGAAGTGCTTACAATGCTGTAAAAGTTTAATTCTATCCTTTAATAATTTATTTTCTACATACTCTTGTTCTATTCCATCCCATATTATCATGAAGACATCATTTATATGTGATAACATTTTTACAATAACTGATCAAAATAGAGTAACCTCGTAATAAAACTATAACTAACTAAGATCTTATTTATTGAAAATAGAAAGATAATAACATCCTTTCCACATTTCAAGGGACAAACTAGTGGAAGAGTGATGATGTTGGTTCACACATGCTATCTTTGGTTGTTTATTATTACAGCTTTTTTTTGTAGTTAAAACCATTTATATTCTAGAAATAGACCCCATTACAATACTTATTTTTTTTAGCAAAAATTCTATAAACACTTATGGATATAAATAGACATTACTTTTGGAAAGTTTATATACAACTTCTAGAAATTTTTTCAAAAATATATTAGGATGATTCTAATCACGCATATATGGTTTTAAACATGATGCAAAGTATTCAAAATATCTTTTTTTCAAGATCATAAAATCCTTCAATACTACTCTGAACATATCTGAATCTAGATTGGTGATTTATAGAGCTAGTCTAGTAATCTTTAAAACTAACCTAGTTATCATCAGAGTTGGTATGAATTGATCTTTTGAAGTCCTTTTTATTTATCAAAACACATTATTTTCCTATAATACATCTAGATGAATTATATACATACAATTGGTGATTTGTCATGTAAAAATTTAGGATAAACTAGTGAAAAATAGGCAACTTTATCTTGCACAAAATAATCAAGGAAAAGTACTCATTTTATATTTTGAATTAGTAATGGGTTATAAAATGTACATATAAATCCACAAAAAATGAGGATTATTTAATAAAATTGGATTCATTTTTTGGATATAATGAGCTATTTTATGGGATCATAGTTTCCCCCACACTTTACTTTTTGTAAGTTCTCTTATGGGTTAAAATCCCCTTTGTTCTCTACTAGATATAATATCTCCTAATTTATTACTGATGTCATAAGTGTCATAATAGGTATCCTAATGTAGTTGTGTTGTGTTGATATAACCTTGGTATGTTCTAACCTAATTTTTACACCTTTAAAACTATTCTTTTGACTGAACTATTGTATTTTTCTATGAGGGCATATGAATGAGGATCAATGGTGGCCTATATCGCATGCTAATACATTTTTTACTATATGTTTTCTCAATTTGTTGTATTAGTGTTATGGTATCTTTAGCTTGCCTAAGACACCATTTGAGTTTTTTGGGAGAAATAACCTCACGTGTTTTCAAAGGATTACTCAATGTATCCCATATTTGATCATAAGGAATAATGACCATTATTAAAATGATGTTGAACATGATATTCAAAATGAGAGATGCATTTATTAAGGATTTGTGGACATTGTTCCCTAATCTTAGGGATATATAAAAGACTTTGAAATGTTGTGACTAACATTCCTAGATTAAGGAAATTAGGATGTATGTAAATCCTAATAATTTTGACATGTATAAAATATTATTCTATTATTTCACTCCAGTCAATCTAATTTTACAGGGTGGAGATGAAAGCTTTAATGTATACTTCTCTTACAAATAGGTTAAATAGGAAGAACATGTGTCCTAGGAGAAAGTTACATAAATAAAAATCACACAAAAAATCCTACTACTTGGGAGTACAAGTGCAATAATCTTATATAAACTCATTAACATCTTCTAGGTTGTAAGGATACCACATGAAATTCTTAGCAACTACCATCTATAGAATTATTCTTGAAGAAAGAGACCATACCAAGAGGCAGACCTTCTATAATCTAAGAGTTTTTCACCCAAATCACAAGCTATTTGTAGTGTGGATTATATTTTTTATTGTTATTTTCTCTCATATCTAATATATTTCTTTAACTTCTTATTCTCTTCCTTTATCCCTTGAGGTTTTGACAAGTTTATACACAAGTGGCCATGATATCATCATAGGATAATATTGTTTGCACACCATAATCCAATTATTTTTTAGGTGATACAATTTTAACTTTTAATGAAGCTATTTATTTATCTTTATTAACTAAATTTTAGTTCCTTCTAACTCATTTTTAAAATATTGGATAGATTCTTCCTTACCTTGTAACTTTTTGTTGAGGAAGGCTATTTCTTCTTCATGTTATTTTATGGTTACTTATGTTGTTGACATAATCATGACATTTTGTACTTGTTATTCCTCGTCATAGATGAAAGGGTGTCCTTATTCCTCTATAATTGGATATTTACCTTTTTCTAATGGTGGATTAGATGAATAATATGGAAGGGGCTCTTCTACAACTTCTTCTATTGAAAATACTTCTACCATTGCTACTAATTCATCAATACCAATTGAGGGTTCTTCCATAAATTCCTATTATGGGTTATTCTAATATTTATAGAGATCTAACAGGTTTCTCTTGGTTAATTCTACTAAGATTATCTACAACACTTATATCAATATCATCCTCTTCAATCAAGATGAACCTTCTCCTTATTCTAGGCAAGGTTTCTAATCCTAACCTTTCCATTAAAGTCTTCCTTCTTGCACTTCTTATTAAAACCCTAGGCTAAGATGTATATATATCTCCTTATTAATCATTATAGATTTACATGATGGATAATTTATCATCAATAGGTTTCATAGTTTCTATGGAGCTTGCTCTAGATGTATTTGTACTCAATTTTTGATTTGGACAACAATTCAAGTGATAATTCGAGTAATGGTTCTACCCTAATTGATGATGAAAATTTTAGGAGCCATAACTTTTACACCATAGATCTGATTGACTTCCCATTTGAACCATTTTAAATATAATAATGAAGATAATTCAATGAGATGGCATGAGCTTCACTCGATGGATTTTGGCCCCTAAAAACCCAATGGAAGTGAACCAAATTTTAATTTTAGTAGTGTAGTCTAAAAATAGTAAGTTTCTAAAAATAGTAATTCCTAGAATTTTGGATTGTTTTAAATCATGGAATTCAAACCACTTAATCTCCCTTGATATTGGTGACCTTCCACATCCTCCTCTTACCTTCAAAATGTGTATAAATGAAGATGTAACCCAAAAAGGAAATCAAACATCTCTTCCCAGAGATAAGCATATGTTTTTATTTTCAATCTTGAGTAATAAAACATATATTCTCATAAATCATTGTTACTATGTTATTTTTGTGTTCTTGAAATATCTTTCAATCAAAACTTCTCACTAGTTCTAGAGATGGATCTTCACTAAAGTTACCTCTTTTGGGCCAAATATGGGTGTGAGAGAGGAGTAAAAATGTATGAATTTTACCTTAGTTTCATTCTTAAACTTTTGTTGCATAAATTATTCCCACTTAACCTCTCCATTTATTTTCTTTAGGAAGTGGTGTTGGCATATGAGCTGAATCAATCCATGATGTCTAATGGAGGCTACACCTTGTACATACTTTCTTTCCATAAACTGAATGGATCCATAGAGAAAATATATTAAATTGACCCTCTATTTAGGTTTATGTAGTCCTTGATTTATGTGGTTCCAAATTTTCATTGCATCCCTTCCAATAGAACCATATTATCCATCACAAGTAAATAATTTGATGACCCAAAATGCAACTATCCTCCATGTTTTTGGGAATATTTATCTCTTGATTCTTTTGGTTATCCTATAAGGGCTAAAAATTGTTTTAGGTATGGTTTATTCCTCTTCATGGAAGATTTGAATTAGTCTTTGAATGTGGATTTCCCTGTAATCCTCATCCCTATTTCTATAATCCATGAGAGCTAGTTGATTATAGTATTGTTAACATGAATATTTATGCCTTTAATATTAGTATATTCTTCCTAAAATTTGATGATAAAAAACTTGAATAATTAATAATTGTATCCTTTTATTTTTTTAAGAAACTCTAGCCACCCAACTTCCTAAAAAATGACTACCACTACCTTATCTTCTAACAATAGTGCTACAAATTCTAGTTCTGACTTCTTCTTCTAGCCCATCCTGTGTATTTGTCAAAGAGATTTTGATTATATGAGTAACCCTTGGGAATAAATTTTTAGTATTGAAGTAGTATTTTATCAAGTTATATCCTTATATGATAAATAGAGTATAATATTTTTTAGGGAAGAATAAAGCAAGGCACACTAAACCTTTTTGTAATTAAGTGCCTTGGCTTACAAAATATATCAGAGCTTGATAAATATGTGATATGAGATAATTTTATGGGAGATAAACATTTAATGTCTACATGTGTAGTGACTTAAGAGGACCCAAATCTATCTTTGTGCTTTTCAATTGTGAAAAAATCTACCACCAATCCCTTTCTTGATTTGATTCATACCTTGAGTTGTCTCCATCATTATGAACCGTTTTAAAAATTATTTTTTCTCATGATTACTTAGACCTCATCACCTTAGTGTCATCATATCATTTTTTAGGTACATTTTAAAAGACACCCAATTATACACATACTTTTTAAAAAAATATCTTTGTAACTTTTTGAAAATACCTCCCTTTGACATGTCCATACTTAGAGGAATCTTCTTTTTGGAAGTGGGTTAAATGACATCAAAATTTCATAAATAATATTACTCATGGAAAAATAAAATAAAATTACCTTGAATTACCTATGGTTTGTCTTTATTCTTGGTTATGGAACTTTTATTATGATAAAAAGTTCACATAAATTAATTCAGGGTTTTATACAAGTCAACTAGGAGTACTATTTTATTATTTTATTCCAAAAAAATTTCTATTTACTAGTTTTCAACTTTTTCACTTATTTTTTTTCTATTTTTTTCCTTTTTTTATTTATTTAGAAAGAGGACCACCATTTACTAGTTTTCAATCCCCCTTCATTATTGGACTCAAAATCTTATTCCTTGGTTATGATGGAAAAATAAGGTTCTTACACATAACTAAATTTTTTTTGAGATTAAATATGTTTATAAATTCATCCTCAATTTTGGGTTGATGATAAAGCTACAACCTATCCATTTACCCAAAAATATCTCTCATTCCCATCAATTGGAAATAGTTGAACTAATCCATTATTAAAAATATTTTCTACTTGGTCAAAACCTAACAATCTAGTATAAAGTTTACCTTTGAAATGTTGTTACTTTGAATCAAATAAAAATTCTTAATATCCCTCCTTTAATTCCCTTTCCTTGATATGAATATCATTCTATGCCTTCCTATGATGTTGAATAAGTTCTATTTGATGCATTGCCTCTATTATCATCTTATCAAGTTCATTTAGTTGAAGAATTCTATATGTATATGTTTGATCTAGATATATGCCTATATCCATTATTATTATTATTATTATTATTATTATTATTATTATTATTATTATTATTATTATTATTAATATCTAAAATTAAAATTTAATTGAAAGTAATGGATTTTTTTCCATACGCAAGTTTATATGGAAAAAAACATGTGGTGGTTTTACGTGTAGTGTTCAATGTATTTTTTAAGGTTTGGAAAAATATATATGATGTATAAAGGTAGGTGAATTATCAATCCATTGTTAAACATAACATAGGTTAACAATTATCAATTTATGATAGAAATCATATGACTTTGGTTAATGTTTGATATTTAAGAAATTACATGAGGCAAAAAATATAATGTTTTGAGGTGATTGATAATTATTGATAAATATATATTAAATACATTTATCTCAAATATGTTGAGAGATATAAATCTCAAGGTTATTATCTTTGATTTTTCACATACCACATTGAATAATAATTCTATCACCATCTCTACCAATTTCCCATTGACTTGTGAAAAATAACATCAATTTAGCTACAAAACTATGTTGGGCTTGAAAAATGATTTCCACTAATCATTATATTGCTCTTTGTTGGGGTGAAAATGGAAAAAATCACCGTATTTCTCTCTAATATATAAAAATAAACATATCCCCCCTTGAATAGGATTTATGTTGGTGTGAGTGAGTTATAAAATAATTCTAGACATTAATGTGGTATAAATTATAAATTTGATACTTTACAGTTTATAGAGTAAATCAGATAAAATTTTGGAAAAAGGTATGTACATTCATTTTATACTCAACATTTTAGATCACCAATTGTGATCCATCATAAAAATAATAGGGCTTATGTGGTATCTATTCTTTGTGGGTGTGATCAACATTACCATGTGCTTATAGCAAGCAAGAGAAACTAGTGTTTGATCCTATAAATAATGTTTTGAGGAAAGGTTTAAGTTCCTCCAAAGCCTCTCCTTTTCCATCAAGAGATAACTTAGAAGAGATACCCACTTTTCCATCTAGGTTTTCTTCAAGAACCATGGTAAACATGCTCTAAATGAGCACTCCCTTTCTTTCCCAAGTTCTTTTGCCAATGTTTTTTAATATTCACTTCCTAAAATAAGAAATAAACACAAATTAGTAAATTATACATCTAATTTTAACTCTCACAATATCCATCATTATATACATACTTTGTCATAAAGTGTAGCTAACAAGCCTTTATATTAGGTCCCCGAAAAGTAAGATAAATAGGAAAACAAACTGGTATTTTTTTTGTATAAGCATAAGAACATATTACTGGTAATAAATGATATTAATTATAAAAAATTACATACCATGAGATGTTTGATGAAACTTGAACTACTCTTCAAGGCCAACAACTAAGATATATTAAGACTAGGAAACTAATAAAAACCAAAGTTACCATTTATGGTAGCAATCAGTAAGTGGAGTGGAATTACATATCACATTATACAAACCTACAAGGATAGAGTCATCAGTGGTCACCATATATAATAGAAAGGATATAAATACAATTTAAAATGGAATACAAATTTATAAATACAAGCCTTTTACACCACCCAAATATATTATCCTTGATACATTAAAAATTATTAGATAAACAAACATGGAAGAATATTTCAATTGTTACATTAATTCTAAAACCTTGAATCATATTCAAGAAGCTGAAAAGATTGTTAGTGTAAATAAAAAATAATGATTGTTAATCTATAGTGACATAAAAGAGATGCATCAATATGTAGTCAATATGTAGTGCCAAACATATCAAAGTATCAAGTTCAAAATTTCACCTACGAAATGAACAAATAAACCAATTGAATATGGAAAAAAATCTCAAGGAATTGCATGATTGATTGATGTGCCCCTGCTAGAACAAGAGGAATAATTCTAAATATTATATGTTGTGTACTATTTTGTCTTTTTCTCAACCACTTTACCAACTTCCATAATTTTCATAAAAATTGTAATAACATTTTTAGTACCACCTTCTCACTTGAAGTAGAAATATCTAGTAGATATTTACAAAAAAATCATGAATTTTTAAACTAAAAAATCATAATAAAAACCCTTAAATCTATGCGCTTATTTTTAATTCCAAAGGAATCTATCAATAATGAACATAACAATTCATGGTTAAGCTCAAATTCCTCAAAGTGATAAACTCTTTTTTACATTTACATAGAAATACTTGTCTCCAAAATGCATAGCAAAATGTTAGAAATTTTTGAGACAAGCATTTAATGGATGTACAAAATCAATCATCATGTCTATGAACATATTGATGCTAGGTTTGTTTTATTTATTTTAATAACAATAATTATAGTAAATGTACTAAACAAATATAAAAAAATAGACCCCAAAGAAGGTGACTAAGTAACTCACATAATAGTAAAAAAATTGTTAGTTTAGTCAATTGATAATATTCACCTTTGTTGCACTCCATTTTACATGATAATTATAGAAAAACAACACAATTAAAAATATTAGCTAAAATACAAAAAAACATTTCACACCTTGAGGGTTTGAGATCTCAACCAACATGAGCCTTCAGAAATTATTTATACAAAAATCAATTGCTACTATACGTATATAACAATATGATATGACATGCTATACATTTTTTTGTGTCAACATTTACAAAAAATATTATCACATCCTAGTTATTTTACTAGTACACTAATTTGAATGGTGTCCCCCACCCTGTACTAGTACCCATATCTGCACCCCCAGTTTGTCTGCATCATATTCTTTAGTAACTGACTAGCATTAAAGATGCCCAAAATTAGACATATTGGCCTACCATAAAAATAAATATTAAATTGCATGAATTTTAAACTTCCTTATATTCTCATAAATATCTCTTAAGCATCCCATTTTTGGAGTCATGTTATAAAATGGTAGATAAATTATTAATAAATGGACACAAATTATTTATCAAAGAAAAAAACATAGTGAAAAAGTCACGAATGAATAAAATCTAGATGTTTATTTTGAAAAAGTAAGAAATACCTATCAAGGTATTGCATCACTACACCTAAAAGTAAGCAATGATCAATACTCCACAACTCAAACTAGTAAAACCAATGCTATTAAAGCAACTAAAATCTAGGATTAAGTAGTAAGAGAATCATGACAATATAGCATCATAAGACTAAATCAATTATAAAGTGCATAGAGAAAATAATTCAATATTCTAATTGAAGGAACAATCTCATGAATAAGTATATACAATATTTTATGCTTAATCAACAAAAAATTTCACATGTTCATCAACATATTTCAAAAAATAAAGATAATGGAAGGCTATCAAGTCTAAAACAAAGAACACCACTATATCAAATTATTCATTCAAGAATTATTCACTATCTTTAACATGTTCTACACTCTTATTTTAACACATATGGAGCATGAACCATTTCAAATCCATTTCCCTGATGAACATCATCTCCATCAAATGAATCAACATCTCATTATATATTTTTTTAAAAATAAATATAAATAAAATACACTTGCACTTCAAAGTATAAAAAATAAGTTTAAATCTCTACAAAAATACAAAATTTGCGTAGATGATCTTACCTTTACAAAATCATTTAGTTTGTCTATAACAATACTATGTGTAATTATTCCATCAAATAATATATTGTGAAGTCCCAAGAACCCCTTTCATCTTCTATAGTGGTAGATTGGGTATTGTCAAAATACATATCCTTTATTTTTCCATTGATTTCTTCATCCTCTGAGTCATTTTCTAGTCCCAATACTCTTGAGGAACTAACCATATTATTTTCCCCTCTTTTGATACATTCAAATGACCAAAGTGCCAATGCTATATCATATGGAAAGTTTTTAACATCATATTCTGTTGTATGCTAATGAACACAAAAGATAAGATTATTGTCTAATCTATTCCTTGTTTTGGACTTAAGATATGAAACTATATTGAAAATTCTTTCATCCTATATGGAACCAAAAATCATTATTTGACATAACTCACTCAATTTAAAATATTCAAACATATGATGATTTAAGGTTTCACTCCTCTCTAGTTTATCCCATAATATTGTAATAGAACCATTTGACAATGGATCATTTAATTGGGTATATTGTTCCCACATAGTGTTAAAAAAACACCTTTCTTGTTTATGCAAATTTTCCCCATCAAAAATTACATCAATATGATGATCTTCAATGTTGGTTCCATGGAAATAATGATCAAACAAAATTTTCACATTCAAAATTCTAAAAAAAATACCTCTTTTCCAATATTTGGGTTCCAAAACTAAGGATAAAAAATAACCATTACTTCTAAAATCTCATCTCTTGAAAATCTTTCTCTTATTTCTGAAGTTAATGTCCTTGAAATATCAGTAAGAGTTTCCTTTATAGATTTAATAACATCATAAGTGTCTTATTAAAAAAAATTCTTATGATTTATAGTGCTACCATGTTTATGAACAGTATGAAGAGGAACCATATTTCCATGAATTGAAACACAAACCTGCTTGCTTTCATTAAGCTTCAAAACATTTCTTGGGTTTGTAAGATCAATAACTTCTTTCCCTTTGCAAAGTCAATATTTTCAAAAGCTTCTATTTTAAATACATACATATTTTCTAAAAGAAGACATGACATTTTCCTTACCTTTGTATACTCTACCAAATATAAATTCTACTTTTGTACAACATTTATTAATGCATGCATTTGATATATCATTGGAAGGATGCCACATAAAGTCAAAAAATTTCAACATCAGTTAACTGATGTAAAACTAATTGGTCTTTATCTATAGTGAAAAAATGTTCAACCATGAAGCCAACCAAAGAAACATATTCATCATACACGTTTAATAGGATCATAAAATGAAATCCATCATGTTTCATTATTTTTTTAAAGATTCTTTCCAATTTTTAAACCATCTAAAAAAGTCTTGAATTTCATGACCCTCTTTGAACTTCTACAAAAGTATCCTTATCAATCCTCCATAAGATTTTTTACCTTGATAACTAGTCTTTTCTTGTAAAGACTTTTGTATGTCAAATTTGTTCTATGTGCCATAAAATTAATACCAATCATGTATGGTGCAATATTGGTTTGTAGTTAAATATAAATTCCATTTCAATTTACTTTCATGATGTATGCCTCATCTGCTCCAAGAGACACCAATTTTTTAGAAATAATCAATGTATATAACCCACCTACCTCACGAGGAGTATTCATCACACGATGAAATAAATTATTTGTTGTAAAACTCTTTTTCATCTTACATAGAGATAAAAAATATGAATTTATTATATGATTTTTATTGTATAAACATTCATGCAAACCCATGGACTTGTATCAATTATTGTGACCTCATCCAATGATAAGGAAAAGAATGTGAAATTTTTCAAGTTTTCTTCTAAATCTCCCCTAACAACTTCAGCCATATGTTTTACAAATGTCTAACCACTATTTATAGACCAATGCGATGAAGGTGAGTTGGGAACTAAAAGTAAGTGAAACAAATCTTTGTAATGGACAAAATATAACATTGGTCTACCAGATTTTAAAAAGTCTAGTATGGTACATAATTATACTATTTTTGACTATAATTTTTCTATCATTTTCTCTTTGAATAAGTTGTGAAGTATCCCCTTATTTTATTTTTTATGGTCACTATTCATCTCTTTCTCATATAATTCTTTGTTTTCATTGTGATTACATTCTTTGGCTATCTTCCATCTTGACTTTAATTCAACTTTCCCATCAATTTATTCATTATAATAGACCTTTCCACAATGTTTCTTAATAGTATCCCTATTTAATTATAGTTTAACATCTTTATTATAATTCCAACTACAAATTATACATTTTAATTCTCTCACATCCTAATTTCAAGAAATTATAGGCTCAATAAATGGAAAAGTACAAGTCCACTCTAACTAAAATGATCAACCAAAATCCTAGTGTCCTCATCTATGTTTTCTTGCCTTCATAGAGTCATCTAATTATTTAGTCAAATCCACTATCACTTTAGTAGCTTTATCATTTTTTGTTTCTCATGGACCATCAAATTTGCCAACATCATGTTCAACTTCGATTCCTTTTCCATGAAAATAATTTTGCATGTTACCATAATATGAAAAAAGGTTTTTCTTAAAATATCATATCTTCCATTTATCTATGTATTCCATTGAAAATATTTACCTATAAATAAGTATAAAATATATAATAAATTTAACAAAATATAAAACATTGAAAAAATAATAAATTTCTAGTATTTGGATACAACTCTACAAATTATGATTAACATATATAAAATCTAATATAATTAAGTTGGTGATAGATATTATTATAAATGATTATTTTTGATGTTTTTCATCATGGTCTCAATCAAAACCATCCTATTCCTTAGCTACATTCACATCAACAATATGTTACTCGATCTTGTTTGGATGAGACAACTAGTTTTCAGATAGTTTCAAATATTGAGTTGATTTGGATTTTCTAAAAACTATTTTAGCCATAAAATGGAAAAAGGGTAAAAATAATTCATATTTAGAATCAATGTGGACTAGTTTTGAAAAAGATAATCAAGGATTATAAGGCACCTTAGGAAACTTTGAATACATTTTTAAAAAAAATAACACACTTTGCATGGTCCTCAAAGTTTAGAATTTATGTTTTAGTTATATTAGGACTAAGTCATTGGGATAATATATCCTTTGAATTTCCTTAATAAATTCACTTTTTTTCCTCCCCAAATAGACAAGTTTTCTCTATATATGAAACTTTAAATTTGGAAACTTTTCTCAACCACTTAACTATATTTGTATAACTTATTTGCTCATAATTATGTTTATTGATTTTTACATTAATTAAAAGAAATGGAGATGTAATTGCACAAATTTGAAACCCAAAAGAGATATAAGGAAGATTTATTTCAAGAAAGTAGAAATGTAGAGGAACATCATAAAAAAAAATTCATCTCTAGACTCTAAAATACAAAGGAATTTTCAAACACTGAGAAATTACATCATAAATCTAAAATAAAATATTAAAAAGATTGAGAAATATCTCAAGGAATTATCACAAATAGAGGTATACTTAAAAATAATTGATTTGTATGACAGTCTATTTCCTTATCTCTATTCCCTAGCCCCTACATATTGGATGAGTCAAAACTAAAAGGAAACCTTCCAATTTTTTAACTTGAGAATTATGATTTCAAATTTTCCTTGATTTTTAAAAAATATAAAGGATATTTACAATGTATTAACTAAAAATCAACAAATTTGATAAGTACCTAAGATTTTATTTATTTAAAAGTGATATGCTTACTAATGACATATGAACTTGTAGGGTAATCTTCCTTTGACCAAAGAATAGATTCTAGATAAGAGTGATTATTTGAATAATAAGAGAGGACTTGGTAGTATAATAGAAGAGTTAAATAAAACAAAACCACCAGGAAAACACTTTTCTCTTGATGAGCAAATTTGCTTCAATGAGCAGATTAGAAATCTTGAACACTTCAAAGAGAGATGGGTGTTTATATCAGAATCTATAGATATCTTAATAGAGGGTATTGAAAATGCTAAAATCAAGGTGAAAATAGATAATGTATTTATTTATCAATAAATCCAACAGTCTTAAACACCTTTATTCATTCTTTAAACTTTTATTAGAATAATATATATGTATCAAGAAGTGCATACATCATTACTAATGAAAAATTACAAATAGGGTTTCAAAACCCTCAACTCTAGGCTTAATGCAAGTATTAGAATTATATCATTTACAAGGAACATATCATTAAAAAACCCATCATATGATTTATCAAACTTTTCTCATTCCTTTTAACGTGGATCAACTCACAAAACAAATTTTTACCTTTGATCATGTTTAATTCTTGCTTAAAAGCTAAAATAGGGGTCCTTTGTAACATACATAGGTTTGTTGCACATATGAAAAATTTTCCCCCTATTTAAGAGTTATTAAAAAAATATTATAGCTTATTTTACAATAATTATTCAACACCTAGATCTTTAAATACCATTCTTGTACACCCATTATGAAGCAATGCAAATTATAAGCATGAAACAGAGTTTGCATGCCTGTTTATAGGCTTACAGATATGGATTATCCATTTATTTCATTTTTTTTTAATAAAAATTCATTGAGACCTTATCTAACATATTCTTAACATCTAATTACACATTTCCACAAGTTTTTAGGAATTTTGAATGGATATTTTTGTAGAAGATGAAATTTTATCTTTGTAGCTGACTGTATTTTCAATTTATCTCCCTCAATACTTAACCAATAGATCTCAAAATAGTTTCATTATATTATTGATTCCAAGTCACACATAATATCATGTTTTCAAAAAAATCATTGGTTATTTCTTAGGATATAGTCATTTTCCATGTTCTCCCTAGTTATGGTTTTACATAGGCCGAGATTACATTAATTTGAATATTTTATATTTTTGAGACTATCAATGATTATATATGGTTGTAAATATACATATAAACCTTATTAAAACTTATAAAAGCACTATATACCCTTATAAATTCAAAACCAAATCCAAACACCAAATTATTTTCCTCTTATTAACTATATTTTTTTCTTTCTTTGTGAAATAATGAAGCATATATCAGCTATTCATGTAAGTTTGAGTCTTACCATTAGTTATTGAAGATTATATAAGACTTATTATATCTTTCCCTAATCTAACCATGCTCCTTCAAGTTTTTATTCAGAATAAATGTCTTTTTATTTTCCTAAATTATAATATTGCAGACTGTATATTTGGCTTGATCAAAACATGTTACATAAGATTATTTAGATAACTTATTTAAATGGTGAAAGCTTGTTCTCTCATACATACACATTAAATTGACACCTATATTTCACCAATTATCTTACAAACATGATCAACCATTTGTGTTTCAAGGACATATGACTTGATACAATAAATAAACATAAGAATACACTAAGAATCTTATAAGAGCAGTATTTAAAAATTTGGATTAGTACACAACAAGACTTCACATGTCATATATTCTTAAAATTCAATTGATTGTATACTTAAAACACACCTCATTATGTAAAAAAACCTTCTAAAGTCTTAGATCCTAGTAGCATGTCAAGAATCCTTCTTGAATGTTACAAAAGAGCCTTTTAGGCCTATAATTTATAATGTCTTTGGCTCGTAGAGTAGTGGTTCAATTCTTATCTAATATTTCTATATTTACTTTGGATATGAAACAAGCACAACATCCTCTTTAACTTTTTCAAATTTAGACAAATTGGCTTTCTCCAACATTGCATTTGATCCAAAGGTGGGTTTTTTTATTGAGTTTAGTTTTTTGTGTACAAAAATAGTTTCTTAAACATTAGGTTTACACATTGGTTACTTTCCAAATTCTAATAATAAGACAAAAAATGAAAAATATATTTGGTTTTAATTTCAAAAAAATATTTTATACAAACTAAAATTTATTAATTACTATTTATCCATCCATTGATTAGCTAAGTCACCCTCAATCCCACCGTAGCTACTGCATTCTCCCTTTCACTAATATTTCATGATCAATGATCAAATCAGTAGTAAAAACATTTGATAGTTTAACTGATTCAAATTTTGGAATCATTTGAAGCATTATAATGCTAAAAAATTTCATGTTTTAGAGTAACTAAAATAAAAACCATTAAATCTAGCATTAGAAAACATAATGTAACTAGAGTGAATAATAGGTCAATCTAAACCCTTGGATTTCATGTAGCATACAATGTGAAGGGATTACCAAATAATAAAATAAGCCTTCATCTTTAAATACTGCTCTTATAAGATTCTTAGTGTATAGCATGGTATAGCGAGTTGTGCGCTTGATGAAGGCTCGCCGCGCATTGCTAGAGAGGTTGGGAGGAGTGACAGAAAGAGACAAGTAGTCCACTAGTTGCTTATACCAGTCATCTTGTGGGCTAGAATTGATAGTGTTGATATGGTCGATGTGAGGGGAGATGTATGAAGGCAAGGGTACATGATGCACCATGACAAAAATTTGAGATGATGATGATGAAGACGAGATATGCGAAGCAAGAGAAGCCATGGTGTCAGCAAACTTGTTCGTAGAGCGTGGAACAGTCTGCAAGAAATAATGGTTGAAAGATGCCAAAAGAAGGTCAGCACGATTTTTATACCTCTACAAAACTTCATTTTTATAGAGGTATGAACTGTTAACTTGATTGACGACGAGCTGCGAGTCACTGAAGATGTTGATAGACTTGATGTGGAGGGAAAGGGCAGTCTGAAGTCCCAAAATTAAGGCCTCGTATTCAGCCATATTATTGGTACAATCAACGTCGAGCTTGAAAGATAGAGGCATGAGATCCCCTTCGAGTGGGATGAGGATGACCCCCGCACCCCCACCGAGTTGACATTTGGAGCCGTCAAAGAACATGGTCATTTGGTAGACGATGTCATCGGTGGAAAGTGTGGCAATAGATTCGTCAGGGAACTCACACTGTGAAGGTTGGTTGTCAGGAAGAGGGGCATCTACCAATTGGTCAGCGATGGTTTGCCCCTTGATAGATTTCTGTTGGATGAATTCGAGGTCAAACTCAGCGAGCAGCATGAGCCACCGAGCCATACGTTGATTCTGATATGGCTTGGAGTGCATATACTTGAGAGGGTTGGTGTGAGTGATGACAAAGGTTTTGTGGTTGAAAAGATAGTGGCAGAGCTTGGTAGCAGAAAAGACTAATGCTAAACAGAGTTTCTCGGTATGAGTATAACGAGTTTCATAGTTGACTAGTGTTCAGCTGATGTAGTAAACCGCTTGCTCACGATGATGCTCATCTCAGTGCGCGATCATGGCACCTAACAAATGGTTGGTGGTAGAGATATAAAGGTAGAAGGGTTGGTCATCTTTAGGTGGAATGAGAATTGGTGGAGAGACCAGATAGCTTTTGAGGGCTTCAAAAGCCTCTTGACAGTCCTCATCCCATTTAAAGGAGACGTCCTTCTTAAGGAAATGATGAAAAGGTTGGCAGCGGTCTGAAAGCTGGGAGATGAAATAGCGGATAGACTGGAGCTTCCCTTGTAGACTGGGAAGCTGCTTGAGATTGGTCGGGGGTGGCATTTCGAGGATAGCACGGATCTTGGCGGGATCTATCTCGATGCCACGGAAGGAAACTATGAAGCCGAGAAGTCTGCCTGAGAGGACCCCAAAGACACATTTCTTGGGGTTAAGGAAAACATTGTATTGAAGAAGGTGAGAGAAGATGATTTTGAGAATGGTCAGGTGGTCGCGGTGAAGCTTGGACTTGCTGAGAAGGTCGTCCACATAGTCCTCCATGATTTTGTGGAGGAGATCATGGAAAATGTAGGTCATGGCGGGCTGATATGTGGCACTAGCATTTTTCAAGCCGAAAGGCATGACTCGATAGCAGAAAGTCCCCCATGGGGTGATAAAGGTAGTCTTGTGCTGATCTTTTAGAGTGATCAGGATTTGATTGTATCCTGAAAAACCATCCATGAGAGACAACATCTCATGGCCGGCCATGAGATCCACAAGCTGGTCAATGTTAGGAAGAGGAAAGTCATCTTTGGGACAGGCTAGGTTAAGGTCATGATAGTCCATGCAGATCTGAATCCCCTAGTTGCTTTAGTAACTGGGATGATGTTAGAGACCCACTGCAGATAATCGATGGGCTGGATGAAGGAGACAGAGAGAAGACGCTGAAGCTCCTCTTTGACAAGGAGCATAATGTGAGGATGCATCTTTCGAAGCTTTTGCCTAACAGGCTTAGCCTCTAGTTTGGTGACAATGTTATGGGTAGCAATGGTGGGGTCGATGCCAGGCATGTCACTGTAAGTCCAGGCAAAGGCCTTGCTATGGTCAAAAAGGAACTGGGTATAGTCAAGCTGCTCCTGAGTGTCTAAAGATTGGCCAATCTTTAAGACGTGAGGAACATCGGAAGAAGGGAGGTTGATGTCAATGGTTGATTCATTTAACATAACCTGGGTCTCAGAAGGGGGGGAATGCTGGATGAAAGAGTCATCGGCACCCATGTAGGAAAGGATGGCGTCATCGTCAATGCAGTGGACAGTGTGAATGGTTGTTGACTCATCCTCTAACATGTTAGGAAAGATGAGAGGGAGAGATCTGGACACTCCATTAAGCTGATAGGTCAGGGGTTCTAGGCGGATGGTGTTTATGGAAAAAAAAAAACTAGGAGGGATGGAAACCACTGACTCCGTAGGTGACGAAGGAGAGATGGGTGAGTTTGGAGGAGATTGGTCAATTGTTGGCTCAGGACAAAGGCCGAAAGGAGCCTGGGTGGGGTCATGATATCCCAGGCCATACCATTTCTTGGCATCATCATCATTGATCGGCTTGATGGGCTAATGGGAGCCCTGCTCATAACGTTCAAAACCAAAACCCTTCCATGCACACCTGTAAAGGTAAGTGTGTGTGAAGGTGGGGTTGCCAAGAAACAAGAAATCTGATGTGAAAGGTTGGGGTGAAGAGACAGAATTGTCATTGGTAGGAGCTTGATTGAGCCCCCCATAGACAAAGTTGGTTTGGAGGTGAGGAAGACCATAAGGTACGACCATCCCGATTCGATGGTCGTAATTGGGACTGAGATGAAGGCATCCATACTCTTGTGGAGTTTGGAACATGTCTAGGGTCAACAAGCAATATTCCCCAAGTGATAGTCATTGGAAGATGTCTTCCATGGGGTCTTTGGTCGGTGCTTGAAGAGGAGGGGTGAGGGCAACCGCTGATTGCAAACTGGTCAAAGCTTCCACAGATGGAGGCAGTGTCAAAGTTGACGGCTTGATGGGAATGAGGACATCATTGGGACGGTAAGTTGTGTTGCAAGTCTTGAAGGGTGAAGGGTCAGTGGGAATGGTGTGAACTTGCCCGTCATGCTCAAACTTCACATAATGGTGCAGGGTAAAGGGGACACAGGCCATGGCACAGATCCAAGGTCAGCCTAGTAGGATGTTGTATTGAAACTCTCCTTCGATGATATAGAAGAGCTCTGGGACTGTGCATGGACCAATGTGAATGTGAAGGATGACTGTGCCAGTGGTCGTGGCGGTGGTGTCATTGAAAGAGCGTAAGATCATGTCAGTTTTGGAGACACAATTCTTGGGAAGAGCCAACTGATTAAAGGCATGGGTAGAGATTATGTTGATGCTAGCGCCACCATCGATCATAATGCATTTAATGCGTGTCTGATCAACATAGGTAGTGATGAAGAGGGCGGCGTCCTGATCTTCCGTGTTAGATGTGGGAATCTCAGAATCGCTGAATGTGATGGAGGTGATAGGAGATAAAGAATGGACGAGGGCAGCGAGTGATTGGGGGTCCTCGAGTTAGACCTCCACTACCTGCAAGGCTTGGATGAGGGCTTGACGGTGCTAAGGTGAGGTTCGGATAAGGTCATAAAGAGACATCTTTACAGGCGTTTGGTGAAGCTGTTTTAGCATGGAGTTGCGAATTGGCCCAGAAGAAGAAGACGAAGAAGGCTGGGATGTGCCAAGGATAGAAATTTTAGGCTTGGGCACAAGAGGTGGCTTGATGAAGGGATAGGTCTAAGGAATGGCAGCTTTTTCTTTTGCCTTGTCCTTTTGCGACCTAGTGGTTATACGGATAGCATTGATTTCGAAAATGGGAGGTGAAGAAGGGGTCATGTCTTGCTGGTGAGATGTTGACGTGTTTGAAGAGGTTGGATGAGAATGAGCTGGGGTCTGGTCAAGAGTGTCCTCAAGGAGAAGAGTGTCCTTCTCCATATAGTGGTGGATGACAGCCTTGAGGGCACAACAAGTCTCGATATCGTGTCCTGGTGTACGATGATATAAGCAAATTTTTGTGTCGTCGAACCAGGAGGGCTTGGACCCGAGAGGTTAGAAAGGCTTGATGGGTGGAAGGGTTATGTTGGAAGTCTACAGAAGTCGATGCAATATCAATGAGTATGAGCCCACTAGAGGGTCCGTGCTATTTGATATGTGTGAGGTCAGTGACTTTTGCTTTAGCGAGGTTGGAAGAGGTTTTCGTACGACCTTATGGGTTGATGGTGCGGTGACAGGGGAAGATGGCACTTTCTTGGTGATTGGTACCGCCTTTTTGGGAGAGGGACGGCTAGAGGTAAGAAGAGGAAGCAAAGGAGGCAACGAGTTTTGATTGGAGGCCGGAGTGGGAAGGATTCTAGCCAGGGTCGAAGGATGGGGGCCCAAAATGGATGGAAATGGTGATGGGGAAGGAGGCATTTGCTTCGGTGGTATGGCAGTCTCCTTTGACTTGGTTGGAAGACTACTACTGGTCAAGGTTTGGTCTAGGTCCATCTTCACTTGCGGGTGAGTGAGGGTGGAGACAGGGAGAACGCCAAGTGACTTGACAGGCTTAGACGAGAGAGATGCAGGTTTTGGTTTCGACGAGTTTGGTTGAGGTTTGAGAGTCTGGTCTTTGTCAAGAGTCTGAAGAGATTCTACCTTGGGAAGATTAGCAGCATGTGATGAGAGGGCACGGGTATGTCGAAGGGCTTTAAAATGCTCCCACAACACTTGAGGTGTCACTTTCCTTGGAGGGAGAAGTTTGATTTTCTCCACTAACTGGGAAAATGGCTGAGAAGAAGATGATGGTTGTGGGGTTGAAGATGAGATGGGTGTAGCGGTCTTAGAGGCATGGTATGGTGAAGACAAGATAGATTTAGATGGAGATGAAGGGGGGACAGGTTCTTCCCTGGGTGGAGAAGAATCTAGAAAGTGAGGCTCCTCAAGCGGGTAAAGGGCAAGGGTGATGGTGCCCTCCACTTGCGTTTGAGAAGTAGGAAGGGTCGGGTCCTCCATAGGCAGTAGAAGGGAGGATGGTGAGACCGGCAGTGCTGGTAAAGCTGAGGCATCCTCCAGGGTGAGAGAGGTTGATGGAGAACTATCCGGGGAAAGAGGTTCTTCCACATGTGATGGACTGATTGATGGACTAACCTCTTGAGGTTGATTGGGGACGAAAGGTAAGACCGTATTGACTGTTCGAATGTTGTGTTCATGATTGTCATCAATTAAGGTCCAAACATTGTTTTGAGTTGGCAGATGATTAGGGAATGGCTGTTTGAAGATGTCAATGGCCTGATTAGGGGGTGCATTGGGATTATCTAAGATGAGGTCCCCTTTCTCAAGCATGTCTTGGATTATGTTCTTAAAGGTTTTGCAGTTTTCTGTGTCATGTCCCTTAACACGGTGGAAGCTGCAGAAGTCTTGTTCCCTATACCACGCAGGGATGGCGTGTGAGGGATCAAATTGTGGAGGAGGTCGGGCTTGAGGGAGATTGAGGACCCCCTGCTTAACAAGCTTTTCCAGCATAGATGCGTATGATTCTCTGAGAAGAGTATACCGTCGTTGTACGTATCTCTACTGGAATTGGTGAGTGGCGCTCTGAGATGTGGATGGCTCAGGCTGATTGGTTAAAGAAGATGAAGGTCTAACCACCACAGCATTAGCTGAAGCCTTGGATTTAGAATTAGATGATGATGGCTTAGCAGAAGAAGAGTCATTGGTCTTAGAGCTAGGATTCTTGCTCCGTAACTTGACTTTATTCTCCTCAATGGCACGCAACTCAAGTTTGCGGGCCATCGTGAAGGCTTCATCAAAGGTGCAGAAGGTTTAAACCCTCAGGGTGGAAGAAATATGTCTAGCATAGGCTTGGGAGAAGAGTTCAATAAGCTCGGCCTGGGGTAAGGAAAAGGAGAGTTGATTGATGAGGCCTCTCCATCGAGCAACGAAGTTGGCTATGGACTCGTCCTCGAATTTCTGGATAGAATAGAGGTCCGTGATCGAGACCTTCTTGGTTATGTTGATGGAAAAGTGATCGAGGAAGAGCTGGGCCAATTGTGTGAATGAGAAGAGGGAATGGCTGGGAAGGGAGCTGTACCAGTCAAGCGCAGCACCCGAGAGAGACATAGGAAATGTGCGTAAGAGCAACGCATCGTCATGAGCAATGAGGTAACAGGCATGTCTGAATGCCCACAAGTGTTGCTGTGGGTCTTCCTTGCTTTGAAAGCGAGAAAACTTTGGAAGCTCCCACTATCTAGGATATGGCCTAATTGGGACAGAAGGATGAATGGGCTCATTGCAGATCTGCTCGTATGAGAGAGCATTGCGTGAGCTAAAAACAAAGGTCTCTAGACTGGTCATCTTGTCCATCAGCATTTTGATGATATCTATAGACGAATTGATGTGTGGCACAGCCCCTAAGTTGTAGGGCACTTGGAAGAGGCTAGGGGAGGCATACGACGTAGTTGGTTGCCCTTGTAAAGGTGCAATGTAGGGATAACTAGTCGTAGGGATAGATGAAGAGGCTAAAGGTGGTTGGGTAGAAGGCATAGCTAGGCCTGATGTTGTCACGAGGGGTTGGATTGTGGTAACGGGGGCCAAGGGATAAGAAGCCAACCTGGTGTTGATAGGGGCCAGGGTAGGCAGAATAAAGACGACAAGGTTTTGAAAAGGAGTGGATAGCGGTTGAGCGGGTTGATGTTGATAGGGGGCTGAGACCCCGATGGAAGTGGGCCTAAAGATAGAGGGAGAGGCCACACCTAGAGGATTGGTCAAAGTCTAGTCAGTGGTTGAAATGATGGCTTGAGTGTCCAAGGGTTGAACTACGGATGCCGTCGATACAGCCGTAGTCATGGCAAGAGAGGTTGGCATTCCATAGATTGGATTGCCCAAGGAGTCTCACGTTCGGCTATGCGCGAGATAGTGTTGCAAGGCCTTGACGTTGAGGTCCAAGAATCATTCAAAATCTTGGTCCTCTTCTTGGACAATAGGAGTCTGCAACGGGGTTGGACGAATAGGAGTTCTTTTGGTCTCCGAGTTGAACTCCATTGTAGGCTTGGTCACGGACGGGGTAGACGGAAGTGGTTGACGGCTAGCATGGTTGACAAGAGCCTTGGCTTGGCTACGAGTCAAAACCATGCAAGGCAAAGAAGGTTCAGGTTTCAGAAACTATGTTTTTTTATTTTAGAAAACCAGGATGGAGTTTTTGATAGAGAAGGGACAAGTTTTAGGCTGCTGGTTTTGAAAAAAAAGGAAAAAGGACAGAGACCGATGTCGGTTGAGAAACCGATGTCGGTAAGAAATATGGCCGACATCAGTCAGATAACCGATGCTGATAAGAGAGGAAAGCCGACGTCGGTGGAAGAACCGATGTCGGTGACTGTGTTTTCCAAAGAACCAAAAGATTTTAAGATTCTTGGAAAAACAATGAAGAAAGCGTCCTCACTCACTCAAATAAACAGATGAGAAGAGAAGAACTGAGAGAGACAGACAAGCCTAAGTGATAAATCCTAGGAATTAACCTTAGAATCTTATGGCTTATGCCTTAGATGAATGTTTGGGGAGGTTGGATGTAAGAAGGGTCCTAGAAGAGGCAATCTAGAGCTGGTTTCAGGTCTTGTTTTAGGTGCTCAAAAATCTGTGTTAGGTCTAGTACGTGGCCTGGTGCTAAGGAGCAAGCTCCCCTCACTTCACAATTCTAGTGGTTAGCTGGTCTCGCTTAGCCAAGATATACCTCGCCTAGAGTTTATCCTCCGCCAGAGAATGGAGTGGGCTTCCCCCTTAGTGATGAAATCCAAGTAGGGTCACCGGGACGGGTAAGGTATCCGCTGGGGGATGAAATCCCAGTCGGGCCTTGTCTCAAGTAAGTTTTATGTTTGTTTTAGTGCATGTGGTTTGGTAGTGTAACATCAAGTGTCTACGATTTATTCAATATGCGGATTTAAGTTACTAGATGTGGAATAATGTAAGCACAAGCAGAAATGAAAGTGCGATACGTTTTAAGCCCAAGTTAAAATGTGAGATTTGTTATGAAGACAAGTTTGAGAAAGGGTTGAGAGTATGATGTTTAGACTAGTCTAGAAATGCAAGGAAGAAAGATTCGTTTTAGTCCTCCTTATAGTGTCATTTGGGATAGAAGAAAGAGACAAGAAGGAAGGAGCCTAAATGCACCTAAATAAATGAAAGGAAGAGGAACCCGAGGAAGAACCTAAGGTCCCATCGGGCATGCCAGAATGTTTCTATCGCTAATTCAATTTCTACATTCAAAGATGAATAAAGAAACTAAAGAAATGGACAAGGCTAGAAGTACCTGGATAAAGATTGCGCACCGTAATCCAGATGTTTGTGGGCACCCCTCTTTGGCTATGGAGGAATGACACCTGCAAGGAAAAAGAGAACTTGGACAAGAAAATGTTAGATGGATAAGCAGTGGGTTGCCAAGCGAAAGCTTGTTCCCAAAAGTGTGAAAACTTCCTCAAGGGAGGTCAACCCACTGATAACAGACAGATAAAAGACTAAGGAAATACAGAATGCCAGAATATAGGAGTGATAAACAAATTAGAAATGAAAGAAAAGATTAATGATTACCTGAAAAGAGTTGTCAGGCTGATGACAGTCGCTGAGGTTGGGAATGTTGCCAGCGTCAGTTTCCTGGTCTGCCGACTTCGGTTATCCTGCCGATGTCAGTCGGAGAAGTAACCGGCGTCGGTCGGGGTGGTGGCCTGTAGTCAGGTTTTTGGACTGTGGATGGGTTTGGTTTGTGAACAGGGTCGAGGCAGAGCTCAGGGATGAATTTGAATGGACTGGGGAATGGTCAGGTTCTGATTAGGTGCCCTGTACAGGGTCTTTGTTGGCAGGAAGGATGAGGGAGTTGGCAGGATCACACTGAAAGGATGAAAGAGTGAAAGGAAGGTGGACAGAGGATAGGACCTGAGAAGGCTTTTCAGCCTCTCAGGGGGTAGGACAGAGGGAGTGGGAGACAACAGATACCAACAACTGAACACTAAAGAAAAGAAATGAAATGAAATAACAGACTGTGCTTACCTTTTTAGCTTGCTGAATGAAGAGTGGAAGAGCTGTTGTTGAGACCACAAAAGACTTTGCAAGAGGAAATCTCTGCTCAAGAATCCCTGCACCTGTTGCTGCTATTGCACGAGGTCCAGAGGGAGAAGAAACTAATGTCAAAATGCCAAGAGAATTTAGTTTGTGAGCTCAAGGGGTCGGGGGGGCTGGAATGGATGCAGAAAGGAGTCTTGAAGGCTGCCGACGCCGGTAGTATCACCGACGTTGGCCAAAGGGTCGCCGACGTCGGTAGTGGCAGAATGGGGACAGAGACTAAAAATAGCCTCTGCCCATTCTTGCATGCTGCCGAGTGAGGGATTGTGGGAAGAACGGTCATGAGGATGCTTAAATGGGTGTGGGAGGAAGATAATGAGAAGATTTGGCATAATAAAGGCTAAGAGGAAGGTGGAGGGATCCAAGGGAGGATCCAAGGTGGCAAGGGTGAGGTGGAAAGGGGGCCACTTAATTGAAATATTTAAGTTATTTTAATCAAATGAGTGGAGGGGACTAAGGCCAAGGGTTAGGATATGGGTTTGAGGTGGACAAGGGGGGAGAACCAAGGTGCAGACACATTTGTGGTGTCTACATTTGCCCCTTTTTGTCTTGTTGGTTGTTTTTGACGAACTGTAATACAAAAACAGGAGTTGGTTGCCCCAGGAAAAGAATGAGGTGTTCCCCCCTCAAAGCGATAGTCGAGAGAAGGGAACTGGAGATCGAGTGTTGATTTGACAAAGAGATGGATAGGAGAGTGTGAGCAAAAATGCTGCAATAGTCGTGATTGTGCGTATACAACTTCACGGGATGATTGGGTCAAATTGTCACATGTCAAGGGTCAAGGAGTGCCAAAATTGAAGTAATCAGGCCCCAGCATTTAGTTGTCTACTGATCGAGTTACTCAATCTAAGCTGAAGCTCCAAATGGTCATCGTGTTCCAGGTATCCCAGGCTCAGGAAGTGCTCCTAGAAACATGAAAATGCCACAAGTAGTAGGGATCAACTGGCTTGCAATCCTACACTTGCGAAGGGTCAAAAATAGTCTGTGGACAATTCTGCTAACCAGCCGTGAGGTAGCACATACGTAAAAACAACCAAGGTAACATTGGCTTGGAAGTAGTCGAAGGTTGAAGGAGATACGCATGATCTCCAATGGTCATTGGTCAAGGGAATGGATGGACGAAAGGATGTGTCCGAGCTAACCTCAAAAAACATCATGTGATCTAAGTGCTGCCTACATAGCCCTTGTGTGAAGGGCCTCAGGCCAATGTAGTTCTCCCTAAAAGGGAGGAATGGTCAAAGAAAATAATTGGTCTTGGTTAAAGAAAATGATTGGTCTTGGTTAAAGAAAATGATTGGTCTTGGTCAAAGTTGGTGGAGTTGGTCGTGATCAAAGTCACAGAAGAGAAGGTTTGTCCATCAAAGAGACGAACAAATGGGGGTGGTCGAGCTAACCTCAGAGGATGTGTTATCTGAGTGCTACCTACATAGCCCTGGTCATAGGGCCTCAGACCAATGTAGTTTGAACGAATTGAGAATATTGGTCAATGATTGG
Source organism: Torreya grandis (assembly GCA_037957365.1). Classification (NCBI taxonomy): domain Eukaryota; kingdom Viridiplantae; phylum Streptophyta; class Pinopsida; order Cupressales; family Taxaceae; genus Torreya; species Torreya grandis. Next base: position 3,394,087 of record JARHVA010001458.1, on the reverse strand, counting down.
ATGTGGTCAAGTGCCAAAATGATGAGGGGTAAGATGAGGATAAAATGATGCCACAGATGGTGTATTCTATAAAATTGGTTGAGAGTCTTTCATCCCTAGCAAGTTTTCATAGTCATGATGGATGTATGCTAAAAATGAATGGAGGTCTATTTATGCTTCAGCAAGTATTGGTTTATGCTTAACATAAATTGGGTCTAGTCGATACCTTCCATGTGTACTGGTGTCCATGGAAACTATGTGAAATGGACAAGGATGATGTTTGATGCCATGTTATCGAGTTATTGGTCTGAGAATGTTTAGGTTGAAAAAGGTTTGGTTAAATGTGACCAAAATGAAAGATAAGGTGAAAGGCGAATCGCTCTTTCATTGACAAGGACCAGAAAGGGAGCATAGATAGGAGTTATTAGAACAAAATCCCCGTTCATGCATTACGCTGTTGACCAGTGTTGTGTTAGAGCGGTAATCGAATCACTTTGACATTTAAGTGAGCTCGAAGTCCCTTGAGCAGGTAATAGGAGGAGGATAGGGTATCCCAGTTTAAGAGCAAGAATAACCTTGCCCCTTTTTATAGGAGACCCTGAGACAACTACAAGCCAAGTCCATGACTTGTTTTTTTTTTTTGGTGCAGACTGATCGATGCGGGAAGTCTACATAGAGATGTCATTTGATTTATGGTCATGTTGCGAAGCTGATCAATGCAGGAAGCTTCTAAGAAAGGTTGCTATTTGTAGCAAGATTTAGTCATAGCCATCCTTCGAGGGAGTGGTCTATATTTTTGCTTTATATAATGTTTGAATAGCTATCCTTCGAGGGATCAGTCTATTAGCTACAGCAATGATAGTACAACTATCTTTCGAGGGAGCAGTCTGTCTTTTTGATTTGATTTTGTGACCTTGGATTATGTTTTGACATCTTTTTTTTTTTTTTGAGTCATGGACAAGACTGTAGAAGTTCAAGGATGCCCCTTTTATTAGGACAAAGCATCCATGCATCATAAAAATGTTGTAGAGGACTTGTTAAAGGGGAATAGGGTTGAAAGGAATGAGGATTAAGAGAACAAGGATTGCTCAAGGGACAAGCTCAAGTTATGTGTCAAGTAGATGAGTACTCGACTAACAAAAGAATGGTCGAAGATGCAACACATTAAGAGGCTTAGGTTCTGGCCGTCCGTCAAGGGAGGAAAGATGATAAGTCCCTGACCCATACTTGTGCGTGATGATAAAAGGTCCAAGCCAATTGGGGGCAAATTTGCCTTGTTTACTTCGCTCCATATTGGTCACGTGCTGATTCTCTTTGAGGATGAGGTCTCTGATGTTGAAATCTCGTTCTCATAGATTTTTGTTGTAGGCTCGCTTTATGCGACTTTGGTAGACATGGAGATGATTGAGGGCAGCAAGATGGCACTCGTCAAGTAACTCAAGTTGAGCTAAGTGATCTTGACGAAAGTCATCATTGGAAAGAATGTCATGCAGGGAGATGTAGAGAGACAGGATCTGTACTTCAAGAGGTAAGATAGCCTCCGTTCCGTACATGAGGGAGAAAGGAGTAGCACCCGTAGAGGTTTGGATGCTAGTGCAGTAGGCCCACAAAGCGAAGGGAATATGAATGTGCCAATCCCTTCCTTTGTCATTGACCACCTTCATGAGAATTTTAGTCAAAATTTTGTTGGAAGCCTCAGCCTACCCATTTGCTTGTGGGTAGTAAGGCGAAGAAAAGCTGAGTTTGATGCCAAATGAGTCGCATAGTTTTTGGACGGTCTTGTTTTTGAAGGACTTGCCATTATCGGTGATGATTTTGTGAGGGACACCGAAATGACAGATGATGTGGCTGCTGATGAAGTCAACAATTTTGTTGGCTTTTGTGGAGACAAAAGGAATGGCTTCCACCCACTTGGTGAAATACTCAGTGGCAGTGATGATGGACTGATGACGAAGAGATGAGTGAGGGTTAATCTCACCGATGAGATCTAAGCCCCATTGAGAGAAAGGCCATAAATCCTGAGCGACTTGTAAGGCATGGCTGGGGAGATGAAGCAAGTTGGAGTGTTGCTAACACTTGATGCAATGCTAAACATAGTCGCTACAGTCTTGATGAAGGGTGGGCCAATAATAACCTAGGCAAAGGATGCGTTTGGCAACTAAGTTTTCACTAAAGTGTCTGCCATAAATCCCATCGTGGACTTGTTTTATGGCTTGAGAAGCTTCAGTGGAGGTGAGACAATGAAGAAGGAGGTTGTCGAAGCCTCGCTTATAAAGAAGACCCCCTAGCATGGTATAGCGAGTTGTGCGCTTGATGAAGGCTCGCCGCCCATTGCTAGAGAGGTTGGGAGGAGTGACAAAAAGAGACAAGTAGTCCACTAGTTGCTTATACCAGTCATCTTGTGGGCTAGAATTGATAGTGTTGATATGGTCGATGTGAGGGGAGATGTATGAAGGCAAGGGTACATGATGCACCATGACAAAAAGTTGAGATGACGATGATGAAGATAGGATATGCGAAGCAAGAGAAGCCATGGTGTCAGCAAACTTGTTCGTAGAGCGTGGAATAGTCTGCAAGAGATAATGGTCAAAAGATGCCAAAAGAAGGTCAGCACGATTTTTATACCTCTGCAAAACTTCATTTTTATAGAGGTATGAACCGTTAACTTGATTGACGATGAGCTACGAGTCACTGAAGATGTTGATAGACTTGATGTGGAGGGAAAGGGCAGTCTGAAGTCCCAAAATTAAGGCCTCGTATTTGGCCATATTATTGGTACAATCAAAGTCAAGCTTGAAAGATAGAGGCATGGGCTCCCCTTTGAGTGGGATGAGGATGACCCCCGCACCCCCACCGAGTTGACATTTGGAGCCGTCAAAGAACATGGTCATTTGGTAGACGATGTCATCAGTGGAAAGTGTGGCGATAGATTCATCAGGGAACTCACACTGTGAAGGTTGGTTGTCAGGAAGAGGGGCATCTGCTAGTTGGTCAGCGATGGTTTGCCCCTTGATAGATTTCTGTTGGATGAATTCGAGGTTAAAGTCAGCGAGCAGCATGAGCCACCGAGCCATACGTTGATTTTGATATGGCTTGGAGTGCATATACTTGAGAGGGTCGGTGTGAGTGATGACAAAGGTTTTGTGGTTGAGAAGATAGTGGCGGAGCTTGGTAGTGGAAAAGACTAATGCCAAACAGAGTTTTTCGGTATGAGTATATCGAGTTTCATAGTCGACTAGTGTTCGGCTGATGTAGTAAACTACTTACTCACGATGATGCTCATCTCGGTGCGCGATCATGGCACCTAACGAATGGTTGGTGGCAGAGATATAAAGGTAGAAGGGTTGGTCATCTTTAGGTGGAATGAGAACTGGTGGAGAGACTAGATAGCTTTTGAGGGCTTCAAAAGCCTCTTGACAGTCCTCATCCCATTTAAAGGAGACGTCCTTCTTAAGGAGATGATGAAAAGGTTGGCAGCAGTCTGAAAGCTATGAGATGAAATGACGGATAGACTGGAGCTTCCCTTATAGACTGCGAAGTTGCTTGAGATTGGTCGGGGGTGGCATTTCGAGGATATCACAGATCTTGGCGGGATCTATCTCAATGCCACGGAAGGAAACTATGAAGCTGAGAAGTCTGCCTGAGAGGACCCCAAAGACACATTTCTTGGGGTTAAGGCAAACATTGTATTGAAAAAGGCAAGAGAAGATGATTTTGAGAATGGTCAGGTGGTCGTGGCGAAGCTTGGACTTGCCGAGAAGGTCATCCACATAGTCCTCCATGATTTTGTGGAGGAGATCATGGAAAATGTAGGTCATGGCACGCTGATATGTGGCACTAGCATTTTTCAAGCTGAAAGGCATGACTCGATAGCAGAAAGTCCCCCATGGGGTGATAAAGGTAGTCTTGTGCTGATCTTTCAGAGCGATCAAGATTTGATTGTATCCTGAAAAACCATCCATGAGAGATAGCATCTCATGGCTGGCCATGAGATCCACAAGCTGGTCAATGTTAGGAAGAGGAAAGTCATCTTTGGGACAGGCTAGGTTAAGGTCACGATAGTCTGTGCAGATCTGAATCCCCCCAGTTGCTTTAGTAACTGGGACGATGTTAGAGACCCACTGCAGATAATCGATGGGTTGGATGAAGGAGACAGAGAGAAGGCACTGAAGCTCCTCTTTGACAAGGAGCGCAACGCGAGGATGCATCTTTTGAAGCTTTTGCCTAATAGGCTTAGCCTCTAGTTTGGTGACAATGTTATGGGTAGCAATGGTGGGGTCGATGCCAGGCATGTCGCTGTAAGTCCAGGCAAAGGCCTTGCTATGGTCAGAAAGGAACTGGGTATAGTCAAGCTGCTCCTGAGTGTCTAAAGATTGGCCAATCTTTAAGACATGAGGAACATCAGAAGAAGGAAGGTTGATGTCACTGGGTGATTCATCTAACATAACCTGGGTCTCAAAAGAGGGGAACGCTGGATGAAAGAGTCATCGACACTTATGTAGGAAAGGATGGCGTCATCGTCAACGCAGTGGACACTATGAATGGTTGCCGACTCATCCTCTAGCATGTTAGGAAAGATGAGAGGGAGAGATCTAGACACTCCATTGAGCTGATAGGTTAGGGGTTCCAGGTGGATGGTGTTTATGGAAAAAAAACTAGGAGGGATGGAAACCACTAACTCCGTAGGTGACGAAGGAGAGATGGGTGAGTTTGGAGGAGATTGGTCAATTGTTGGCTCGGGACAAAGGTCGAAAGGAGCCTGGGTGGGGTCATGATATCCCAGGCCATACCGTTTCTTGGCATTGTCATCATTGAGCGGCTCGATGGGATGATGGGAGCCCTGCTCATAACGTCCGAAACCAAAACCCTTCTATGCACACCTATAAAGGTAAGTGTGTGTGAAGGTGGGGTTACCAAGAAACAAGAAATCTGATGTGAAAGGTTGGGGTGAAGAGAGGAAATTGTCATTGGTAGGAGCTTAATTGAGCCCCCCATAGACAAAGTTGGTTTGGAGGTGAGGAGGACCATAAGGCACGACCATCCTGATTCGATGGTCGTAATTGGGACTAAGATGAAGGTGTCCATACTCTTGTGGAGTTTAGAACATGTCTAGGGTTAACGAGCGATATTTCCCAAGTGATAGTCGTTGGAAGATGTCTTCCATGGGGTCTTTGGTTGGCACTTGAAGAGGAGGGGTGAGGGCGACTGCTGATTGCAAACTGGTCAAAGCTTCCATAGATGGAGGCAGTGCCAGAGTTGACGGCTTGATGGGAATGAGGACATCGTTGGGATGATAAGTTGTGTTACAAGTCTTGAAGGGTGAAGGGTCAGCGAGAATGGTGTGAACTTGCCCGTCATGCTCAAACTTCACACAACGGTGCAGGGTAGAGGGGACACAGGCCATGGCACGGATCCAAGGTCGGCCTAGTAGGATGTTGTATTGAAACTCTCCTTTGATGATATAGAAGAGCTTCAGGACTGTGCGCGGACCAATGTGAATGTGAAGGATGACTATACCAATGGTCGTGGCGGTGGTGTCATTGAAAGAGCGTAAGATCGTGTCAATTTTGGAGATGCAATTCTTGGGAAGAGCTAACTGATCAAATGCATGGGTAGAGATTATGTTGATGCTAGCACCGCCATTGATCATAATGCATTTAATGCGTGTCTAATCAACATAGGTAGTGATGAAGAGGGTGGTGTCCTGATCTTCCGTGTTAGATGTAGGAATCTCAGAATCGCTGAATGTGATGGAGGCGACAGGAGATAAAGAATGGATGAGGGCAGCGAGTGGTTGGGGGTCCTCGGGTTGGACCTCCGCTGCCTGCAAGGCTTGGATGAGGGCTTGACGATGCTGAGGTGAGGTTTGGATAAGGTCATAAAGAGACATCTTTACAGGTGTCTGGTGAAGCTGCTTCAGCATGGAGTCGTGAATTGGCCCAGAAGAAGAAGACGAAGAAGGCTAGGATGCGCCAAGGATAGAAATTTTAGTCTTGGGCATAAGAGGTGGCTTGACGAAGGGATAGGTCCAAAGAATGGCAGCTTTTTCTTTTGCCTTGTCCTTTTGTGACCTAGTGGTTATAGGGATAGCATTGATTTCAAAAATAGGAGGTGAAGAAGGGGTCATGTCTTGCTGGTGAGATGTTGACATGTTTGAAGAGGTTGGATGAGAATGAGCCAGGTTCTGGTCAAGAGTGTCCTCAAGGAGAAGAGTGTCCTTTTCCATATAGCGACGGATGACAGCCTTGAGGGCACAGCAAGTCTCGGTATCGTGTCCTGGTGTACGATGATATAAGCAAATTTTCGTGTCATCGAACCAGGAGGGCTTGGACCCGAGAGGTTAGAAAGGCTTGATGGGTGGAAGGGTTATGTTGGAAGTCTGCAGAAGTCGGCACAATATCAATGAGTATGAGCTCACTAGAGGGTCCATGCTATTTGATATGCGTGAGGTCGGTGACTTTTGCTTTGGCGAGGTTGGAAGAGGTTTTCGTACCACCTTATGGGTTGATGGTGCGGTGACAGGGGAAGATGGCACTTTCTTGGTGATTGGTACCGCCTTTTTGGGAGAGGGACGACTGGAGGTAGGAAGAGGAAGCAAAGGAGGCAATGAGTTTTGATTGGAGGCCGGAGTGGGAAGGATTCTAGCCAGGGTCGAAGGGTGGGGGCCCAAAATGGATGGCAATGGTGATGGGGAAGGAGGCGTTCACTTCGGTGGTCTGGCAGTCTCCTTTGACTTGGTTGGAAGACTACTACTGGTCAAGGTCTGGTCTAGGTCCACCTTCACTTGTGGGTGAGTGAGGGTGGAGACAAGGCAAATGCCAAGTGACTTGATAGGCTTAGACGAGAGAGATGCAGGTTTTGGTTTCGACGAGTTTGGTTGAGGTTTGAGAGTCTGGTCTTTGTCAAGAGTCTGAAGAGATTCTACCTTGGGAAGATTAGCAGCATGTGATGAGAGTGCACGGGTATGTTGAAGGGCTTTAAGATGCTCCCACAACACCTGAGGCATCACTTTCTTTGGAGGGAGAAGTTTGATTTTCTCCACTAATTGGGAAAATGACTGAGAAGAAGATGTTGATGGTTGCGGGGTTGAAGATGAGATGGGTGTAGCGGTCTTAGAGGCATGGTATGGTGAAGACAAGACAGATTTAGATGGAAACGAAGGGGGGACAGGTTCTTCCCTGGGTGGAGAAGAATCCGGAAAGCAAGGCTCCTCAAGCGGGTAAAGGGCAGGGATGATGGTGCCCTCCACTTGCGTTTGAGGAGTAGGAAGGGTCGGGTCCTCCATAGGCAGCAGAAGGGAGGATGGCGAGACCGGCGGTGCTAGTAAAGCCGAGGCATCCTCCAAGGTGAGAGAGGTCAATGGAGAACTAGCCGGGGAAAGAGGTTCGTCCACATGTGATGGACTGATTGATGGACTAACCTCTTGAGGTTGATTGGGGATGAAAGGCGAGACCGTATTGACTGTTTGAATGTTGTGTTCATGATTGTCGTCAATTAAGGTCCAGACATTGTTTTGAGTTGGCGGATGATTAGGGAATGGCTATTTGAAGATGTCAATGGCCTGATTAGGGGGCACATTGGGATTATCTAAGATGAGGTCTCCCTTCTCAAGCATGTCTTGGATTATGTTCTTAAAGGTTTTGCAGTTTTCCGTGTCATGTCCCTTAACACGGTGGAAGCTACAGAAGTCTTGTTCCCTATACCACGCAGGGATGGCGTGTGAGGGATCAAATTGTGGAGGAGGTCAGGCTTGAGGGAGATTGAGGACCCCCTGCTTAACAAGCTTTTCCAGCACAGACGCGTATGATTCTCTGAGAAGAGTATACCGTCGTTATACGTATCTCTGCTAGAATTGGCGAGTGGTGCTCTGAGATGTGGATGGCTCAAGCTGATTGGTTGAAGAAGATGAAGGTCTAACCACCACAGCATTAGCTGAAGCCTTGGATTTAGAATTGGATGATGATGGCTTAGCAGAAGAAGAGTCATTGGTCTTAGAGCTGGGATTCTTACTCCGCAACTTGACTTTATTCTCTTCGATGGCACGTAACTCAAGTTTGTGGGCCATCGTGAAGGCTTCGTCGAAGGTGCGGAAGGTTTGAACCCTCAGGGTGGAAGAAATATGTCTAGCACAGGCTTGGGAGAAGAGTTCAATAAGCTTGGCCTGGGGTAAGGAAAAGGAGAGTTGATTGATGAGGCCTCTCCATCGAGCAACGAAGTCGGCTATGGACTCGTCCTCGAATTGCCAAATAGAATAGAGGTCCGTGATCGAGACCTTCTTGGTTATGTTGATGGAAAAGTGATCGAGGAAGAGCTGGGCCAATTGTGTGAATGAAAAGAGGGAATGGCTGGGAAGGGAGCTGTACCAGTCGAGCACAGCACCCGAGAGAGACATAGGAAATGTGCGTAAGAGCAATGCATCATCATGAGCAATGAGGTAACAGGCATGTCTGAATGCCCACAAGTGTTGCTGTGGGTCTTCCATGCTTTGAAAGTGAGAAAACTTCGGAAGCTCCCACTGGCTAGGATATGGCCTGATTGGGATAGAAGGATGAATGGGCTCGTTGCAGATCTGCTCGTATGAGAGAGCGTTGCGTGAGCCAGAAATTGAGGTCTCTAGACTGGTCATCTTGTCCATCAGCATTTTGATGATATCTGTCAACGGATTGACGGGTGGCATGCCCCCTAAGTTGTAGGGCACTTGGAAGAGGCTAGGGGAGGCATACGACGTAGTTGGTTGCCCCTGTAAAGGTGCAATGTAGGGATAACTAGTCATAGGGATAGATGAAGAGGCTAAAGGTGGTTGGGTAGAAGGCATAGCTAGGCCTGATGTTGTCACGAGGGGTTGGATTGTGGTAACGGGGGCCAAGGGATAAGAAGCCACCCTGGTGTTGATAGGGGCCAGGGTAGGCGGAATAGAGATGACAAGGTTTTGAAAAGGAGTGGATAGCGGTTGAGCGGGCTGATGTTGATAGGGGGCCGAGACCCCGGTGGAAGTGGGCCCAAAGATAGAGGGAGAGGCCACACATAGAGGATTGGTCAAAGTCTGGTCAGTGGTTGAAATGATGGCTTGAGTGTCCAAGGGTTGAACTACGGATGCCGTCGATACAGCTGTAGTCACGGCAAGAGAGGTTGGCATTCCATAGATTGGATTGCCCAAGGAGTCTCGCGTTTGGCTATGCACGAGATAGTGTTGCAAGGCCTTGACGTTGAGGTCCAAGAATCATTTGAAATCTTGGTCCCCTTTTTGGACAATAGGAGTCTGCGGCGGGGTTGGATGAATATCAGTTCTTTTGGTCTCTGAGTTGAACTCCATTGTAGGCTTGGTCACGGACGGGGTAGATGGAAGTGGTTGACGGCTAGCGTGGTTGACAAGAGCCTTGGCTTGGCTACGAGTCAAAACCATGCAAGGCAAAGAAGGTTTAGGTTTTAGAAACTATGTTTTTCTATTTTAGAAAACCAGGATGGAGTTTTTGATAGAGAAGGGATAGGTTTTAGGCTGCTGGTTTTGAAAAAAAAGGAAAAAGGACAGAGACCGACGTCAGTTGAGAAACCGATGTCGGTAAGAAATATGGCCGACATCGGTCAGATAATCGATGCCGGTAAGAGAGGAAAGCCGACGTCGGTGGAAGAACCGATGTCGGTGACTGTGTTTTCCAAAGAACTAAAAGATTTTAAGATTCTTGGAAAAACAATGAAGAAAGCATCCTCACTCACTCAAACAAACAGATGAGAAGAGAAGAACTGAGAGAGACAGACAAGCCTAAGCGATAAATCCTAGGAATTAACCTTAGAATCTTGTGGCTTATGCCTTAGATGAATGTTTGGGGAGGTTGGCTGTAAGAAGGGTCCTAGAAGAGGCAATCTAGAGCTGGTTTTAGGTCTTGTTTTAGGTGCTCAAAAATATATGTTAGGTCTGGTACGTGGCCTGGTGTTAAGGAGCAAGCTCCCCTCACTCCACGATTCCAGTGGTTAGCTGGTCTCGCTTAACCAAGATATACCTCGCCTAGAGTTTATCCTCCGCCAAAGAATGGAGTGGGCTTCCCCCTTGGTGATGAAATCCAAGTAGGGTCACTGGGACGGGTAAGGTATCTGCTGGGGGATGAAATCCCAGTCAGGCCTTGTCTCAAGTAAGTTTTATGTTTGTTTTAGTGCATGTGGTTTGGTAGTGTAACATCAAGTGTCTACGATTTATTCAATATGCGGATTTAAGTTACTAGATGTGGACTAATGCAAGCACAAGCAGAAATGAAAGTGCGATACGTTTTAAGCCCAAGTCAAAATGTGAGATTTGTTATGAAGACAAGTTTGAGATAGGGTTGAGAGTATGATGTTTAGACTAGTCTAGAAATGCAAGGAAGAAAGATTCGTTTTAGTCCTGCTTATAGTGTCATTTGGGATAGAAGAAAGAGACAAGAAGGAAGGAGCCTAAATGCACCTAAATGAATGAAAGGAAGAGGAACCCGAGGAAGAACCTAAGGTCCCACCAGGCGTGCCAGAATGTTTCTATCGCTAATTCGCTTTCTACATTCAAAGATGAATAAAGAAACTAAAGAAATGGACAAGGCTAGAAGTACCTGGATAAAGATTGCGCACCGTAATCCAAACATTTGTGGGCACCCCTCTTTGGTTGTGGAGGAATGACACCTACAAGGAAAAAGAGAACTTGGACAAGAAAAAGTTAGATGGATAGGCAGTGGGTTGCCAAGTGAAAGCTTGTTCTCGAAAGTGTGAAAACTTCCTCAAGGGAGGTCAACCCACTGATAACAGACAGATAAAAGACTAAGGAAATACAGAATGCCAGAATATAGGAGTGATAAACAAATTAGAAATGAAAGAAAAGATCAATGATTACCTGAAAGGAGTTGTCAGGATGATGACAGTCACCGAGGTCGGGAATGTTGCCGGCGTCGGTTTCCTGGTCTGCCGACTTCGGTTATCCTGCCGACGTCGGTCGGGGAAGTAACCGGCGTCGGTCGGGGTGGTGGCCTGTAGTCGGGTTTCTGGACTATGGATGGGTCTGGTTTGTGAACAGGGTCGAGGCAGAGCTCAGGGATGAATTTGAATGGACTGGGGAATGGTCAGGTTTTGATTAGGTGCCCTGTACAGGGTCTTTGTTGGCAGGAAGGATGAGGGAGTTGGCGAGATCACACTGAAAGGATGAAAGAGTGAAAGGAAGGGGGATAGAGGACAGGACCTGAGAAGGCTTTTCAGCCTCTCAGGGGGTAGGACAGAGGGAGTGGGAGACAGCAGATACCAACAATTGAACACTAAAGAAAAGAAATGAAATGAAATAACAGACTGTGCTTACCTTTTTAGCTTGCTGAATGAAGAGTGGAAGAGCTGTTGTTGAGACTACAGAAGACTTTGCAAGAGGAAATCTCTGCTCAAGAATCCCTGCACTTGTTGTTGCTATTGCACGAGGTCTAGAGGGAGAAGAAACGAATGCCAAAATGCCAAGAGAATTTAGTTTGCGAGCTCAAGGGGCCGGGGGGGGCTGGAATGGATGCAGAAAGGAGTCTTGAAGGCTGCCGATGCCGGCAGTATCGCCGACGTCGGCCGAAGGGTTGCCAACATCGGCAGTGGCAGAATGGGGACAGAGACTAAAAATAGCCTCTGACCATTCTTGCACGCTGTCGGGCGAGGGATTGTGGGAAGAACGGTCATGAGGATGCTTAAATGGGCGTGGGAGGAAGATAATGAGAATATTTGGCATAATAAAGGCTAAGAGGAAGGTGGAGGGATCCAAGGGAGGATCCAAGGTGGCAAGGGTGAGGTGGAAAGGGGGTCACTTAATTGAAATATTTAAGTTATTTTAATCAAATGAGTGGAGGGGACTAAGGCCAAGGGTTAGGATATGGGTTTGAGGTGGTCAAGGGGGGAGAACCAAGGTGCAGACACATTTGTGGTGTCTACAGTAATAAGTGAGGGAATAGCCAAGAATATATTATATAAATAGAAGCCTCATCACCTATATGTGAGCCTATTTATATTTTATGGCTATTGAGTGCACTTTTATAGAGCCTAGAGGAATTTCTATGTAATCTTTGTATCATTTCAAAGAGTAATTATTGTAACATTATACTACAATATTAACATTGAATATATTTTATGGTGAGAATTTTTCATTTATTATTTAAGGTTTTAGAATGTTAAATGAAAACCCATTTGGTTGGTGGGGGGGGGGAGGAGGGAGGGAAAATCAAGAATGTAAAATGGGGACACCAAGAAGCTCCCACATAATTCTATAATGGATATTTGAATATGAAAATAGCATGGGGATGGGGACAGAGGGATGGGATTAGGAAGACACATCTACATGGAACCATTCTGCCCCTATAGATCTTGTACATCTCTTTAATAATGTCTTTATATTTTTGTGCCTAAATATACATGATATGATGTTTTATTACTTATTATACCATAGTAAATATCCCATTGTTTAATGAAACCCAAAATAATTGTATACATTTTTGTGGGGGTTTGTATCCAATTTATAAGACTTGGGAGAGGCTTGTGAAAGTTGAAAACCATCTTTTTAGGGTTGATAAAAACACCATTAAGTTTTAAAGGGGATTTTTAACTTATGAAATTCAAAATATAAATTTTAGGAGTCCCAAAAGCCTCCATTAAAAAAATTGAAGGCCATTTTAAAAATTTAGTTCCATAAATTTATGACTTTACAAATAGGAAGTTTTGACTCTTCACTCAAACCTCTTAAAAAAATAGAAGAAAATTTAAAAATATTTGTGAAAACCCAAATAAAAAAACTACCCAAACACAAAAATTATAGCCTAAATAAAAAAACCATGTGCTATGACCATGGTATCATAGCTAGATTTCCATGATTTTATTGATTTAAAGGTATAATTTCAGAAAATTTGGTTTTAAATTTGATAGCTAATTTCCTATTTAGGGTTTTTGTAGAATTTTTACATGTTCTTGGTTAATATAATAATATTTTGGTGAACCAAAATGTCAACAAGGAAATTTTAAATAATCATTCCAAGTTCTTGCTTATGTCTTGAGATATTTATATGTGGGTCACTTTTTAGCCAGATGGGGAGCCAGTGATTTTTGAATCTCATGATATACTCATTATCAAAATGTAGCCTTATTTTATTTAATATACTCATTATTTGGATTGATGAACTTAAAAAATTTATTGGATAGGATCTAAGACTTCTTGTAACCAGTTTATTTGGGTTAATATGTTAGTTATAAAATTTCAAATGAATTTTCCCTAGAGAATTAGGTGGTACATGGTCAACAAATAGATTATGTATGTTGATAATTTTATTTATTTTCTTGTAGTGAGCACATATGTTCTTGTTAAAATAATATCCTAGTGTATCATTATAATAGAGGGACAAATAAATAATAAAATGGTGGTGGATTTGGAATTGGAGTTTGTGATTGACAGAGTAAAGCCAAACTCAAAAACACTTCACTAAGTATCCTACTTGCCTGCACCAAGACTACATGAATTTCAATACATCATTTTATCAAATGGTTCATGTGCCTTGATTCTCATAGGAAAGTGTAGCATTATTTAAAATACCATTGGTCTACATTGGTCTACATTACTATGTGGCATGAATAATAATGTAATAAACTATTCCAAATGCAAGTTCATTGAGTCCTTTTATAAAATATTTCATTTGAAAGATATAATTTGGTGAATGTAAGTATGTAAAATGGTGACCTTGAGGATCATATATATGATTTATGTATATATAAAATAGAGGGGAAATGTGCACTCATGTTTACATTTACAATGAGATGTGTATGCATAAAGTTTTTATTTCTCTCATATCATATGCAAAACCAAAGTTAGCAATGGAAGAGGAAGATAAAAATATGGGTTGTTAAATTGAGTCTAGTTCTTCTTCTATTGACTAAAATTTTATAGAGTTCAAATAGAGCGTTATGATTCATACACATCTAAAGAGAATATCTAGAACCAACATAAACTATTTACTTTCTAACAAATTCATAATATAAACCTCAAAAAAGTATTACTGTACATCATGTTCACCAAAACTAATTATTGTATTACAGTTTACATGCAAATAGGATGAAAGGTTTCCAAAATAAATTTCACTCACCTTATTGGATCAAGGAAGGAATCCTCAGAAGGAATGCTTGGTCCAAGAGGATTGATACCACCACTAACAACCTGTTTAGTCAAAATTCAGTTTATTACACACTACCTCCAAGTTTTATTACACATGGCATTCATATAATTAATAAACAACCCAAAAAAAAAACCAAAAAATTCATTATTGTTTTATAAGGAGAAATCTTTCTACACTTTCAATGCATATAACATGTCTATCTTCCACTTCTATTTACCTATTGCAAAATATTTCTGCACTTTCAACACATATAACATGGCTATCTTCCACTTCCACTTCTATTTACCTATTAAAAAAATTGGTGATAAGTAAGGAATGAAATTTATAACTATGGATCCATAGGTGGAGTAGATCTAGATGGTCCTAAATCAAGGCAAAGTTTGGGAAAAATCATGCAAAAATTATTGAACATTATGATAATTTGGCGACCTTGTCATGAAATTCATGACTACTTTTTGGATATTAACATTAATATTCCTACATATAAACCTTGTATTAGGTGAAACCCTAGAAATATTCTTACTTTAATAAGTTTTTTGTCCGAAAATAATATTGTTAACAATTTACCAATTGGTTATAATTTTCCCCTAAATACCCTAGTAGTATTGTAGGCCCATACTAGTTTAGGTCACTTGCTTTTCCAATCTATTCTAGTGATGCTTACTATCTTGGTTAACATGTTTTATAGTTTTCTATTAGTAACCTCCACTTAACTATTGGCTTTATTATGGTATGGTGATGAATTCTAGTGAGTAATTTGGTAGTGTTATGTGAAGGCTTTGATCATGTTGTTGTAGACACCAATATCGTGTCAACCCCCCCCCCCCCACTTGGTCCATTTCTAAACGTTAACACTCCTAACCCACACTTAAACCCTTTTCACCTTAGACATCTCACCTAGACACCTCAACCTAAGACCATTTCATAGCCTATGAGTCACCCTGAGACTAGGTCTTCCAAATCCTAACTACCCATGACCTATTCTCACTCCCTAACCAACTCCCATGCCTCATAAGCCCGTGTTTTGACCATTATCCAATAGAAAAGGCACTTGGCAGGTGGAGAAATGGGCAAAGGGATAAAAATATCCCTTTTACCTATTCTCTCTCTATTGATGTTGGTCAACCCTCGGCCAACGTCAGTCAACCATGACCGACACCGGCGAGATCACCGACGTCAATTACATAAGCCAAGCTCTAAACATTGAGCTACCCCCACCTTCTCATACATTTATGCCCACACTCTGAGATTTCAAGCATCAAATCTCAACTATCATTCTCTTGGCTATCGAAGCTCTGCACAAGTCATTCCAAAGACTGGATTGAAACATTATACGAGGACTTCAACATCAGCCACAATGGGAATAAGCATTTTGACACCTCTGGTTCTTCACTTAATAAAGCTAAGTATTCTGATTCTCATTTTAGTATTTTAGAATGCTTTGTTAATTATTTTCCATTTGTTATTTCTAAATACTATTAAGAGGCCTGACTTCTTTCGTGGAGGGGCTGAAAGGCCTTCCCCTTATTCTTACCCTCTTTTCACACCTATCCTCTACCTTTACCCTTCCTCAAACCTTATTCACTTTCCTACAACCCTACACAAACCTCCTAATTTCCAAAGACTCCTCTATCCATCAAAAAAACAACCTAAAAGTTAGTCTTTCCATCATGGAAACAACCTAAAAGTCATCCAAGGCCAACTACCCCTACCGACATTGGCAATAAAACTGATGTTGGCACCAATTTCCTATCGACGTCGGTGATTGTGTTAACTAGAAAACCTATCTAAATAGGCCATAGACTAGACAAAACCTTCAACCAACATTCTGTAACATTTTGAGACTAAAAAGAATAGGTACACAACATTCTACCTTTCCATTTCTATAAGTCTTTTATAATTTCTTTTTATGAAACATTTTTATCTTTAAACAGTGGACTGTCATCCCTCAAGGAGCTTTACACTTCTTGGACCAAGCACGTAGCTTGGCAGTCCACCACATCCTCTTCTAACATTTTCTTGTTTAAGTTTCTTTCTTACTGCAAGTGTTTCCTCCATAGCCAAAGAAGAGCTCTCACAAAGCTTGGATACGGTGCGCACTAAATCTAGGTAACGTCAAACCCAAAACCTTTTACCTTTAGTTTCTTCTTTCTTTAAATGCACTTAGCGAAAATACAAAGAAACATTCTGGCACACTTAGTGGGACCCTTGGATTTTTCCTTGGGTTCATTCTTCTTCTTTTAAAAAATCAAACTTTCATATAGATGCATTAGAAAAGTATTCTCTTCTTGCATCCCCTCTTCTATCTTTTTGTTTCAAAAGGAAATCATTGGCATAAGTTTAAAAAAAACATCTCTTTTTCTTCTTATTACTTCTTGCATGCATCATAGAGTAGTGAAAAAATCATACTCTTTACCTCTTCTCCAATTGTTTGCATTTGAATAACATATTTGATTTGGGTTAAAAACTACTACATTTCATTCTTGCTTGGATGCATACTTAGCCCAATAGTAATTAAAGCATTATGAATGAATCATAGTGCACAAATGTTACACAACCAAACCACAATCACTTCAAATGAAACACATAAACTTACTTGAGACAAGGCCCATCTAGGATTTCATCACCTAGTGGATACCTTACTCCACTTGGCAATCCTACTTGGATTTCACCACCAAGAGGAGGACCCACTCTGTTCTCTGGCAGAGTATAAAGTATAGGGAAGGTATATTTTGGCTAAGTAGCCTAACTCGGCTCTGGGTTTGTGAAGTGAAGGGAGCAAGCCCCAGCACCAGGCCACGTACTAACCCTAAAATAGATATTTTTTAGCACCATAACACAACCTAAAACTAGCCATAGACTTCCTCTCTAGGACCTGTTCTACAAGCCCAACTCCCAACACATTCTCTTAAGGCATAAGCCACCATGACTTTAAAACTTATTCTTAGGAATCTAACATTTTAGAGATTGCTTGTCTAATCATCTATTCTACTAGTTTAATTTGAGTGTTTGAGCTAGTAAGGTCATACCATTCTGAAGTCCAAAACAACTTAGAATATCTTCTTCTTCCAAAAACTATTAATTTTTTGTGTTTTTGTTATTACACAAAAACTGACATCAGTTTCTCTACCGACGTCGACAACATTTTCTAACCAATATCAGTTAAACAACTGACATTGGTCACTGTCAATAAATTTTCTTTCCAAAAAACAAGCTTAAAACCCAAATTTTTATTATTTAACACAAATTCTGGTTTTCTAAAATTGAAACACATAGTTTTTGGAACCTAAACCCATTTCACCTTGGATGGTCCTGAGATGTAGTCAAGCCAAATTCCTTGTTGACCACGTGAGTCAATAACCACTCCCACCTTTTCCCTTCATGCCAAGTCATCTAATGGAGTATACTTCAGACACTGAGCATACTCCTATCCAACCTACCCCTGATCAACCTCTTATTATTCCTGAAGGGGATCAAGATATTGAAAGATTCCTTGACCATAATGTCAAGGCTCTCCAACATTATCTCGCTAGAATCCAAACACGAGATCCTTTGGGTAACCATATTTATGGGATGCCAACTTCTTTAGTTGAAGAGGCAATAATATCAACAACATCTATTACCCAACCTATGGTCACTTAGGCCACTACCCTGACTAGTAACCCAACCATGGCCAATGTTCAAGATTTGGCCTCTCTTTCCATATTTTCTGGCCCTATCTCCAGGGTTTCCATACCCCCTCAATCGCAAATAATTCAACCAAGTTTGACACCTTTCCAGAACTTGATTGTCTCTATCCCATCCACTCTTGCACCCATAAACACAAGAGTGACCACTTATCCTTTAACTAGTGTTGCTGCCATTCAACCACCCATGGCAACATCTAGTCAAGTTGTGCCCTCTAACTTCATGGCACAAGCCCCCATGGCCTTAATATCAGCCCCTATGACAAACTATCAGTATGTTGCACCTACACAAATGCAACCAAGTATATCATACACCCCTCCCAATGCCTTTTAGGTACCCTATAACTTAGGGGATGCCCCTCATGCCAATCCATCTGCTGATCTAATTAAGATGTTGATGGATAAGATGTCCAACCTTGAGACATCTATTTTAGGTTTGAGGAGTGTTCTTTCATACGAACAAATCTGCAATGAACTTATCCACCTTTCAGTTCCTATTTGATCATACCCTAGCTAGTGGGAACTCCCAAAATTTACTCGCTTTTAGATTAAAGAGGACCCACAACAACATCTGCAAGCATTTAGACATGCTTGCTACCTCATAGTGCACGATGATGCATTATTACTTTGCACATTCCCTATGTCACTTTTTGGCACTGCCCTTGACTGGTATAACTCCATTACCAGTCATTCTTTCTTCACCTTCACTCAACTCACTCAACTATTCCTCAATCATTTCTCAATCAATATTACTAAGAAGGTCTCCATCATATATATTTATTCCATTAGACAATTTGAGGATGAGTCAATAGCAGACTTCGTCACCTGTTGGAGAGTTTTGATCAACCAACTCTCCTTCTCACTACCTCAACCTAAACTCATTGAGCTCTTCTCAAGAGCATGTGCCAAGCACATCTCATCCACTCTATGGGTTCAAACTTTCTGCACATTCAATGAAGCTTTCACTATGGCCTAAAAGCTTGAACTCCACACAATCGAGGAAGACAGGGTCACATTGCGTAGCAAAAATACCAATGCAAAATCCAATGACCCTTCATCTAAATCTTCTTCTTCTCACTCTAAGTCTAAGGGATCAGTGAATTTTGTGGTCCTCAGGTCACCATATTTTACCACAACCAACCAATCTAAGCCCTCCACTTCACAAAGCATCACTAGACAATTCCAACAACGGTATAAACAATGATGATACACTCTAATAGGAGAATCATATGCTTCTGTATTGGATAAATTAGTGAAGCAAGGAGTCCTTAACCTCCCTCAAATCTAACCAATCTAATTTTATCCCTCACGAGCCATCCTTGCATGGTATAGGGAAAATGACTTTTGTAACTATCATTGTGTCAAGGGTCAAGACACAGATAATTGCAAAACCCTCAAAAACATTATTCAAGACATGTTAGACAAAGGGGAACTTATTTTGTATAACCCTAATGTGCCAGCTAGCCAAAACATGGATGTCTTCAAGTAACCATTTCCTAACCATCTCCCAAGTCAAAATAATGTTTATACCATGGTCAATGACCCTTAAGAATGCAACATACGCATGGTCGACATGGTCTTTCCTCTCATTCCTAACCAACCTCTCCCATAATCTAAAGAGGTTGGTCAACCCATTTCACCACCATGGGTAGAAGAGCCTATTTTACCCATACCACCCCCACATAATGAAGAGCTCCCTTTACCTCACCCTCTTCCTCGCGTGGATGAACCCATCTCACCTGTATCATCCCCATAACATCAAGCACCTCCTCTACCCATTCTTCTACCTCGTGAGGATCCTATATTACCTATTCCTCTTGCCCCCACCTTCCCTCTTCTTCTACCATTGGAAGAAATTACCATTCATACCCCATGCCCTCATGTAGAAGGGGCCATCATCCCTCTACTTCACCCTTTAGAGGAGCCTTCCTCTCTTATTTTTCCTCCACCGATGGAGGATAGTCCTCCATCCACCCCTCTTTCACACATTGGAGAGTCTACTTTGACCTCTCCCATATTGGAGGATGCTTTGATGGTACCAACGTCGGTGGCCCAACCCTTATCTTTCATATTACCAATGGGGAATCATACTTTCCCCACTCTTAGACCACACGTGGAAGGCATGATCATCCCTACGCTCTATCCTCTTGAAGAGCCAAATTCTCCAATCCCTTCTCTATCAAGAGAAAAACTTGCTACCTCACCCACTTTAGTCGAGGAAGATCCTGTGATGGTTCTCTCTCACCTTTAGCCTGAGATTGTTGTGTCCAACACATTTTTTCTCTTGAAACTACCCAAATCCTTTGAAGGACTAACTATAAAGCCTCACACGACATCATCTAAACCCTTTTCTCAATTGGTAGAAAACTTAGGATTTCTCTATTCTAGGAACCTAAAACATGAGGCGTTATGGGAGCAACTTAAGGCTCCTTATCTTACACATCCTGCTTCACTTTATAACCCTTCTGTGACAACTTACCCCAAAGTTTTTAACAAGAATCAGGTTTCCACTTCTAAATTATCAAAAGCTCAGCCTTCCATGTCTGAACCCAAACCCTCATAGGCATCCACCATGCCAAAATAGATTACATCTCTCAGTGTTCACCTGGTATCAAACCTCACTCACCCACAAGTGAAGGTAGATTTGAACCTCACCCCACATAGTAGTGGTCCTCACACCATACTAAAGAAGGGTGCTAAATCACATCGGTCTACTCCTCCCCCACCTTCACCATTGCCCTCTATCTTGGGTCCACATCCTTCCACTTTAATAGGAGTGCTCCCTATTCCAACACCTTACAAAACCAAATTGCCTCCATTACTCCCTCTACCTATCAAAAACATACTTCCTCCAAAAAATTTGACACCTCTCATCAAGAAAGTGCCATCTATTCATGTGGCCACACCACCAACCAAAAAGGTGGTATGAAAAACTTCCCCTACAACTCCTAAATAGAAGTTGTCAACCCTTACTACAACAACAAGCATAGACCCATTAGTGGGGTCTTATGCTTCACTGTTATGCTAATTATTATAGTCTTATAGCATCATTATCCCACCCATTAGGCCATACCAACCACTCAGATCAAAACCATCTTGGTTTGATGACACTCAAATCTGCTTATATCATCGCACACCTGGGCATGATACTGAGAGCTGTAATGCTCTTAAGGTTTTCATTTGCCAACACCTGAAAAGGGACACCCTTCTCATTGAGGATTCTCTTGACCATCTTTTTGACAAACTACCGACACCATCCCATGCCTCTCAAACCTCCTCACTTGAATCAGGATCCCAACATGAGACTATGGTCCCTCTACCACCTTCTCCCCCTTTATTCAAAATCAACACTATTAATGGGGCCACCAAGTCCCAAACCCTAAATGATAAAGAAAAAGAGTAGGTGTCTACCCCTTGGACATATCCATTTGCCAAGCCCTCTCCACCACCAAAACCCAAGATTTCTATCTTGGGCACATCTCACCCCACATATTCAGGGGCAATCCCTCCTAACCACTCTAGTCCATATGATGTTTGGTATAAACAACTTGTTGACTACTTGACTTATTCTATCATTCCTCCTAACCTCTCTAGCAATGGACAGTGGGCTTTTATCAAGAGTACTGCTTGATACACCATGCTAGGGGGTCTTCTCTACAAATGAGGTTTCAACGGCCTCCTTCTCCATTGCCTAACCACCACTGAGACATCTCATTCCATCAAACAAGTCCATGATGGGATTTGTGGAGGAAATTTTAGTGGTAACTCGGTTGCAAAGCGCATCTTCCACCTGGGCTATTATTGGCCCACTCTTCACCAAGACTGTAGTGACTATGTTCGGCATTGTGTCAAATGCTAGCAACATGCTAACCTACTTCACGTCCAACATTGCATCAAGTGTGCCTACAAAAAAAATTTGAAAGAGTGAGATTTCAAAAATGAAGATCTCATCCTTAAAGAAAACCAACACATGACCAATATGGAAAGAAGAAAATGAGGCAAGCTTGTTCCTAATTGGCTCGGACCTTATATAATAATGCACAAGTATGGATTAGGCACTTATCATCTATCTTCTCTCGAAGGCTAGCCGAAACCTGAGCCCCTTAATGCCTTACATTTGTGACCATTCTACTATTAATAAATTAATCATTCACTTCATGTTTAACTTGAGCTCATCCCTTGAGCAACCCTCGTCATCCTCATTCCTATTCCTTTCAACCCTTTTTCCCTACAAAAATTAGTTAACCCTTTTTTAAGCATTAATGCTTTGTTATAATAAAAGGGAAACCCTTAAACCTTTATAGTCTAGTCCATGAATAAAATTTCAATCAACAAAACAACATAAAACTAGGATGCCTAACAAAATATTAAAAGGTCATAACCTATAAATGTAGACTTCTCCCTTAAAGGATAAATGCATTATTACTATAATTAATAGATTGCTCCCTTGAAGGACAACTATCAAAACATACAAAGTAAAATATAGACCACTCCCTCGAAGGATGGCTATACCCAAATTTAGCTATAAACAACAACCTCTCAGAAGCTTCTCACATCGATCAGATTCACATGACCACAAAACAAAACAACATCCCCAAGTAAACTTCTCGCATTGATTAGTCTCCCAAAAAAAATGACTAACAAACTATTAAGTCATGGATTGGCCTATAGTCATTCTCAAGGTCACCTATAAAAGGGGAAAAGTTATCCCTACTAAAAAGGGTTACGCTCTCCTCACATATCACATAATCACCCCTATTACCCCAAAATACCCAAGGGATTTTGAGCTCACTTAACGTCAAGTGATTAGGGCAATTCTCTAACAAAAACCAATGGTCAACGACATAATGCATGAACGGGGCCTTTTGTTTGCAAAAACCCTATCTATGCTATCATTATGGTCCTTATCAATGAAAGAGCAATGCACCTTTCACTTCTTACACACCTTCGTCACATGCCAATATAACTAAAACATTTTCTAGCCACTAACATAACATCATGATTTATTTAATGCAAATACCACTTTGTGTTATATAAATCACCATAGCCCATTCACATTAGTTTCTATGGAAAACAATACACATGGAAACTATCAACCAAACACAACTTATGTCAAGCATATACAATCACCAATATGGAAACCTGCTGAAGCATAAATAAACTCATTTCATTTTTAGCATACACCATCACCAATATGGAAAATTGCTAAGGATGAAAAACCACATAACCTATGTTACAACATACACCATCAAACAATATGGAAAAGGCTATAACATCATCATACACTCATCATTTCAAACATGTACCTCTTTGACTCTTCTTCCCTTTTTGGGAGAACTACATTGGCCTGAGGCCCTTAAAATAGGGGCTATGTAGGCAGCACTCAATTGACATGGGGTCTTCTGAGGTTAGCTCAACGATTCACTCATCTGTCTACCTAATGGACCAACTATATAAATCTTAGGCTCACTACCTACCTTAAACCCTAGGCTCACCACCTATCCTAAACTACCTCATTTTTAGCCTTTTTAACCATCTAACCTTTAAACCATGACCTAACCTAGTCAAACCCAGTCCATAACCTACCCTCCACTTTCCTTTTTTGGAGAAGTACATTGGCCTAAGGCCCTTAAAATAGGGGCTATATAGGTAGCACTTAGTTGACATGGGGTCTTTTGAGGTTAGCTCAGCCATTCATTCATTCGTCTACCTAATGGACCAACTATCTGACCTAAAAACATAGGTTTTCTCTATAACTACCCAAAATCATGACCAAACAACTAGACCTGACCCTGTAGAAGTCACCTTAGACTTCTCATGGGTCACATTAGAGAGCACATACATCTCCCTAACCACAAAAAATAACACTCGAGATCACTTATATCTCAGCTCGAATCAACAAACGACCTCAGAGATCGTGACTATCTCCTCAGACCACGACCACTTTCGAGACATCTTTGCCATAGTTGTTTTGATTATATATGCTACCTTGTGAATAGTTAGCAAAATTATATGCACCCCTCACACCTATTATCAGATCATGACCAAGTTGATCCCTAATATTTGTGACATTTTCATGTTTTTTAGGAACACTTCCAAGCATGAATACTTGGAACACGATAACCATTAGAGCTACAAATTTGATCGATCTAACCCAATCAGCTACCACTAATAAGCTAGGGATTAGTTACTTTGATTTTAGTCCTCCTTAACCATTAGAGCTACAATTTTGATCATTTTAACCCAATCATCTATGACTAAAAAGATGGGGACCAGTTACTTCAATTTTAGTCCTCCTTGACCTTGCCTATGACAATTTGACCTATCTATCAAGTGAAGTGGTATATGTGCAATCTCAACTATTGTAGCATTCACACTTCAATCTCATCCTACCCATCCACTCCTTATCAAATCATCACCTGATTTTAGGTTACCTTCTCTCGATTCCCACTTTGAGGGGGAATACCTCATCCCATACTTGGGGAAACCTACATCTATTTTTGTCTTGCAGTTCATCATACCAAACCACAAGACAAAAAGGGGAAAATGTAGACACCAATATCATGTCAACCCCCCCTTGGTCCATTTTTGAATGTTAACACTCCTAACCCACACTTTAACCCCTTTCACCTTGGACATCTCACCTAGACATCTCACCTAGACACCTCACCCTAAGACCATTTCTTATCCTATGAGTCACCCTGAGACTAGGTCTTCTAAATCCTAACTACCCATGACCTATTCTCACTCTCTAACCAACTCTCATGCCTCATAAGCCCGTGTTTTGACCGTTCTCTAATGGAAAAGGCACTTGGTAGGTGGAGAAATGGGCAAAGGGCTAGAAATAGCCATTTTACCTATTCTTTCTCTATCGACGTCAGTTAACCATGACCGACACTAAAGAGATCACCGACATCGGTTACATAAGCTAAGCTCTAAACATTGAGCTGCCCCTTGCCTTCTCACACATTCATGTGCACACTCTGAGATTTCAAGCATCAGATCTCAACTATCATTCTCCTGGCTACTGAAGCTCTGCATAAGTCATTCCAGAGACTAGATTGAAGCATTGTATGAGGACTTCAACATCAACCAAAATGGGTATAAGCATTCTGACACCTCTGGTTCTTCACCTAATAGAGCTAAGTATTCTGATTCTCATTTTAGTATTTTAGAATTCTTTGTTAATTAGTTTCCATTTGTTATTTATAAATACTGTCAAGAGGCCTAACTTCTTCCATGGAAGGGCTAAAAGGCATTCCCCTTATTCTTACCCTCTTTTCACACCTATCCTCTACCTTTACCCTTCCTCAAACCTTATTCACTTTCCTACAACCCTGCACAAACCTCCTAATTTCCAAAGACTCCTCTGTCCATCACAGAAATAACTTGAAAGCCAGTCTTTCCATCATGGAAACAAACTAAAAGCCATCCAAGGCCGACTTCCCCTATCGACATCGACAATAAAACTGATGTCAGCACCTTTTTCCTACTAACCTCGATAAACCAACTGACGTCGATAACTGTGTTAACCAGAAAACCTATCCAAATAGCCCATAGACTAGACAAAACCTTCAGCCAACATTCTGTAACATTTTGAGACTACAAGAATAGGTACACAACATTCTACCTTTCCATTTCTGTAAGTCTTTTATCATTTCTTTTTATGCAACATTTTTATCTTTAAATAGTGGAGTGTCATCCCTCAAGGAGCTTTACGCTTCTGGGATCGAGCGCGTAGCTTGGCAGTCCACCGCATCCTCTTCTAACATTTTCTTGTTTAAGTTTCTTTTTTATTGCAGGTGTTTCCTCCACAGCCAAAGAGGAGCTCCCACAAAGCTTGGATATGGTGTGCACTAAATTCGGGTAACGTCAAACCCAAAACCTTTTACCTTTAGTTTCTTCTTTCTTTAAATGTAATTAGTGAAAATATAGAGAAATAATTGTATATAAATTGAGGGTGTTGATATGATGTTATTTCTTTAAGTTCTCTAATATTTTGCATGATCCTATATTACAAGAAATCAAAAAATATTTATTAATGTGAAAATGGTAGATATTGGACTTCTACCCACTTGGTGACATAATCAATACATTCTAAGATGTAATACTTTCCTTGAGATGGTGGATTAATGGTACTAATGAAATCCAACCCCCATTTCTCAAAGGGTCCTAAAACCACTTGAGAATGGAGGGGAATATCTTTAGACAATGTGGGGTTTCCCATCCTTTGGCAAGGATCACATTGCCAATTATATTTTTTCACATTTCTATGAAGTGGAGGCCAATATTGTGTAGCCCCAAAGATCTTATGAATAGTTATTCTAGATGAATAGTGGCCTAAACTTGGTTCATCATGGAAAGCTATTAGGATATCATAAATTCCATATCTTCTTACACATATAAAAAGAACCATATTAGGTCCATATTTAAATAGAACATCATTAATCCATTTATAGTTAGCACTTTTTCTAACCAAATGTTTTATTTCTTTTCCTATGGCTAGATGGTTATCCATATCATAAAACGATGGTATGTGTGCTAAAACTATGAACAACTACTCATCTAGAAAACTATCCTCTACTAGCTCATCTTCACCTAAAACATTCATCTTTGACAAAAATTTAGCAACTACATTAGCCTTTCTTGGCTTATCAATGATTGTGATATCAAATTTATACAAGATTAGTAACCATCTAATGATCCTACCTCCTACCACTAGTTTACTCATTGGATAAATTATAGATAAATTATTTGTGTAGATAAATATTTTATATTAAATGATATAATGATGGAATTTATTTGTGGTATAGATAACAAATAATAACTCTTTTTTAGTATTAGTGTAATTCCTTTCAATATGAATTAAATTATTGCTAATGTGATGTAGGAAAATCTTTAAACACCTTCATGAGGACATGGACAAGTGTAAATCATCCTTTTCACAAGCATGAGTTATAATCATGTTTGGGTTCAAATTCAAACTATTGATTCCCTTAAAAATGTTGTCTTAAGAAGGTTCCAAACCTTTACCTTGGAGGAGTAAATGTAATTATGAAAAATGTAAAAAGTAAAAAGAGTGAAAAAGGTGAAAGTAGTTAAGAGAGAATCCTATGTTGGAAGCCAATATTGGCATAAAGATAAAAAAAAAGGGGGAGTGGTTGAGATCTCCTAACCATAGGAAGTTTTTAAGAAAATCTTTCACATTTAGCATATTGGTTAGCAAATCTTGTTTATTTGTTTTTTTAGCCCAAGTTGGGCGTAGGTGAGAGAGAAAGGAGTTTACTCTAAAATAGTGGTATATGTATATTTTAAAAATTCATCTTGAAATTAAAAAAAAGAGGAGTGTGTGAATAAGTCCGTATAAGGACTAAAAAAGATGATGATTTTTGCAATCTCCATTTATGAATAGTAAAATGATGTGTTTTGTGTCCATTGATATGTTTTGTGTGTATGAAATTATGACTACCCTATTTGTAGGTTATGAAATAGTAAGATGAAGCTTTGAAAACCATTTTATTGAGATATTTGAGGTCCTGTGATGATTCAAGGGCCTTGATAAGGTCAAATATGATCAATTACAATTATTTCAAGGGTGTTGGCATGATACTTTTATATGCAAGGCAACAAGTAGGAAAATAACAATCATGTATTCTAACTATTTTATGGATTTGTGATGATTTGGGTAGCTATAGGAGGTTAGTACAGACCCAAGAAAATTTGTTTCAAGTTTTAACTCTCAAAATTGAGCCCTATAGCTCAAATTTCATGCTAACATCCCTCTACCTAGGGATTTGCATAAAAGGAGATTTTATGAATTAAAAAACTCTCAAACTTGGTATTTTTTATTTAATTATTCATATCTATCTATGTAAAAATTTTTAGTGCCTTACTGTACTGATAAGTATGGAAACTACCAAACCCTTGTTTTTTAGGTACTTACCAAGCCTACAGACTATAATTTTGATTTTTTTAAAGACACACGTGTGAAAGGGAAAAATAAGGTTTTAAAAATTCAAATACACTAAAATACACCTTATAAAATATTTTTAATTCATAAATCCCAAGGTAAGTGTGTTTGGGCATGTTATAGGCTTCCAAATAGACCTAATTAGGCTTGTGCAGGTGCTAAGAAGTATGATTCTATACAAAGGAGGCATAGGTGATTTTTTTATATGTTATGTGAGAGGATAATGGGAATATACATATTATTTTATAGTTAGTATTTGGTTTATCCTTCGAAATATATCACTTGGAAATACTGAAATTAGGGCTACTAGCCCATAGACTCTGCCAGCAGGTAACTCAATGTTTTAATGCCTCATATGAATTAATTTAAGGTTTTAATGGATATAATCATGAGTTTTTAGTTGTATTAAATGTTTTTTATGTGTATTAATTAATTAAAAAAAAAAATCTTTCATATTTGAGGTGCCTTGTGCACGAGAAGAGTAGATATAGGCTTCATGGTAGCATTACAATCAAGAGTAAGCTTTTGCATTTCTGATTCCTTTATGATAATCCAATGATGTAAGAATGTTATATGATCTAAATTATTTATTTTTTAGGTTTTTTTATGTTTTCAATAGATACACATTTATATTTTACACCTAAGCTCTACCAAGACTTAAACATGTTGCAAGGTTGTCATAGTCTGAAAACAAAGGATTATGACTAAATACATACACTATAAATGGTAGATATATGAATATAAAAGGTCTAGGATAAAATAATGTAACTTTAAAAATTTTAATGAGGTATTTAAATGTTGTTTTTTTCATTTTATTAATTTTTTATGCTTTTTGTCCTGGTATTGACAGATAGAGGTTTGGTCACTAAAATGGTCATAACTCATAAAATATTATGCCAAATGATCTAAAACTTAGGGAGAATTTAGGGAAGACTATTTTTGATCAAATAAAAGTGTTATTTTGTAAAAATAATCTCTAAATTTTCATATATATATATGACTATTTTTATAATTTCCTGTATATGCATACTTTTGAGAAAGTAAATAAGGGTTGTCATGAGAAATTTTGTGAAATTAAGCCTTTTGATGTACTATGAAGGTTTATTAACATATGTTATGCCTAAACATGCATGTGTACATACTTTAATATATTTAAAAAAATATATATTAAAGTATGTACACATGCATGTTTAGGCATAACATATGTTAATCAACCTTCATAGTACATCAAAAGGCTTAATTTCACAAAATTTCTCATGACAACCCTTATTCACTTTCTCAAAAGTATGCATATACAGGAAATTATAAAAATAGTCATATATATATTTTAAGGTATAAACTCAAAAATGTGTACATAATTTAATATATTTTTAAGGTGTAAACTCAAAAATGACCTATTAGGCCTATTAGGCTTGGAATGGGTTAAAGAGTAAATTTACAAGTTGCATAAAGATCATTGGCTAAAAGATAAAGATCTTGTTTTGCACTCAATCAGTGAATATGGGTGGCATAATTTTTTTTATCAGATATTGAATTACTTTGGAATTTATGGTGATTACTAATGAGTTCTTACAAGATTTGGAAAAATGATCAACAAGATAAAGGATCAAGAGAGTAGGGTGCAATAGACATAGGTGAGATCCATGAAATTGTCAAAAGACCAGGCAAATAGAAAGGCTTGGGTGAGACAATTAAACCAAAAGACTATGGTAAAAAATACCTAGGTGAGGAATTGAAGGTATAAAGAGACAAATGTGGATGTGACTTGGGTGAAGATCTCAAATATGGAGATATTGTTGAGAAGAATGCAAAGAAATAGAGTACATGAGAGTACTAAGGATAAAGAAAGCATCCAAAAGAATAAAGGTATGACTAGTATTGAAATTGATATAGAGATTGATAGGTTGAAGAGAAATTTAAATAATTTTTTAGATAAATATGAGTCTTTGATGCATTTGAATAGGCAAGCATGGGTATGGCCAATGAGGAAGAGGTTGAAGTGGCCAATATATCTCCTAATAAAGAGGAGAAGAAGGAAAAATGAGATTTCCAAGAATAATGAAGCCCATAGAGGCTTGAAGAGTATGGAAAAGTTACCAACAAGATGAGAAAGAGGTGGTGAAGAAGGTTCTCATTGTGGAGAACAAGAGAAGAAAAGAAAGAGAGGATGAAGTGCCAGGAAGAACACTTGAGAAGATAAGAGTGTTGGCAAAGAGAACACTTATAGGGACCTTATGATCTCTTTTTTTTACATATAATTTTGTATTTGAATGGGTAATTATAGGTGCGATCAGACTTATGAAGGTCAATATAAAGGCCTTGAAGAGTGAGAAGATTGGTGCAAGAAGAAACACCAAGCATACAAGTGAATGTGCAAGAGACAAGGAAGAGTTTTTTTCTATTGATAGAGAAGAGAGATGCAATGTTCAATGCATGAGGAAGGTATTGAGGTCATTATATAAGCAAGAGAAAGAAGATGAAGATGAATTCCATGATTCCATGAAATACCAAGAAGAGGCAAGAAAATAACCAAGCATAAAGGAAGAGGAAAATACAAATAATCAAGAAGCCATGCAAGCCAAAGAACCTATGGAGCAGCCCATTAAGGAGGTAAAGGTGAATTAAAAAGTTGATTTTTATTATTCTTGTAATCATGGAGCTACTAATATATAGGTTATATAAGTAAAGATGAAGGTGGATCTATCAAATAAAATAATTAACCATGGATATGTAATTCCTAAATGGTGGAAGAATCATACACCCAAGAAACAAGTAAGCAAGTAGACAAGTTTACCTTATAAGATTGATTTTTCTCATATTACTAATGTGAATATAAATGTGCAAGAAAATGAAAGGATAAAAAAAGTTAATTTTTTAGTATTGGCACAAGAGCATGGTTACATGATGCCTAAATGGCTTGAGAAGTCAAATGATAAGAGAAAGAATCAAGTGTGGGTACATAAGAAGGTAAAAAGTGAAAATGTGAGTGGTGAGGAGCTTGAAAAAATGAGTCCATGGATGAAGGTGGAAGATGATACAAGAAACCAAGAACATGAGAGTGAAGTGGTGATCATGGAAGAGGTACTCCATGTAGATAAAAGGCTTGAGAGGTATACCAAAGAGATGAAAAGTAAAAAAACTACTTAAGATGATTTTAAAGTTGATGTTAATAAGTATGTTCCTAATTTGTTATTTCAAGATACTTCAAGAAAGGATTAAATAAGGTATAAGACAAGTAAAGGACAAGAAATCCTTAAGGATTATGTGCCCAAGTTTGATGAAGAGAGTAGAGAGATAGATGAGAGCTCACTAAAGGAGGAATTGAGAATGTTGGATGAGCTCTTTAGTTCTTTAAGAGAGCTACATACAGGCACAGACCATGATGAGAACACCATTGGTGAGAGTGAAGCAAAGGAAGAACAAAGCAAGGCAGAAAAGGTAGAGAAAGAGAGTGGAAGTAGCCAAGAGACTTCATGGTCTCAAGTTTTTAATTCTAAGGTGTCTTTTGATGTTTTGAATGCAGGTTTTGAAGAGATGGAGATGAATGAAGTCCATATCTCAATGGACACACTTTTAAACCAAGAAGATAAAGAATAAGATGACTACATGTATGATAATGAATCATGGAGATGGGACACGGTAGTTGAAAAGGAAATGAGGAGAAGAACATACCAAAAAAGAAAGAAAAGCAAGATGAAAGACAAAGACTATTTCAAAAAAAGACAAGCATTGGCATTGGAAACATGACCTTGGGATATAGGAATACAAGTGAAGACTAAATCATGGAGGAAGCATTTCATTTGAAATAAGGTTCAAA
>JARHVA010001458.1:310000-692500 GCA_037957365.1 Torreya grandis | reverse complement strand
GCATATTTTTACTAGCCATGGCAAGATATATGTAATCACTTTCTATATTTGGTTATGATGTGCTTCATATGTTGTTAGTGATCAGTAAATATTAGATGTCACATGCTTATTTATAGTTAATATGCTTATAATGTTATATCTAGATCAATAATTAGATTATCTTGGTGAACTCTAATTTAGAAATGAATTGATTAAATTTAAATAAAAATTCACATT
The DNA here is from genome assembly GCA_037957365.1 of Torreya grandis. NCBI lineage: Eukaryota > Viridiplantae > Streptophyta > Pinopsida > Cupressales > Taxaceae > Torreya > Torreya grandis. The sequence continues at coordinate 692,284 of JARHVA010001458.1, read as the reverse complement.
TTTCTAGGTCAAACCCAATGGGGTTGTAACATGTGGTATCAAAGCTATGGATCAAACTCTAGGACTTAATGAGTCCATTAAAATTTTTGTATCCTTTTGTTTACCAATGTGAACATAAACAACATTACATTGAGAAATGAAAACCCTTAGGATGTGAGAGCACATGTTGTACTCATGTATAGAGAGCCTTATGACATGAAATATTATACTGGTTAAGTGAAATGTATTTTGGACTTATGGTGCCTCAATGTAGAACCATATTATACCATGATTGGAGTTTTGAGATCTAGTAGATTCTCCTATATCACTTGGTGATTATTATAGGTAATAAACATCCATGATTTTTGGAGTTATGTTTACATATGTGGATGGAATGTTGTGTTTTACATTGAGTGTGTACCCTTAGGAGTAGTCATACCATCTTATAGTTGTTAAGGGTTGGTTTATTGAGTGTATCGATGGTGATGGTTATAATTTATGTTTGGTTGGAGAGTACATAACATAGTTCATGAGTCATGAATAAGAGATTCTTACAGTATTTTTGATCACTTAGATTGAATACCTTAAAAATGATTACATCCTTACTTGGTAATCAAGCCACCTCCACTACTTGTGTTTTGTATTGTGAATGTTCAAAAGCATGGGATGATTCTCACTTAAGAATATGTCCATTTTAGATAGAGTTTTATGTTTTATATAGACTAATCTTATAAGTGGTAATCCTAAAAGATCACTTATGGATTGGCACCACCTATTATGTGTAGACACCTAAAATTGGTCATAAATGACTTCTAATTAGACTTCAGACTGATTCCTACCAACCATTGCAAATTAAGCCTAGGAATCACTAAACATCCCAGATTCACTTATGTATCATTTCTCAAAGCTTAGAATCATGTTGAGACATCTCTAATTGGGGTATCCTATCATATGAATTAATAAACTCTCTTGGATTCATCCCTAATCACCTTATGCCATCACAAATATCAATTTGGCCTATGGACCTATTAGGTGGGGTACTTGCACATTAAGTAATATCTTGAAAGAGATAAATGGATAATCAAAATCAACTAAAAAGATAAACATGATTAAATGCCTAGTTAAATTATCTATTTGAAATTAATGAATATCTAAAAAAATAAATTAAAAATTTCAAAATTTCTTAGCCTTTCATCATTGCCTTTATGAGTTATCAAACTCTTTGAAAATATCCTAAAATATCTAATTTGGGATCCATGCCTAGTAATTACAAATCATAATTTCTTGACAACTATTAACTCTACCAAGGTTATATTTGACTCACCTAGGTTAGGTTTGAACCCATTCCAAGCCTTAACTCAATTTTAACTCACCTTGGATGAGAGATAATTTCTAAGGCTATAAATACAAGGACATGCCTCTTCATTTCTAAGCTTGGATATTATAGAATTATTATGCATGATTTGTTCCATGAGACTCTTTGCAATAGTGTTATAATACCAAAATCTTAAGCCAAACAATCACAAACCATATCAAAGCCAATGGTGCCAAGAAGAGAATGAGCCAAAAATTTTAAATTACCAAAGATTTTTTGATGCATAAGCCAAGCAAGACACTCAATAAAGCATTTGGAACTCCTAAGGAAGGTAAAAGTATTTTTGTCTTTTTATGTCTTAGTTGTTCTTTCACATAGCTTTTGTTACTAAGCTCCCGCTAGTATCTAGGCTAGGAGTGTAAGTGTTAGTGTGTTTTATTTGAGTTTTTGTTGCTTGAACTAACACTATACTAACCTCCCTTTTTGGATTCCTATGATCACAAATGGCATGCCCAGTGGGACCTCAAGCATCCCATACAAGCAAGGAGACTAATATGTAGCTTTTAGTTTTTCCAATGAATGCTTGATAATATTAAAAAATTTAGTCTTAACTTTGGTTTTCACATATTATATTTTTAGTGATACACAATCTATACAGAGACTAACATCGATCCTGATAGAACCGATATCAACCCTGCCAGAACCGATGTTGATCCACCCAAGATCGATATCAACCCCTGTGTGCAAAATAAAAGCATGGAAAAAACATGTTTAACAAGTTTTTATTAGGTTTTCTAGACTTTTTAAATTTATAAGAGCCTGAAAATCATTTTTATGACCATTTGCCTATAAGATTTTACGATAAATATTAATTTTAAGCTTGTTTCACTAACAGTCTCTTTATCAATTATACTTTTATTTTTTTGTGTTTTATAGGAAACTAAAATTGATCTATATTGATGGATATTGACCCTTTTGTAACTGATTGACATCAATTTTTATAGACCAACATCGATCCTTGCATGGCTCAACGTCAATCTCTAAGATAAAAAAATAGAAAAAATTGAGAGCAAATTTTGAAAGCTTATTTTCTCATTCACATTTGGGATTATAAGTAGGAAAAAACCCTATAATAATTGCAGGTCCTAAGGTGGAAAAGGCCAAGTTTTAACATGTTAAATCTTACACACTTTGTCTTTGGTGTTTAAAATGAACCTAGTTCATTTTCATGCCTTAGATGTTTTCAAATTGTTTTAAGTTTTTCAACTAATGACAAGGGGACAAAACTTCACAACACATATCATTTTGGTGATTAAAATGAAATCTCACACTAGATAAATGCTCTTAAGAGTTTCACTTTCATACCATATTTTTTGAAGTTATTTATTTTAGTAAAATGAATAATGTGTGTATGCTCTCCCCCATCCCCTTTAGAGAACTAGGGTGACCAAAAGTGTTCATTCATTGTATTGGTCATTTTAGTCCAAAAGTGTGAAAATAACATCATTAAGGCCTTCCTAAAATACATATGGTTTGGGTGATGCAAATACAAACGTAAAGTCTTTTCACTTATCCTTTATTTTTACGTGTTTTGGCTTGTGAGTGGGAGTTCATCACCTCATTACAGGTTCTCTAGGGAAGAATTGACCTAAGAATTCATCTCCTAGCATTGTTTCAACCCCACTCATATTGGTGTATACAAATTGAGGTTAAATTACAAGGACACTTATTTGAGTGGTTAAACAAGCTTTGTTAGTAAGATACTACCTCAAATTATAGGGGTAACTCAAATATCACACTACATTGAGCAAGCTTTTGATGTAGTGGTTGTGAAAGGATAAGACTTTTCATAATAAGCTAATTAACATGGATCCAAATGACATGATAATCTCTTGTGTTATCCACATTTGGAACCATCTAGAAATATACAAAAATTGATAGATTAGAACAACCTCACTTATCACGAACATATTATTGATGTAGGGCGAGTAGCTCAAAGTTTTATGTCATAGTACAAACTATTGGGAGAATAGGGGGCCTAAAAACCCTAATTTTTATGCTCTTTTATTTTTTTATTAGCACTCTAAATCCTCCTAAGAGTGAGTGTATTTAAGTAAGTTGACAGTATGATGCAACCTTATTAATTTTAGGATCTAAGATGTTACAATTAGGTGTTTATGTCATTTTATCCTTTCTTGCTTGGTTTTGAGTCTAATCTATCTACTTTTATTTATTATTCCATGTCAAAATGAGTCTTGTTTTATACATCACTCTGTTGTTTGAGGAGGTGTTATGTCACCCACTTGACACCATGCATATGCCTTAGTAGTTTGACAAATCTTTGTGTGTGTGTCACTTGATTAGAAAGGGTAACGTTATGCTACCCAATTCATTTCAATTTTTGTGCCTTTAAGTCTTAAAACAACCATTGTTATATATTTAGAGTGTGATAATGTTGTTATGCTACTCAAATTGTTTCACATACTTGTTTTCCTTGTGCCAAATGCCATTTTTTGAAACCAAATCTGCATATGCCATTTGGACCTATGCCTAGTGTCATTATGCCATTAAATTTGTCTAGTTTGTTATTTAAAGAAGCATAGTTTTCCAAAATGAGTTTTTAATTAACCTTGCCAAGTTCAAATTCAAACATTGATTGTTTTTTTCCTATGCCTTGTGTAATTTAGGCTTAGACATTGATCTTTCTATTTTGGGTTATGTAACTTAGGTTAATTCTTTATTCAATTTGAAAACTATTGTTTGTGCCTTTATTTTGGAGTAATAGCCTATCTTCTATGTGCCTTTATTTGGGAAAAATAGCTTATCTTCCATGTACCTTTTGTTTCATGTCTTATACCAATTGACCAAGTTCATGTTTAAATATGAGTGCCTAGTTTATGCCAAAGTGTTTCCAATTTATTAGATTAAATATCTCACCTTGTTTTTGAAGTCTATCTTTTATGGCTTGTTTTTCCAAAAGACCTAACAAATGCCTATTTTGAGCCTATCTTTTGTGCCACATTTGGCCAAAATACATAGCAACATTTGCTTACTTAGATTATACTTGTTTGAAACACTTTGTACCTAGAGTTTGGCATGCCAGTTTTTATTTAGCCACTTGACCATTTGTCTAAGACATTTGATGTTAGACATATGACATTAGACTATTTTAGACCAAGTTTTAACATAGATAATTTTGGAGATATAGATCCTCTTTTTAGATCAAGTTAGAATATGTTGAGACCATTTTTCCTTTAGACATTATTTTTAAGAGTTTTTAGAACTCTAGACCTTTTTTTGAGATGTTCATCATTGATGTGGATATGTATCATTACACTCATAATGGAGACATGTAAAATCCAAGTTATGATAAAATGGTCATAAAAATTGAATTTTTTGAGACCCCTATGGTGAATAAGTGGTTTGTGAGATAGATCCTTATATTCCTTACAATCCTTAATTTGTAGAATAAATCCAAGATCCTCAAGCACTGTGTTCAGTGGTACCTTCTATGATTTGGTTGACATATGATATTTGCCATTTTACTGATCATGATACTTGATCCCACACCTATAACATCAACCCACCTTTGGATTGTGTGATTAACCATGCTCCACAATGTTCAAGGATTGCCATTCCTAACCCTTGTCCTTTGACTCATGACAATAACCAAGCTTCATGACACCCTACCAATACCATTATAAGACCTCATCCTTTAGATTTTGTGAGCAACCAAGCTTCAAAATGCCCTACCATCTCTATATTAGGACCTCATACTTTGGCTTGTGATAGGAACCAAGCTTTGAAACTTTGTACCATTACCATTCTAGGCCCTTCTACATATGGTAATTTGTTATCCTAATAAATTTGTCTAATCACAACTCGATGGGTCATAGTTATTATCCTAGGCCATAACTAGCCTTTGTTAAACTTATCATTATCCAATCAATGGCTATTATTCATCCATTTCCCACCATCCCCCACTTTAGAAAACCCATGCTAGTTTTTGAGACACAAACAATCTAATCAGTACCTCTCCAACTGAGCCAATCATTCAAAGACCAAGATATATTAAAAAATGGTATTTTGCAATTGATTATAAACCAAGGCCAAAAGAACCAACCAATCCATGATGTTTTTTTTGAAATTCCTATTTATGACAAGTCAACCTCTGATAAATCACCTTTTGATTCTATACCTTTTATCAAGGAGTCTCACTCTGACAAGCCAATCTTTATTGAGTCACTTCTTAATGATTATAACCACCTTTGGGAAAATCATTACCTTAACCATTGTACTATTTTTAAAGAGCCTCCTTTTGAAAAGATAGTATCTATGGAGTTATCTCTTGAATTTTTTCCCTCATTGAGGAGTCTCACTTTGACAAACCAGTCTCTGTGGAGCCCATTATGTCATCATAGGCCATTACTTATCCAATATCAAACATTCAACAAGACATCATTGTAGACACATCCATATCAGATGAAGAATCAACATTTAAGTTAGGTTTTATTCTTGAATTTACATCAAAATTAGTATCATAAGTAGAATAAACATTAGTCTCAACATTGGATTCATAGTCCCTTGATTCATAATCATCTTTAAAATTAGAATACATTCGTGGCTGTTACAATATTGGTCACGCATGCCTTGCGCATCAATTTGAATACATTTATGATCTTTCCACAAATTTTTAGGATGATTAATTCAAATTTGACACAAGCTATCCTAGTATCTTCTATGAGGATTATGCTACCTTTTCCCATTCCATTACCATTCTACATGCTATTACCATTGATCAAAATAGCCATTATATTGGCATTCCACCTCCCAGATGTGTTGATTGAGATCAATAGAATCATACCTTATTAAATAACATCTATGGTGACATATTAATTGAAGAATATTAGGGGGGCCAAGACCACATTCATGTAGAAGAAGAACAATCTCATAGTGAAAACTTTTTGGAGGCACTAGATGATAATAAAATTTCAAACTCAACATCTTCTAGTGAAACCTTTTCAAAGGTGCTAGAAGACAATCAAATTCAAAAGTCAACATTCCTTATTGAATCCTTTTCAAAGGTGATATGGGACAATAAAGATAAATTCATTGGTGAAAACCTCTTTTAGGTGCTAATAATTAAGCATAAAAGTTATTCACTTCTTGATAAAGACATTATCAAAGATGACATCAATATAGATTCCACTCTACAATATAATCAAATGGTAGCTACTCTCAGGCCCAAATAACATATAAAATTGATGGTTATATCGAGAGCATATATAAAAGTCTTTGACCCTACCACATCCAAAATTATATCAAATCTAGAATCAATAACATTGTGTATCCTTGAAAATCCCAATCTTCATTTGTTTCCCAACCATTATACATTCCATTATCATCCACCTTCACATTTCAAAGTTAAACCTATCAGCCAATTTTTATCTATATTTACCATAACTAGCCACACTTTAATTCATATAGTTTATAAAGACATCTTGTCGCAACATTTAAAGGAAACATATTCAACAACCAACGATGATCAAAACAACATTCTTAGAGTCCAAATCTACAACAAGTTCCTGATAAAGAAGCTATACAAAAGAGGTGTAGGATAACAATTTATATGATTGACCATTCTATTTGTATCATATGTTGACCAGGACATGCATCTCCACATCATCAAGAATAACAAAATCATATAACCTGGCTAAAAATCACACCTTACCATTGTTATTTTTCATTTACCTTGCATTTGAAATTTACCTTGCCTTTCCATTTACCATTTCACCTTGATGTTTTTTTATATATTGTCACTTACCTTACCTTATCACTTGGGGGTAACCCTCTGGCCATCATAAGCCAATTACCATATTGTCATCTTCCTTGAACCATGACATACCATATGCCATTTTACCATACATTTACTATTGACTAAAACCTATTTTTAGTCATCCTACCTAACCCTTTTGACATTTGTTCCTTTATGTCTTCCTGTACCTTCTATGAGTGAATTTTGATCCAGTTTCCATAGTTTCATAATTTCATGTTTAAATGATAGTCTACGAAAGTAGTGTGATAGTGGATTTGGCAAGTTATCTTTCATTTACATTTGATTAGTGCCATTGATTGCAATTGCCTATGGGCAAATCAATACCCCACCTTGTGTTACTAATTATAACCACCTATGGGAAAATTAGTATCACATACTTATGCCATTTTTTCCTAATTATAAACTCTTATGGGTAAATTAGAAATAACACCTTTACCATGCATTATTGTATCACCTTGCCATTACTATTCTCATTTGCCTGGCCATTTACCTCATTTTTAGAACTTGTGACCTAGTTGGTTTTCCCCACTTTTTGGTTTGGTAGAACTAATATTACTTGAGGTCCTAATGTGACTATGCAGGCCATGCTCAATTCACATTGAGGTTGGCCTAGTCCCTATTTTCCATATGCTCTCACTATTTTGCAAACACCTAAGACAATGCTCTCATCATTTTGTGAGTGGTATCTTGTCAACCTCTAATGAGTTAAGATACCTCAAAAATTCTAAAAACATTAAAAAAATTTAAAATCTAAAAATATTTATCCTATCTAAGCCTATTCAATCATCATTGATCCACCCTACTGTGGAAAATCTATCATTAGGATGCTTTCTGTAGCTTTTATTTTCAAGATTTCTATGTGTTTATTTGCTTAGTTATTTGTTTATTTATTTGTGTTTGTTTGATTTTTTTGTTATGACTTGACTCAATCTATATGTGTTCAATAGGTGATTCCTTGCACATTATTCTTGAGTTTATCCATATTCATACGCCAACATTATCATCATGGTTTTTATCATTAGTGCATTATTTTTAATTGTTTATTAGATCAGGAGATAGTCCCTATGCATATTTTGGTTACATTATCATGGTGATTTATATAATGCTACCTACCATCACATGCTATAATAAAAATAAGCTCAAGAAGTCTTAAAAGCAATGGAGTCATAGAAACTTCTCCTTGGTAACCTTGGAAAATCTTCCCACCCTCCTTGATCAAATCAACACATTAACCATTCTAGTTGTCTTAATGCTTATAAGGATAAAAATCTCTACATTGGTAGGTATAACTAAATAATTTACACAAATAAACCTTCTTTCTTCCAATCATATCTTTCATCACTTTATGCATCCTTGTATGCCTAATTTTTTGTGGATTCTTTAGTCATTAGACCATTACATCTATGTTTGCACTCACTCATATTTAATCTATATTACAAGTTATATCCTTGAGTTGTTATTTCTAATATACCCTACTGGGGCATAATCAAAACAACATTATTCCATCCATGTCATCTTAATGTTTATAATTGCCTATGGGAAAATCATTATTTCAACTCATCATCGCTAACTAGGGCATATGCCTATGCTACTGATTATAAATGCAATTAGGTAAATTAGTGTCTCAACCTTTGTTACTGATTATAACCACCTTTGGAAAAATTGTTACTTTTTAAATCAAATTCATTCAATCATTTTATCAATTGGATTAATCTCACCCATGGGTTAATTTCATTCTTATTCTTACTTCTTTTTAAGGGACTATCCATCAATCGAATGTGTCAGCCATTCCCTCGAGGGGGCATCATTATAGGCTTCCCAAACATTAATTAGAGCTTCTTCTTCAATCATAATTTTATTTTCAACCTATTTTATTATTTGAGAAGATGTTACTATGACTATAGCTTGAAACATCTTCCCAAATAGAGGCAAATTATATACACCTAAAACTAGCCACAACTAGTTTTTGATTAGACTTCAGACCGATTCCTACCAATCGTTACAAATTAAAAATAAGAATCACTAAAAATCCCAAATTTACTTGTGCATCATTTATTAAATCTTAGAATCATGTTGAGACATCCCTAATTGAGATTTCATACCATATGCAATAATAAACTCTCATAGATTCATTCCTAATCACCTTGCAACATCACAACTATCAATTTGGCCTATGGACCTATTAAGTGGGGCACTTGCACACTTAAATCAAATCTTGAAATAGCTTAATGGATAATCAAAATCAATTAAAAATTTAAATATGATTAAATGCCTAGCTAAATTATCTATTTGTAATTAATTAATATCTAATAAAAATTTCACAAATATCCTAAACTTTCATCATTGCCTCTATGAGTTGTCAAACACTTTGAAAATATTCTAAAATATCTAATTTGAGAGACATGCCTAGTAATTACAAATCATAATTACTTGACAACCATTAACTCTACTAGATTTATATTTGACTCACCTAGGTTAGGTTTGAACCCTTTCCAATCTTTAACTTAACCATAACTGACATTGGGTGAGATAATTCCTAAGGCTATAAATACAAGGCCATGCCTCTTCATTTCTAAGCTTGGATATTGGAGAGTTATTATGTAGGATTTATTCCATGAGACTCTTTGCAATAGTATTATAATGCCAAAGTCTTAAGCTAAGAAATAAAAATACACATCAAAGCCAATGGTGCCAAGGAAATAAGGAGCCAACAAACTTCATTTTCCAAAAATTTATTGATGCACAAGTCGAGCAAGCCACTCAACAAAGCATTTGGAGCTCCCAAGGAAGGTAAAAGGATTTGTGTCTTTTTATGTTTTAGTTGTGTTTTCACTTATATTTTATTACTAAGATACCCCCTAGTATCTAGGCTAGGAGTGCAAGTGTTAGTGTGTTTTATTTAAGTTTTTGGTTCTTGAACTAACACTATATTAACCTCCATTCTTGGATTCCTATGATCATAGTATGGAGGGAATTTTCCTGTATTAGAGTGGAGATGTTTTGGTTGAGAATTCTTATGTGTTAGGAGTTGTTCATGTATTGGCACACCTATGTTTATGTGGATTAGGAGGAGGTGTCATCTCACATAGCTAGCATGGAGGTGAGTTGTTACTCTCTTACTCTCCTTTGACATAATTATAAGCCCATCTAGGGGATTCATATTCTCATGATGTTAATGTAGTGTTTCCTCAATCAAAAACTTGTTTCTAAAATGTTGTCTAACCATATCCCCTAGATTTCATGGGATAGTGTCTTCTAATTCTTATTGATAGAAGAAGTTATAGGAATGGAATGGATTTATGCATCTATGTGGTTAATATTTTTCCTTTTAGTTGTGGAAATAGGTTGTGATACTAGTCTTATAGGTTTGGTAAGTGTGTAGTGATTTTGGAAACTAGGGTTGCAGTGTTTTATTTATACCATGTGAGGGTATTTAAGAGTTTTGTCACTGAGATGTTATTTCACTACTTTCCACTTGTGGATTTTTAGAGTTACACTTTTCAATGCTACTTTATCTAAGCTTTGGAATGTTGAACCTGTGGAGTGGTGAACCTTTAATATATATTGTTCTAGATTAAGATTTATAAGTTAATTATAATCACTATGATACGATTCACCCTTGATTAGATTGGTATTATTCTCATCTTGTTAAAAACATGTTGTTTTAATGAGTTATTTATGTACCTTTCACCTAGAATGAGTATGGTATTGCATGTGTGGAACATATTGTTAAGTATAAAGGGTTGAGATAACTTTTAACTTGTTGGGTAGCTAACTAAGAAAATGGGGAGTAAATGTCTCTCTTTTTAATTTTATTACATTTTAGGGATGGTGTGATACTTGGCCTTTGTATGTTATATTAATTTTAACATTATTTCCTCTTAACTATGAATATAACAGAGATGGGTTAAGCAGTGAAATTTGATACTAGTTATGTTTGGCTAATGGTAAATTAATACAACTATGGAAGGATTGTATACTCTTTTTTGTAATGCATGTTGATACATCTTGAATTATTTAGAACATATAATTTCTTTCTATGATCTGTTAGTATGGATTTGTGTTTTATTGAAACTTACACACATTTTAAAAATCAATAGGTTGTGAAGACCTAAAAGATGAGTGGTGAATTAGGAATGTGAGCACTAAGAGATGGGAGTGGACACTAGTTAGTATCACATTGACTCGATAGTTTATAAGTTTGGATTTGACAAGGGGAGCTTATAAAATCTAAGATTTTACAAGCAAGACTTATCAAATTCAATCATATAGCCATATTTATGTATACTATGGAATGTTTATTCCTTAATTTTGTGTACATTGGAAATGTAGTATTTCTATTTCCTATTCATCATCATAATTTTTAGGAGATACATGGAGTAAAAACAATATTGACATGTTATACTTATTAGTAGCTATGTGGAGTAGTGATGGTATTAACTTATACACATCATTCTTGGTAGGATCCTTAAATACTTTTCTTCATAATGAGAAACATACTCTCTGGGATAGAGAGATGTACAAAGGGAACAGGAGGCTTTGTGTAACTCTCTTTGGCCATTTGTTTTAGATCTTATGATGATTTCATGTGCTTTTGGTTGAATCCTAAATCTAAAAAGTTAGTGAAACTTTCATCAAGATATGTGATATGTGAGACCCTTCAAGGTATTAGAAGTGGTCAGTCCTATAGCATATAGGCTTGACTTGCTAGTTCTGGACCCTAGGGTGGTCATGATAAAACCATCTAGAATAAGTTATACTCATAAACCTTGTTTTCATAATAGTTAAATGTCATAGTGTAGGGTTTTTTGGGACCAATACTTTGGGAATAATGATACTTGGGAGAAATATGATGAATTTTATAGGCAATTTACACCTTTATTTGCATAATTTATTGCTTTATACTATGTTATTTTTATATTGAATGATTTTTTTTAATTTAGATCTTGTGTTTGAATAAGTTTCATTAGGATGATGACTAGCTTTAAGGGGAAAGATGTTACATCTTAATTCCTTGCTAAGCAAACTTACTTGATTATTAATGGATATTCTATAGTTGATAAATTGATTTGATTATTACTAGATAAGGTATGATTCATATGTTGTTTTGAGATGTTATATGTTGCTTAGATTACATGATTTAATTGCTGTGAGTTAGTTTTAGTGAATATTCTTTATATTATGTTCATGTTGATTTGTTATGCTAGTAATATTTTATGATGTATATGTCATGATGTTATGGACTAACTACTTACTTGTCATGAGTTGGATGTAGGAAAGATTCATCCCTCAGAACTTGATGGAGGGAAAGAATTATTAAAGAGGGTGGTGTATATGGATTTGCTAGGGGATGGTAGAGAAATGACTAAAACCCTGCACACACCACATTAACTACTATATACTAGATGCATAGTAGAATTGTTAATGTTAGTATGTTCTGATGATTGGATGCATTTGGAATTATTTATGAGTGGTTAGCATTAGTACTTGTTGATAATTGCCTATTTTTAGATGATTTCTTATGTGAGTTAAAAAAAATAATCTTTATGCAGAACTAACCTTGTAGGATTGTGTTGTGGTTGTTATAAGTTCATATTGGAAATAATAATGAGTGTAATACCAATTTTTATTAAAAGAATATTAATGACTTGTATATATTAATTCATATTATTATTAGTTAGTAAATACATTATAATTAATGTATAAATAAGGAAAAGTGGGAACAAGGGAATGAATAGATAAAATAATTGTGTTTATTTTTTTAGAAAATAAGGCAAGTGGTTTTAAATGAATAAATTAGAAAAACAAAAGAAAGAAAATCATGAAAAAAAGAGATAAAATAAAAAGGAAAAACCATTTAAGGAAAGTGGCGGTGCCATGGTAAAGAAAGGAAATAAATCTTAAAAAGACAAAAAAAAACATATACACTTTAGAAATAATAAAAGAGAAGAAAGGATTAAGGGAGAGAGGGCACAACATGTAAGAGAGAGACCATAGAGAAGGGAAAAAAAGAGGAAGAAAAGGAAATGTGTGGAATGGAGGAGAAGAAGGGAGCAAGAGGGGAAAAGAAGAAATTTTACTAGATCGAGCCTTTCCAACACCTAGGAGAGGTAGGTGCTATTATTTAATTTTGTATGTATATATATATATATATATATATATATATATATATATATATATATATATAGAGGGAGAGAGGGCACAACATGTAAGAGAGAGACCATAGAGAAGGGAAAAAAAGAGGAAGAAAAGGAAATGTGTGGAATGGAGGAGAAGAAGGGAGCAAGAGGGGAAAAGAAGAAATTTTACTAGATCGAGACTTTCCAACACCTAGGAGAGGTAGGTGCTATTATTTAATTTTGTATGTATATATATATATATATATATATATATATATATATATATATATATATATATATATATATATATATAAAGTGATCTGGTATACTTATATGGTTTAAATTTAGTGATATATATGTCTGGTATATTGATATAAGTTATAATGAAATACTTTATATATATTAGCAATAAAATTATAATATCAGTCTACATATAAATGGAAGATAAGGTTTAATTATTACTAGTGATATATTCGTAGATGATATAATGCCGTATATTATGTAGTTAAGGTCGACAATCAATTTCTCTCTTCTAGAGGTCCACCGTAAAGTGTTATTACCTTTGGCTCTTTTGATTCCAATGATTTTGTTTAAATGCATTATTTCATGCCCATAACTCTCCTAATAAGGTGAATAATCTAATCAATGTTAAACTTTTCTTTTGTAACTACTAGTATTTTTCTTATCTGCATGTTGTCAAAGCTTTATTAATTGCATTGCCTAGTGTCTTAGAAAGATTTTTCCTTGCATACATAGAATCACCATATAAATGAACATCCTTGAACACTTAATGCATTTTATAATGGAATTTTATGTGCACATAACCCAACTACACTTCTAAATTAGATGTTATATTATGTCTTATACATTCTATACTATAAAATATAATGATCCTAGGTAATTACACAATGATTTGGGAAATTTATAAGTCACTGGTGTAAAGGGAAAATTATTCTAGTATAATCATACTAATCAGATACTTGCTTAGGCAAATGAGAAATAATTTATATAACACTCTATTAAGAGTATATAAAATTATATATATATATATATATATATATATATATATATATATATATATATATATATATGTTGGGATATGTACAATGACTTGGTATATAATATTAGTGAACTAATTATATGGGTTGGTTGTGTATAATGTCTATCAAAATAAAACTATGACTTAATATAAACAACAATCTGGTCTTAATTCATAATGACTTGAGTAAGTATAAATCTTGAATACAACAAATTCATAGTATAAATCAGTTTATAATATGTACATTATAAATCTCTTCATATATAATGACTTGAGTAAGAGATATATACTTAATGATTTAAAATAAATATTTATGTAGCAACTTGATATGTAGTGATTCATATATTATGCATATACAACAACCTATTTTGTGGGGGAAATTTGTTATATTTTGTTTTATGCAGCAAGTTATTTCCTGTAGTATTGAAATTTTTTCAATACCATTGCCTATCCCTTAGCTATTGGTATTTATGAGATTAATTACTCATGGTATTTAAATTATATACTAAAAAGATATATGTACCAGAGCTATATATATATATATATATATATATATATATATATATATATATATATATATATATATATATATATATATATATATATATATATCACATATCCTTAAGATAGAGAAGACTAGTTTCAAATATATATACAGTGGTTCTCATTGTTTACATAGTGAACTAATGAAATGAAACAACCTATTGGACAATCCATCCATTATATTATAAATAATTGAAGCGATCCATGAATGTAGCTCATAAGGGAAAAGGTAACAAATCACCATACTCTATGTACAAATTACATTATATATTATATTAATTGCAACAATGATTCATACACAACTACATCAATATGTATATATTTGACTTCAATAAATTATAAATAATTGTAACGATCCTTAAATGTATTATATCACCATTATTTATTAATATATCATTATTGTTCATGATATTATTGTTTATATTCTATTACATAAACATAGTATAAACATAAGGCATGATATTATAGGACCTGTGTATTTTGGAAAGCTGAAGCATAGAATTGAATACAATGATTTATGTATAAGAGATATAGTGAATATATAGTGATAGATATATAACCAAAGTTATATAATGTGATTACTGTGTATTAATAATGAGTCTCTATCAAATATTATTATACATATCTATGAATGGGATGACTTGTATAATCACCAGGATGATAAGGGTTATTTATTGCAAAGACATTATGAATGTCCATATAGCGAGTAGTGAGACTATTATAAAAGTTGAGTAATATAATACGTTGACTCTTGTGGTATAATTTGGACTTAAATAGAAGAGATAATTATGTGTTTAATGTTCTTCATGGATTCAATGATTAGTTCTAGTAATGTGAAAGTTTAGTAATGAATATCATATCGATTATGTCCTCTTAGCTTGATATGCTAAATATAAATTATTTATTTATAAGTATACATGTATTACTAAATATTGATCTAGTGGTTAGTGGTTGGTATATTCTATGATTTTTCCATTAATGGCTAATATATTTATAGGCCATGTGTATTATTAGTGACAAGTATAGTATAACATAGTCTACTTACACTTGTTGGGAATTATTGGTATAAAGGAAACATATTTGTATATGAACTTAAGTAGCCATATGAAAATATTAAATATATAGGTGTATTGGGTCATATGCCTATACTTATAGCTAAATAGATGGTTAAAATAAGTTATAAGTCTTTCAAGGGATTGAAAACTATAACCATATGGAAAGAGTCTCCTAGAAATGGAACGAGTTGGTTAAATGAAATATTATAATGGGTTTATGAGTTATTTGTTTCTTTGAAAATATCATGACTAACTGCTTGAAAGTAAGTAGTGTGTATATAAAAATGGTGGACTATGTTATTATGGGTACTATACATTTTAATCTACTTATGAAAATTAGATTATGGAGTTTAAATATAAGATATACTCGATTGGCATAAACTATACTTTCTTGCCTATTATTTAAGACTATGGGACATTTGATTCTTAAAATTTTAAGACTAGTTATTCATAATTATGTAGTTGTGCTCATGAACATTGAACTATGATAATAGGGGATGTCATAGAGTATCTTATGTTTGAAAACTATAGTCTAAATGTATGCATTTAGTATGTTTTGTGACAACTAGTAGGTAGTACTATATTATGTCTGCTTACATAAATTAGAATATGTAGCCTTATATATATATATATATATATATATATATATATATATATATATATATATATAAACTTGGTTGGTATAATTTGCACTTATTTTATATTAATTATGTAATAAATGATATTATGGAGATTCATTCATACATTTGATGGACTAAATGTATGTATATGATTATTCTTGTGTTGAGCATATTTTGTGATTTATATTAAGAAGTATTATGTATGACTGTGTTGGTTATACATATATTTACTAAATTTCACATTTTTTTTATTGCATAAGTAGTGAAACAGACTTCACTAGCTTACTAGCATCACAATTTCAAATGAAGGTAATCCGATCAAGTGGTGTGTTTGAAATTAACTGATCCTAGAGATCAATAACTATTAAAAACTTGGGCCAAATTAATGTTATTTAAACATTGTCATTTCATACCTATGATTTATATGTTTATGCAATATCATGTTAGAATTAATTTCTTTATGGTACACTACATATTTTTAGAAATCATACAACAAATGGGTACTATCTATAGACACCGAAATCATGTCTACTCCCTAGTCATCCTCCCCCCTTGGTCCCTTTCCATGCCTAACCTATGTCTTATTAATTTAAAATAATTATTTTATTTTAAATTAATATTTCTCTCCTTCCTTCTCTCTCTCCCCTTGCCACCTTACCCATGCCACCTCTCCTCTCCTTGGATTATTTGCCCTTGGATACCCTCATTTATCACCCTATGACCTATTCCAACTTCCCCTCCACTACCCCTTGCCAAGTCTTAAATGATTTTGGACCCCATTTTCCTTATCCCACTTATTTCCCACACCTATTAAATCACCTTCGACCGTTTCTTCCCCTGACCCGCTGACCTGGCAGTTGGGAAAATAGATAAAAGGCTATTTTTAGCCTTTTTCCTACCTTCCAACCACCGACGTCGGTCAACTATCAACTGACGTTGGTGATTTTTCCAGTGTTGGTTTCCTTCATAACTGCGTTCTTGACCTGAATGCAGGATCCACTTTTCTCAATCTTTGAACCTAACCTTTCAACCTTCAGCAATCCAATCTTTCACTCCTCAATCCATCAATCCTTCCAATCATCAGACCTCTCACACTCTCTCTCTCTCTCAGGTACACACAAAAAGCTACAAAAACAATAGGTCTTCTGCACTACCAAGCATCAACAACAGATACATCAGCAACAACAGGTCTTCTTCATTCCATTCTCCAGCAGGTATGAGGTAAGCATTTCTACTGTTTTCATTTTAGTATTTCTTTTAATTCATCTGTCATTCAGCCTACTACCCATTTTCAAGCTCTCCTACCCAGACCCCTTCCATACCACTCTTTCTTCCCTATTGCCTCTGTCTTCTATTTGGTCCCTCTTTCAGACCATTCTTTCTACCTGCAAAGACCCTGTACAGAGCATTCAAATAGATCCAGACCCCTTCTCAGACTCGTTCACAGACCATAAACCCATCTATAACTGACCAGACCTCGTCTAAAGACTACTGCCCCAACCGATGGCAGCCACAGAGACCACTGCCTTCATCGACGTTGGTAGACTTGACCAATCGACGTTGGTAGACTAACCGACGTCGATGACTGTGACCACACCAACATCAGCATTTAGGTAAGCATTTGCTTTTATTTCTATTTTAATTTTTAATCATTTCAATATTTTATCATTCTGCCTTTTGTCAGACATTATTTTTATCAATCAGTGGGTTGACATCCCTCAAGGAAGACTTTGTACTTCTGGGATCAAGCTTTTGCTTGGCAGCCCACCATCTCCTCATCTAACACCTTCTTTGTTTTAGTCTCTTTCTTCTACAGGTGTCATCCTCCACAACCAAAGAGGAGTTCCTTCTATTGTCTGAATTTGGTGCACAAGACTTCATCTAGGTATATAAGCCCTAGACCATTCTTCTTAGTTTCTCATTTCCTCTTTGAATGTGAAAGCAAAAATCATATAGAAACACTATCTTGTTTATTTGAATTCTCACACCATCTCTATTTACTCATCCATGAAGGGAGGGCCATTCCATAATGAGAGATTATGCAGGGGATTGATGGTATGTGGTCAATGTGGGAAAGTGCTTAGATGATGCTCTCCCTCCCCATAATAGTACTTCATTTTACATAACACTTGAGATTGCCATAGATATTGGAGTTTGGGGAACTCAAGCTCTATGGAGATTTGTATCTTGTACATTTTATTAAATTTATTATAATTGAGACATTATTAATATGTGATGTAATTACTACTTATTATAACATGATAAAAATGGCTACATGTTTGTAGCAATCATGGCAAGATATATGTAATTACTTTCCATATTTGGTTATGTTGTGTTTCATATGTTGTTAGTGATTAATGACTATTATATGTCACATGATTATTTATAGTTAATGTAATTATAGTGTTATATTTGAATAACTAATTATATTCTCATGGTGAAATATAATGTAGCAATGTGTTGATTAAATTAAAAAAATCATGTTTTTCCATGTCAAACCGAGTGGGGTTGTAACATAGTTGTTAGACCTTATTGTTTTCAAAAGGATCACATCCACTATCTCTTGTGCCTATAACAAAAATGTGAAATGAGAAACAAGATAGTACCCATTTTTTGTATGATTTCTAAAAATATGTAGTGTACTATAAAGAAATTAATTCTAACATGATATTGCATAAACATGTAAATCACAGGTATGAAATGACAATGTTTAAATAACATTACTTTGGCCCAAGTTTTTAATAGTTATTGATCTCTAGGATCAATTAATTTCAAACACACCACTTGATCGGATTACCTTCATTTGAAATTGTGATGCTTGTAAGCTAGTGAAGTCCGTTTCACTACTTACGCAATAACAAAAATGTGAAATTTAGTTAATATATGTATAACCAACACATTCATACATAATAATTCCTAATATAAATCACAAAACATGCTCAACACAAGAATAATCATATACATACATTTAGTCCATCAAATGTATGAATGAATCTCCATAATATCATTTATTACATAATTAATATAAAATAAGTGCAAATTATACCAACCAAGTTTTTATATATATATATATATATATATATATATATATATATATATATATAAACTTGGTTGGTATAATTTGCACTTATTTTATATTAATTATGTAATAAATGATATTATGGAGATTCATTCATACATTTGATGGACTAAATGTATGTATATGATTATTCTTGTGTTGAGCATGTTTTGTGATTTGTATTAGGAAGTATTATGTATGAATGTGTTGGTTATACATATATTAACTAAATTTCACATTTTTGTTATTGCGTAAGTAGTGAAACGGACTTCACTAGCTTACAAGCATCACAATTTCAAATGAAGGTAATCCGATCAAGTGGTGTGTTTGAAATTAATTGATCCTAGAGATCAATAACTATTAAAAAATTGGGCCAAATTAATGTTAGTTAAACATTGTCATTTCATACCTGTGATTTACATGTGTATGCAATATCATGTTAGAATTAATTTCTTTATAGTACACTACATATTTTTAGAAATCATACAACAAATGGGTACTATCTTGTTTCTCTGAATTCTCACACCATCTCTATTTACTCATCCATAAAGGGAGGGCCATTCCATAATGAGGGATTATGTAGGGGATTGATGGTATGTGGTCAATGTGGGAAAGTGCTTAGATGATGCTCTCCCTCCCCATAATAGTACTTCATTTTACATGACACTTGAGATTGCCATAGATATTGGAGTTTGGGGAACTCAAGCTCCGTGGAGATTTGTATCTTGTACATTTTATTGAATTTATTATAATTGAGAAATTATTAATATGTGATGTAATTACTACTTATTATAACATGATAACAATGGCTACATGTTTGTACCAACCATGGCAAGATATTTGTAATTACTTTCCATATTTGGTTATGATGTGTTTCATATGTTGTTAGTGATTAATGACTATTATATGTCACATGCTTATTTATAGTTAATGTAATTATAGTGTTATATTTGAATAACTAATTATATTCTCATGGTGAAATATAATGTAGGAATGTGTTGATTAAATTAAAAAAATCATGTTTTTCCATGTCAAACTGAGTGGGGTTGTAACATAGTTCTTGGACCTTATTGTTTTCAAAAGGATCGCATCCACTATCTCTTGTGCTTATTTATTATCTCTTAGTCTAACCATATAATATTATGATGACCAAGACTTCTATGCCACTCAAAATATTATAAACCTACTTATTATCATTCTTTGTAATTTTGTAACATGTACCTATTTTCTAGCTTCCTGGATACACGCATCCCAACTAGATACCTATGTCGACGTAAGTGTGTTGTACCATGATAAGTGTCTAATTCCCTAAAATCATAAAAATTTCAATTAAAATGTGTCCTTATGGTCTACCTAAGTGATTTAATGAGGAATATTTCTTGAAAGGATTGGTATATATGCATGATTAATCCCCATTCATAAACCACCAAGCAAATGCATACCTCTCAAAAGATAACTTACCAAAAGTATTAAATAAATAATTAAAGTGAGAAAAGCTTCCCTATTATTTCCTATTTCAATATCAATCATAGGAATAACCCAACTATAGGTTTAAAGTACTGAAGGAACAACCCATGAGTCCTATTTGCCAAGTTACAAGGTAGGTCATTATATGCACTTGCTTTCCACATATTGTGTGATTATACACACACAATCCAACACATTATAGGATAAATACATTAGTATAATTCCCTCTTTGGAGTAGTGGCTATGTAGGTAGTATCCATTGATATAAGGGTGTTTATGGTTAGCTCAACACTATGAACCCACTAACCCATTTTTTCCACAATCACTTTGAAGATAAAGAATTAGGGTTTAATCATTTGATAAAGAGTGACAACTTGTTTGTGAGATTTTAATTCACCAAATAAAATGTGATAGAAAATCCAAAAGGTTCTAGGTGGTTTCATCTAGATCTGGTCAATACTCCATACTATACACTTATGTCTTGGTTAGACAAGTGTGTCAATGTAACCATCTAGATCTGAAACAATCATCAAGGGCCAGAAGGTGCAAATTTATAGAATCTAACAACTGATCTAAAATCCAAATCAAGTATACTTCCAGCCTATTCCATATTCAATTTACATGTGCATAGTAAATTAGCAAAGTACTCTTATTTTTTATTTATTACAATATCAATAAATATATATATTTTTTCTATATTTAGCATATCTCAACATTTAAATTCAAAATATTACTTATTTGAGTTTACAATTAATTGGCCTACTATAGATATATTTATCAACCTTGTGCTTATTCATTGATATATTATTAACCCTATGATATATTGATCCATCTAAATTTAGGGTTAAACATTTGGTGAAGCCATCTCTTTATGCAAACCCTAGATTATCTTTGGGTTTTCAACCTTTTGAGGTTTTTTATTGTTGTAAATTTCTAGTTTTACTCTATCATTTATATACAACCTAAGGGTAGCCCTAGATTAATTAGTGTTTCTATAAAAAATTTAGAGCTTCTTCCTTGTCCACATAAGATGGATCAAAATAATTAAGTAACAAACCTTATACCTAATGAATATGCCAATAATGAAACTGAACCATGTACTAAATAGTTATCATATCAATCCATTATGAGCATGAAAATGATGAATCTAATGAAAATGATGAACATGAATAAATAGACCAAGAGAAAGTACAAGTTATTACTATGATTTGACACTATATCCATAAAAATATAGATGATCTTGATGAGATCTTAAGAACCATATTAAAAAATAAA
Organism: Torreya grandis; assembly: GCA_037957365.1. Classification (NCBI taxonomy): domain Eukaryota; kingdom Viridiplantae; phylum Streptophyta; class Pinopsida; order Cupressales; family Taxaceae; genus Torreya; species Torreya grandis. The sequence goes on along the minus strand of JARHVA010001458.1, from coordinate 669,978 downwards.
AAGGAAAATAACATAGATGAATAACCAAGTCCATCTATTGATCATGTTATTGGAACTATGGGCCATTGCCATATACCAATAACGCTCTATATAAGTACACCACCACTTCATACTTCTAATGAGGCATGAGATATGTGTTTACACCTTTATTCCCTAAAATAAATCCTATTATTTATAGATATTACGTGGGAAAAAATAATACTTTAACCCATTTACCCATTTCAATGCCTTTATCCACTAAAACTATGGGTACACCTCCTTTGTTTACTTCTCAAACTTCAAAACTTAATGACCAATGTACAAGATTTCATCCAAATTATAAATATTTTCCAATCCAAGGTTACAAATATTGAAAAAAATTCTATGAAATCACCTTATGATATTGATTCACAAGAGGTGTTGTATAATCCTCTTACACCTGAAATATATTTGCACCCCTTACCAATTGGGTATGTTTCACCTAAGTTCACATTTTATGATGGCAAGGGTGATAGTATATAACATCTTTGATACTTATATGTGGCATGCATTGATTATTACTATAATGATGACATTTTTACTAAACTATTTCTAAGGAAATTAAAGGAATATGCTCTAAGGTGGTTATATGACTTACCAATCTAATTAATAAAAACATTCAAACCTCTTGTAGATTAGTTTTTGGCATACTTATTTATAAATATCACCAAAAAGGTTTCTTATGCTTAAATTAAAAAGACCAAATAATGAACCATGAACCATGAACCTATCAATGAATATGTCTTAAGATACAAGATAATGTTGGCTAAAATGACCAATCTAATGGAAAAAAAGAGCTTCAATAAACCTTCAAGCAAAGTTTGCTTGCCCCATTACATGAGTCAATTATTTTTAAAAAGTTTAAATCTTCCAATTACTTGTGCCATATTATTCATGATCATGAAATGAAACTTTAATCTCATTTAAAAAATGTATGCATGTAGTAAACACATCGACTACATAAAATACCAAGTTTGCTATCAAACAAAGTTATAAGGTGAAACCCACAAAAACTAAAAAGGAAAAAAACTACTAAGGTTAATGCAATATCATAACCTAATCATTTTATCATATCTAAAGTACCAAGGAGACAATTTACATGCTTATTTGAGTCTCTAGCTCTGTCACTTCTAAAGCTTGTGGAGTGTCACCTCTTATCTCTCCCTCATCTTATAGAGGTTGGAATGAGTCAATGCTAACTAAAGGATATTATTCAAATGATTATTGTGTCCATCACCAAGGCCCTAGGCATTATACAAATCAATGTTTTACCTTATATCATAAGATCCAAGACTTCATTAATAACCAAAAAATTAATTTAATAATCCTCCAAAAGAATCAAGTTCATAAATTGGTGATCACTAGAATCAGAAGATATTTAACAATCCTTTACAAGACCATTCTAAGAAGGATCTAGAAGTACAAACGACATATAATATACATCCTCCTCCATCAAATTATGGGAACCCTTTATATGGGATTATTGGTATTTATATGTAACATACACCTTATATGGTTTAGATACCTTTTATTACTTCCAATGATAATGAGATTATGGATGATGACTCATATATTCATTCCTTATTCATTTGAGCATACCTTAATGACCAACATATACATAATGTTATGATTGATAATGGGTGTAAGTGAGAAATTTTAAACCATGACATTACTTATGAATTAATGTTATACACATGATGATTTTCATCCTTTGAATAAACTAGTTAGAGAATTTAATGGGACCTCACAACAGGTTCTTGGTGAGATTAACTTACCTTTACATATGGGTCCAACACATGTGGTTACTAATTTTTTCATTATACCTTACATAAGTGCCTTTGATATGTTATTGGGATGACCTTAGAGACATACACTATGTGTAGTACCATCTATAGTGCATGGGTGTGTTAAATACATTCATGCCAATCAGGTAATTATAGTTTATAGAATTTTATACAAGCATCCATTGGAATAAGATAAATTTAAACCCAGATAACTAATTATCAAACATAATAATGTTAATCCCATAAGAAATTGTAAGAAAAAGGTAATACCATTTTTTATGTGTCTAGTACTTGAGAGACCATTGCATCAATGACACACAATGGATTCCATAAAATCCTTATCTACTACGCACTATATTTAGATATCCAGAGCACCTAAACATGTTCCTATTACTTCTACTTCAAATAAACCATAGAGCATTAAATCATGGGTTTCATTAACCCCTACTCCTTCATTTGTATCTTCATGAACATAGAGTCCTATTATACATATAGCATTACAAATATTATAGTGATAGATATTACACCTATACATGTTCCTTGGTAATAACACTAGTTTATTGCACCAAGTTTTGAGTGGGGAGATATCTATGACCATATTTTGGATGAGATCATATGATATAATTTTCTCTTGTGATATGCTAAAAATACTAAAAAAAATTAAAAATACAAATATATAAAAAAGTTTTCATTATTTACATGTTTTATTAGTCATTGGCATCTACATTTTTAGTTTCATGTTGGTAGATAAAATATCATCTATTATATATATACACATATGTTTCATGCATATTTTGAGTGTGGTATAGGCATACCCAGGCACATGATATATGCACTTTCATATGTTAGGACTTCCCTATACTCATGGAATATAGACATTAGGGGCATTTGTTTCTTTGATCATGATACACCCAAGTTATATAATTATATGAGCATTTTACATTATCATGATTAAGATTGTTATAGATTAGATTTATGGATTATATATCACATAAATCTTATACATTTGGAAAACTCAAACCTTGGCTATTTATCTTAGTTTGGGAACTTTTCTCACTTTTACAAGTCTCACATCTTCTCAATCTTATTCCCCTTGGCCTATATTTTAGTTTGACCAGTCTTATATTGATGACCTAGGCCTTTTATCTTTCCCAAAATACTTTAAATGTACTTGTCTTCCATATTTGTAAGTTCTAAACATGTACCTACTTTATTTATCCCTAGACACTAACATCTAGGACAAACACTAGAATCAACGTTAGTGTCATGATTTGACATAAGTGTCTACTGACCTAAAGTCATCTAATTTGAAAATGAAACACATCCTAATGGTCAACCTAAGTGATTTAATGTGAGTTACTTATCCAAATGGATTGGTATAAATACAAGATCAACCCTCATTCATCCCTCACCTAAGAAAATACTAAGAGAGACCAAGAAAACTTATCAAAAGTAATATATCAAGCATTCAATTAAACAAAGCTTCCCTATTTTCATACTAGTCATAGGGACAACACATATACATGTCTAATGTACTAAAGTAGTAGCCTAAGAGCCTAATTTTCCAATTTATAAGATAGGTCACTATTGTACTTGATTTACACATATTTCATGATTCACACACAATCTAACACATAGAGGAGAACTACATTAGTTTGATCCCCTCTTCAAAGTATTATCTATGTAGGTAGTGGTCACTAACATAGTGGTCTTTGTGGTTAGTTAGACATCATATGTCCACTAACCCATTTTCCCCCAAGGTCACCATGAAGATGAAGAACTAGGGTGTTTCCATTTCATTGGGAGTGATAGTCCATGGACTAGATTTGAATACACTTGAGTGAAGGCGAGGACAAACCCAAAATCATCCAAGTAGTTGTATCCTTTTCTATAAGGTATTCTATATAGGACACTTACATCAAACCTAAATAATAACATCAACGTAACAATCCAAGGCTAACATTATTGTCCAAAGCTCAAGAGACACTTAATCCATAATTAGGTGACTATTATAAAATCATCTTCTAGCCTAATTTCTAATTATTCCAAATTTGGCACTGTGTTAGCATCAGAACTAAGAATATTATTTCTTTGTCATTTCTATACATAGCTTAGTTGTACTTTTTATATGTATTCTATTCTCAGCATAAGGAATTTAGTGTATGTTTATATATGAGTTTAGCACCCAATTAGCCTATTTAGATCTAATTATCAACCTTGTGCATTGTCATTTCTATATAACCCTTTAATAAGGTCCTCTAGATAACCCAAACCTAGAGTAAACCTTCATTTTAGTGTTAAACATTTGGTAAACCCAATCTTTGAACATAAAAACATGGTATAATAAGGGTTTTTTGATTTTTTTACATTGTTGATCTTTGATTTATATAAATTTTCAATCATGTTTTCCATGGATGTCTCTATTAATTATTTACTGGTATAATACATTATAATTGATATGGTTTGTTACATTATTTACCTTGTTAAATATATTAAGTAAATCAGTGCCAATAATGAGAGAGTTATAAATCATAAACAACACTTGATCTCTCTCCAAAATTCCTTTCGTAATGTTATAGATTCAGTCTCTAAATGCCAACATGCATGCTGTCAACCCTTTATTCTACCTAATTCTTATTTGAATGACAACTATCATCTCGTATCCATTATTCACCCATGACTTATATTAGATTCTATTGTCCATGATTTTAATACTAAAAAAGGTAGGATTTCTCAACCTATTCCCGCACCTATTAATATACAATAGGATTCTCCTAAACCTAAACTTATAATAAAATCTACGGGCTATGACATTATTGACCAATTAAGCAATACACACAAAAATTTCAATCCTTGAGCTCCAAAATCAATCTAATGTTTTTAAGGATATCCTATATGAGGCATTACATGAGACACAAGTTCCAAGTGATATTGATCCTACTTATTTTGAGAATATTATGAAACATATCAATAAAAATATCAAGCTCATCACATTTGATCTAACATATTTACCATCCAAAGATATTATTGACCATAAGTGACAATGTAAAATAAAGGTATCAAAAGGGTTTTTGTTGATAATGGATCATGACCAAACATTTTTAGCATAAAATTCCTAACCACCATGGGTATTAACACCAATATTATTTAAAACATAGTTATGCACATAAAAATATTTGATAATTCAAATAGCCCTATGGTTGGTCAAATCACATTGGATGTGACCTTAGGACCAAAAATGATTTCAACTACTTTTTAGGTCATTTATCAATCCTTACATTATAATTTAATTTTGGGTATACCTTGGATACATTTATTGGAAGCTATCCCATCTTAACTTCATTGATGTGTAAACTTCATACATGATTGGACCTTATTATCCATGCATGTTGATGATTAACCTTTCTGTAATGATCTTGATATTCAATATATGAATAAATACCCTTAAGGTAGGGAAACACCATATAATACTCCTTTAGGAAGGAATAACTCCACAATGTCTCTTCGAGGGGACAACCTCCAATATCCTCTTACAATAGAAGACTCAATGCTTACTTGATATCCTTACCATGATAATCATCTCCTATATATATACATCTAGCTAACCCATGGATGGGTAACCTCCTAATCCAATGTAGGCCAACCATTACCCAATGTACTACTTCCATAAGTTACTCTATTATCCTAATATAGTGTACCCATATAACTAAGGGGATGTGTGCCACATGTTGGCATCTCCATCAACCCATATACATCAATATATCATATCCCTAGGTACATAGCATTCCTTCCCTCCTTGACATGTTTCATCCTCGAAACATAAGAAGAAACCAAATAATGAGTGTGCTTCAAATCATTGCACACTTGTCTCCAATCTCCATCATCTAGCCATCCATATGTGATCTTGGCAGGTGATAGCTCTCCAAGCTTGTTTCCAAATTTTATTGTGCTCCTCTAATTTCATTCATGCTCATAATTATACTTCTTTGGTGTCCAAGCATAATTATTCCTCTTTTTATTCCATGTACCATATTCTACTATGCTACTCTAATTCCAACCATGACCATAGTAGGTATTCTTCCATGCATAGTCATAGTGATTCCCCCACTTATTCCATGTGCCATAGTATTTTTTCTTTGGATTCCATGCATATCCATAATGATTAGAAATTTTATTTCCTATATAGACAAAATGATTATTATTATGACACTTCCTCACTTGGTTCCATGATTGTTTCCTCTCATGATGATGTGGGTGTCTATAAACCTCAACTTTTTCCAATACTTTAACCTTATCCACCTTTGCTTCTACCTCTTCCACCTTTTCCTGCTTTTTCTCTTGAGTAGATGAAGTGCTCATTTTTAGTGTGTCTTTATCAATATCATCTGAATCTTCATCATGTTTTTCATCACCTATTTCCATCTTATCCTCATGATCTACTTGGATTGTTATTGGTGCCTTTTTCACTATGATATCTTGTAAAGTGATCTTCTTTTTCCTATACCAAAACTTCATGAACTTTTTCTGAATATTAATATTCATTGTTCCCAAAGTCTCTAACCATGGATATCCAAGAACTATATGCATATCATCCATATCCAAAGCATAAAAATCTGAATGCAAAACATATTTTTCCATAATGAGCTTCAGATCTTCAAACATTGAAATATTCTTATCATCTACTTGAACCTCTTTGATATTCTTTGCTTGAACATGTAGATGCTTGGCCACATTCATGTTAATGAAGTTATACTTGCTAGTAGGGTTTATGGACACAACCACCTTCTTATTTTGAATGCATCCATGAAATTGGAAAATTGACTCAGATTTATTTGGAGTCAAATTATTTGAACCCTTCTTCTTCTTCTTCTTCATCTACTTCTTCTTCTATTGCTTCTTCTACTTCTTCTTCTTCTTCTTGTTCTTCTGATGATTCTTCTAGTTCTTCTTCTTCTACTACTACTACTTCTTCTTCTGCTTCTTGTTTTCTATCCCATTGATCTAAAAATATCTGTTCCAATTCTTGCCATGAAGAAGACCTTTCTGTACAACTCAACTGATCAAACCAATCTAGTGCAGGCCCAAACAAAAAAGGAGTTAATTGTCTTTGCCTAAAAGTTTTTCTAAAATGATTATCCAAAAGGAGCCACCATTCTCTAACATCAATATCATCTTCTCCTAAAAATATTTGCAACTCCATGATCCACAAAAAATTTAAGGTTCATGAAACCCTAAAATGTCAAAACTGATCCATAAAATCACAACAAATCACTCAAAACAGCTTGATAAATTCTAAAATTTTTAATGTACTTCTCTTAAATCTTCTTACATCTCAAGTAAAAATTTCAAATAAAAATTCCCTATATTTCGGAAGATATAGTGAAATTATTATAAACCCTAAAATAGAAATAACTCCCACAAAACAGCTCCAAAAATTTTGAAATTTTTACTACGCTTCTAATATATTTTCTTATATCTCCAGTAAAAATTTCGAATAAAAATTCCCTATATTGCGGAAGATATAGTGAATATAGGGTTTCACTCCACACAAATTGCCCAAATCGAAGCTCTGATACCACTTGTAATGATCTTGATATTCAATATATGAATAAATACCCTTAAGGTAGAGAAAAACCATATAATACTCCTTTAGGAAGGAATAACTCCACAATGTCTCTTTGAGGGGACAACCTCCAATAACCTCTTACAATAGAAGACTCAATGCTTACTTGATATCCTTACCATGATAATCATCTCCTATATATATACATCTAGCTAACCCATGGATGGGTAACCTCCTAATACAATGTAGGCTGACCATTACCCAATGTACTACTTCCATAAGTTACTCTATTATCCTAATATAGTGTACCCATATAACTAAGGGGATGTGTGCCACATGTCGGCATCTCCATCAACCCATATACATCAATATATCATATCCCTAGGTACATAGCACTTTCAAATTTTGAAAAATGATACATGCTAAAACTGAAGGCATCCCTACAGTGGTACTACCTAATCAAACCATCCCTCTTAAGAATATACACATGTATGAAATAGGTGAGTCAAGTAAAATGGCTCTTTTATCTCCAAATGAAATAAGGAATGAAACTATGAGGTACACATATATTCTTAAGGAAAAATAATCATTACTAAAAGAGCCAATAAAAATATAAAATCCCCCAACATTTTAGCTTCCTTTATTATTCAAAAATGAGCCAAAATATGACCATGTTTTAGATTACTATCATAATGATGATGATATAACTTACGATATGACAAATGAAAAAAATGTGAAACTTATAATTTGATCCACTTGATCATATAGTGTACAAAATATTCAAACCTATGGGTCCTAGCACATATAAAATAAATACACTTGCAAAAAGTACACAACTAAATCTAGATAAGGGAAAAAAATAACAAATGATCATGCAAATGATTGTTACTCCATACATCACTCTTGGTTGAAAATATTGAGTCAACCTTATAAGGGTAAAATGCAAATTCATCATGTGAATAACATGGAATCTTTTAAAAAGGATACATAACAAATTTTATAGATCACAACAAAAAAAAAATTCTAGATACCATTTTATAAATGTTACTTGAGCATACAATGATTTCTTTACTTTCTACCAGACATAAATCATGTGGTAGACTTCCACCCACATAAGACATAATACCACATTATAAATATCATTAGATCAATGGCCATCATACCAATTAATGTGAGACATTGAAGAATCAAATTAAAAAATATAAGAATGAAAGACACATATGCATTGTGTCTAACATGAGAAAAAGGAAAAATACTTCCTATCTTCTAGAAAATAACTCTCTCTCAAACTAACCAAAGCATGAGGATTTAACTATTACTACTAATATTTATGGAGTATATTTCCACCATATCTATTTTGATAACAAGTGGGATAAAAATTTTGGTACCAATTTTATTGCACAACTGGGACATTCTATAGATGAACTTACTCTACATTCATGCCAAAATCTTGAGGATACATCCAGTTACCTATCGCTTGTGGCCCATTTGAAAACTTCAACCATGTGGATATTAGACCAAAAACCACATTGAAACTAAATTTTGGAAAAAATTGGCTAGCCATGTGGAATGCTAAGCTAGATAAGACAAACATGTGTGTTAAATTTATTAATAAGGGTACAAAAATTTGCATATGATATGACAACCATGATTATTGCTTACACCATTGGCTTTAGGTAAACCACTAAACACATATATTGAACTGGTGGTAGTGCATAAATATAAACAAATGTTAAGAAATTTTCTAGGTGGTCCTATACCTTTTGATGATAAGGATTTCCTTGATTAGACTTGTAAAATATTCCAAAAAAAACCAGAAAAATCAAAATCATTCAAAAATATAAAAATATTTTTAGCACCTACATGTTCTATTAGATCCTTTTAATCTATATAAGTTACTTCCATGTTGATGGATAACATACCTATTACTTCTACATATAGACATGTGTGTCACACTTCTACTTGATTGTGATAAATGCATACACAAATACATGACCTACTCATATTTTAGATGTTGTCCTTCCCTTTACTCATGTCATGCATATATTTGGGGAATCTAATTCTTAGATCTTGATACACATCAGTTATATCATTCTATGGTTACTCTACATTATCATGTTTAAGCTTACATATGTACTTATACATGCCTTTATCCATGATTATATATTATGTAGGGTACTTGATATGATATACACTTGACATTTTATTTTCCCAACACATTTGATCCATGGAATACTATGACAGGTTTATTTTGGCTACTTATGCTTTCCTTTATGCACTTCATTGAGTGTCTTTCCTTGCTATTGTATCTCATGTTTGAGAATTTGAATATGATCCTTTACTTGCAACCCCTATGTCTATATATGCTTTCTTTTACATTTGCATATGTCATTATTTATTGTATGGACATTTGAATATTCCATTCTTGATTTTATGGATATTTGACTAAGTTGTGTCCCTTTAATTGTGCAATATTTGAATATGCCCCTTGTTTGTGATCTCCTTGAACCATTGCCTTTTGAATTTCTTTTGAGTGTTCTTGTGTGTGTGTTTGTTTACTTGTTGAGCTTGTATTATTAATATATATAAGTTGCCATGATAATTATAATGCATATTGGGCCTTTATGTGATCACATTGGTTCTATGTGATTTAATGTTATATCTACCTTGACATGTTCCTTCTATATGCTACAAGGTTCCATTCATAGATTATACAATTATATTATCTTATTTAGATGAGGTAACTATCAGTTCCTATCTTTCCCTCACCTCAAAGGGGTAATATTAGTGGGGTAATGTCATAGAGGCATGTTCTCCACACAATGTTCCTCTCCATTTTTTTCTTTTTAGTTTTGGGAAGAAAGAAACTAGTGATAAAGGGGGTGTAGAAGAATACCTATTAAATGTGCATGTGTTGAATCTAGACATTGTGAGAACTCCTCTTTGTCTTGGAAATATGACATAAAAATAAGAAAGCACTAACATAGACTTGTTTGTTAGACAAGAAGATGGGTGGATTGCCTAGCGTAAGTTAGACCCTAGAAGTGAAAGCTTCATAGGGGGCTATCAATCCACCTACTTTTAACACTTAAGTTTGATAGATAAAAATGAAGGAAACATGTATTTAAAATAGTAAACTAAAATTAAATAACCTCAATTTAATTAATTAAAACTAAATGCTTTGCTAAGATGATTAAACTAAAGCAAATAGTCTGAATAATTAAAATTTCTAAAAATTAGCTAAAAGCAAGGTTTTGGTTTTTGGTTTGATGAAATGGCAAGGGTAAAAAGAGTGATGTGGTTGGGTTTGGAAAATTATTGATAATGCAAATGTTTAAGGGGTGAAGGTTGTAAAGGATAAGGCAACAAATGATTAAGGTGGCCAAAGGGTAAGGGGATAAAGAGAGTGAAGATGGTAAAGAGGGAAATGGGAGAAGGGGTAAATGGATAAAGGGGAAAGGAAAATGAAGAGGCTAAGGAGAAAAGATATGGAGGAAAATAGAAGAATAAGGCCAAATGGTGGGTTTGGAAGACAAGAAATAATAGGCCAAGAGGGACAAGAGATTAAATTGCAGTAAATAAAACTAAGGTTACCTTCCAAGCTTGAAGAAGAATGTTGATGAAGATGTTGGTGTTGATGTTGTTGAAGAAATGCTGGTATAACTTCAGAAAAGATATAATTATTTGGATCTTTCTTATCAAGATGATAACCTCCTTGATTATGCCTCCAAACTTGAAACAAAAATGTTAACAACCAAAAGACTAACTTTCAACTTTCCAACTTAACCTTGGGTGAAGGAAAGGGGGGGATTTATAGCATATGTTGTGAAGAGTCATGCCAAAAGAGGAATAATAGAGCTATGGCACCATTTTATATGTGGTGGATGAATTATTCCAAATGATGTGGGTGGGGATTCCCATTTGGGTTGGTCAGTGTCCCATTTGGGTTAAAAAGTCAAAAATGGGTGCCCTTTATCTTAAAGAGGTAGGTATCTTATTTTGGAGTTTAATTTAATGTAAAATACATGTTTAATAATGGTATATTAAGGGGAAATTCACCATATTTTAAGGGGGGGGGCCTTGTAATGCTTAAATGAGGTCATCAAGCACTTTGGGAAGGGTCCCAAGTGGGGTATGATGTCCCACATCAAGCCACATCACTTCTAAGCCATGCCACTTGCCATAGCACCTTCCATGTAACTTACTATGTCATATTCCATGTCACTTGCCATGTCATTTATCATGTCATCATGAATAGTGATAGTGGGTCTCATAGTGAATAGTGATAGTGAATAATACTTTTAAATAATGTTTTTGAGTAATATTATGTGACTAGAAGAATAGTGATTTGGTTAGGTTAAAAGGGGTTTATTAAGGCTTAAAAAGTTTTAGGGGGTATTTAGGGGTTCTTACGGTAATTAGTCATTTAAAAATGCAAGTGTGTAGTTTTCTAGTGTCTACACACAGGGCATAGTTTTCAGATTCAGTGGGGGCATGCTTCGGAAGAATGTTCTCCACACTTATTCAGTATTAAACATATACATATTATAGTGGGGGAATGTTTTAGAAACATGTTATCCACATTGGTACTTATATCCATTTTAATATTTCTCTATATATAATGGGGGCATGTTTTATAAGCATGTTCTCCACAATTACACATTTTTATGAATTGGCCAAAGCACACAGTTATATGATTCAGATTCACAATTGTGGTAGAATTATATACATTGGTACCATTGTTATACATAGCTTCATAATGAGACATATCTAAGGTGCATATTCTATGCAATTTGTGCCTAATATTTCAAAATCCAAATTAGTTTTAGAATTCAAAACTCTTTTATGGATTGTTACTCACATAATTTTATATATTGATACCTTGATCAAACTTTTATGGAATTTATTGAGCTAATATAATATAGTAGTTGGTTCACTTTTTGGTATGGTTGAAGTGATTAAATCACTCAATATTTTCATATTTTTTGGTTGGATTTGATTGCATCATCCAACCTCACTAGGTTATAAGTATCATTAAGTTGTATGGTTGAGCTAATCTCAATTGCCAGGTGGAATATCGGGGTCTTTATCCTTAGTTTTTCTCAAATAAATACTATTTATGTGCCTAAAAGAAATTAATAAATCAATAAGCTAGCACGTTAGCATATAATGACTTCCTTCTTAAAAAACGTCCTACTAAAATGAATAGGTTTGAAAAACTAGGAAAAAAACTTCTCACAAAGTTCATTTTCCCAAGGAAGCTCTAGATTCCTTTATTGTGCTTGGGTAGAGATAGTGTTAAGATAACACTTATTCTATCAGGGTCAATGGATAATCCCTCCTTTGAGACAATGTGACCCAAAAGTTTTCCTTCATAGATGGAAAACACACATTTATTGGTATTTAAAGAGATCCCATACACTTTGCATCTTTCAAAGATCAACCTTAGATGGTCCATGTGTTCACTAGCTTTCTTGGAGAAAATTGTGATGCCATCCAAGTAGACCATCACCATTTGATTCAACAACCTTTGAAAAGCCATGTCCATGGCTCTTTATAAAGTTTCCCTAACATTTGACAATCCAAAAGGCATCTTTTGGTAAGCATATGTACCCCACTTTGTGGTGAAGGTAATCTTATATTGATCTTTTTCTCTCACTAGTACCTGATTGTAACTTAAATATCAATCCAAGAGGGAGAAGCATTATAAATTATAAACTATCTGAAGAAGTTTCTCTATGGATTGTAAAGGATAGTGATCTTTCAAGGAGACCCTATTAATTCCTTAAATTCAACACATAATCTAATTTCTACACTCTTCTTCCTCATAGGTACCAAGTTGGCTACCCATGAAGAGTGCTTAATGGGACAGATGATCTTGGATTCAATTAACTGGTAAATTCTTTCCTCATAAGCTCTTATATTTTGGGGTTTATAGGCCTCTACTTTTTCTTGAAAGGCTTGACATTAGCCTCTAATTCTATAGTATGTTGGGCTAGCTTGGGATCAAAACCTCTTAGGTCACTATATTCCCAAGCAAAGATGTCTAAGTATTCTTTACAAATTTCTATAAAAGCATGCCTATCAACTTTAGTGCTTACATTACCAAGCTTGAGGAGCCTATCATTAAAGATAAGGACTCTTTCATAGTTCTCTTCATTGGTTGACATCATTAATTATGGTTTATGCTATCTAGCCCATAAGGGTCTATGTGTAATTGTGAAATAGGTTCACCCTTAATAGACACCTTGGTCCCATATCTTGTTTTGAATGTCATGTATGCCCAAGTTTTTGTAAGATAACTTTTAATATTTTTAGTGAATTCTATGGATAGGCATAGGATAAAATGAGCAGGTGTATCTAGAATCAACAAATCGTAGACCATTGTGACACTAGGACAAGCATACAGGGTCAAGTTAAGGTCATTGATGATACCAAATGGCTTGGTGGAAGATTTATCTAACTGCAACACTCCTTTAGACTAGGGATCATACTTTAAACTAAGATGGTCTACTATAGACTTTGGCATCATTGAAGTGTTGACCCTATTATATACCAAATAATTATGTATTAAATAGTCACCAATGATTATTAAAATGTATAAGGGAAGAGGTTTGACCACCTCACCTAATTTCCCTTTACTTGGTCCTTTGGTTGTATTGGTGAGTACCACATTTTATTTAACTAGTGGCTTCTAAAAAACATTGATTCTTGATAACCCTTCTTAGAGGATGTCTACCTAACTAAGCATGGAGAGCATATTCAAGATTGGCACACTCACATTGGACCTTTGCAGTTGTTCCACAATGTTTATGGGTGAACCATCAACCTATGGTTGTGTTTTGGGAGCCATAACTGCACCTTGATTTTGTGAGTTTTGAGGGACCAAGACATTCCCTTGATTATAATTATTTATAGCAATTAGAACCCTTAGAACAACAATAGGTCTAATTGGCTTTGATATTGAAGGAGTAATGGTAGTAAGTTCTTTGACTGCTTCTTGGTTATTGTTGATGTCCTAGATTACACCTTAGCTAAGTAAGGATATTGTTCAAGTCATCTTACACAAATCTAGTCCAACATGGGAATGATCCTAGGCTATGGGTCACCTAAACTTGGGTCAAACCTTTGGAGAAGGATGGCTTCTTTCTATATCTATCAACTAAACTAACAATTGCTTGGAAAAGGGGAGAAAGGGTAACAAAAATATATGAAAGCATATAAAATGAGGTGATGAACTAGTAATTAGAACACTTATACTTTGCACAAGACACACTATGAGACACATTCAAGACCAAATAAAATCATTCCCACATAAGTATTCCATAATAAGGCATTGATCAATTATGTAACTAGCATGAGAGGGTAGGTATCCACTTTTCAGATAAAAAATAAACTATAAATTGCACTTATAATGACTTGTGAGAGCTACCAAGCACTTCATGAATGTGAAAAAACTTAGACATAGACAAGGAACATATATTCACTTAACCACAATACATGAATTCATAGGACACACTTCAATCTAGCTTGTAAAATGATGGAATTTAGTCTTTATTGCATCAAAAGGTGTTATAGTGCAAATTTTGGTATAGCCTAAGTAAGACAAAGCATAAGAGTATGCTCTCTAAAATCTTAGATATTTATTATCTAAAACTTTTAGAGAGTGTTTAAAACTTTTGGAGAGTGTTTAAAACTTATAGAGAGTGCAACATGTGGTAGAAGTTGGAACATATATAGAAAAAGGGGAGGAAAGAGGGAACTGTGATGTGTTAGCACAAGTTCGAGGATCATGTGTCCTTATCCATCTACCAAGTGTCCTTATTATAACTCCATATCATTCTCTATCTGATCTACTGATGAGGATCATGTCTTGGAATTGATAGAATTATGCCACATCTACTTTGGGTGGCTATTGGTACGTATTTATCAAAAATGTGACCTTAATGATAGGTGAAATGCCTTTCCATTATCACATTTATGGCTATATTTTCTCTAATATCAAATACAGGTCCATTATAGGTGAAAACTAATCCAATTATTAGTTTTTACATAGTCACAATATCCATGGAAACTTGTAGACTACTTAGTCTTGATTCCACACTGTTAGTCCATCTTCAATCTCTATATTAGGCCCTAATAGACCTATTATGCATTTAAACCCTATGAGAGCTGAGAATATATTGTATACAATGATCCTCCATCTAAAATCAATGAACATGTTAATGGAATGACCCTATAACAGGGTCAACAGGTTCTAAATTATCGACTAGAGGTCTAGTTTAAACTTTAATGGCATGAAGCCTTGTCCTTAAACATCTTGCCTATATGACTATACCTTCCATTGATCAATATCTAATGGCAACATGAATCTTTAAGATTTTTCTTGATTATGTCAAAAATTGGTCTTTAGCTTGACTTTATTCAATAAAAACTAACCCAGACCAATCAAAATTATCCTAGCTATCTTTATTCTTATTGGTCCCAGAGATCTTTGCTATTAGATCTTGACTCTTTGACCTCCTGCACACCATAGATCTTCTTGGTATGAATTAACATAGTCCATTGATTTCCTACCACCAAATATAATTTAACATGCCAACTTGAGCTCACATCATTAGATCAAGATTTATGAGTGAACATGGGCCCTTGATCTTATTGGGATCCACCATTTAAACTCAAATGGATAACTCATGAGGCCAAAATTTAATGTTTTCATGCCCATATTTGATGTCCACATGAATGTATTTGATGTCCACATGACCGTCATTAATATTTTTGAACCCCAAAATTTATTTTCTTTAGCCTAAATTTGACATTTGCATTCTTGTATTTGATGTCTACATGAATGTATTTGACATCTATGTGATCATCAATCTTTTGGACCTCAATAGATAAATGTTGAGCTTTATTTTGACATTTATGCAAATGTCCTATTCTATAGGTTCAACTTTGAATTCTTATAACTTAGGTTAGAAGATTCACATAGGTATGAAATTTACAAGATATGATATTGACATGAAGAACAATGTGGTGTTATAATATTTTTGCTCGTGAGGCTTCTTGAGGTGCATTTATTAAATGCATAATTAAACTAGTTCGTTCCTTTTTGGATGATGTCGTGGTGATGGCCTGGTTCTTTAAACTTACACATTCCATCTTTTTCTCAAAATTTCAAGGCTCTGATGATATTTTAAGGCATGTGTAACCTAGTTCATACTCTTAAATTCTTAGACACCATTAAACCTACTTGGACCCTTCATCTACAATTTTAGACCTATCCTTTGAAGATCAGTTAGATCACTCTTAAAGCTTGATTTAATTATTTCAAAAGGGTTTGAAATTAGCATGAGATATTTGGACCCTCATTCCATCCAAAAAAAATTATTCATCTGCTCAAACCATTTCTAGCAAAAGATCCTTATGGCATTGGGTTACTTGTTAATCAGGACCCTACTTGGCTTCTTGATCCGATCTAGGTACATTTTGGTATGTAGACCAAATTTGGTCAACAAATACCATCCATGTTCCTTCTTTTGAACCTTGCATTTTCTACCACTAGGATGTATGCCTAGCTAGAACTAGTCTACTAATTGAGTGAATAACACTCTTCGTGATCATAATTAACCATTATAAAACCATACTAGTTTGGTCCTTGATCAAGGCTTTGACCTTTTTGAGGCTCTTCTAGTTTTGTCATCATTGGAACCTCTATGTTCTAAGCCATAAGGGATTTATTGTACCCATAATTTATAGCTTGCTACCATTGATCATTAAAATTTTGAGTGAAATCAGTGTTTGGGATAATGGATTTCCCAAAAGATTGATTCCAAGGCATGGTCCCTTTAGCTTCTTGAGAAACATTATTCTAGAATGGGACCAAGGTATTGGAAGTTCTTGCAACATTTGGGTTATAGTTGCTCTATATATTATAATAAGGCTACCCTTGTCTTTGGTTTTGACCTTGGCCTTGGCATTAGAAGTTTCCTTTATAGGGTAACCTATTTGGTTAATAAGTTTATTGTTGAGGTTGATATGAGGCTTGGTGAGGCCGATTGAAAGCATGTTATCTCTTAACATTTACTAGCTCAATTCCCAAAGTTTGGAACATGATATTAATCTCTTAAAGTTATTATGTTCTTGGGAATCACTAGATCCACTAGTGGAAGCCTTTTCTTGCTTAGGTGAGGGTATAAAAATAATTATAAGCATAGGAGGAATGACATCCAAGGGAGGAATAGAAATAGGGGATGGTATGATCTCAAGGAACAAAGGCAGTGGTCTAGGTGTAAGATTTCTAGTTTGTACCAAATAATTTTTTCCCCTAATTGCCACCTCATATACATTTAGTAATATGTTCCCTCTCATAGACTAGATCATTGTTGTAATGTCACTATTAAGGGCTTTTAAATAGTATAAGAAGACAAAGTTAGGGGTAGGGCTAACAGAGACTAGGATTTTGTCCCAAGTTTTTCTGGAACCTTTTATTGAAGTCTTTTATGACTTCATGAGGGGATATTTTTATTGTAGTTAATTGCTCTGTAAGTGACAAATGGTCACTTTTATATTCAAATTTTTTACACAAAACCTCTCTTAATTATTCCCATATGGAAATGGAATTAGTAGTAAGTATTCTATACCAATCTAAGGCTTTACCCTTGAAAGAGATAGCCAATAACCTAATTTCTAAATTTTCCTCATTGATATCAATAACGTTGTAGAAGTTTGCTATATCCATGAGGTGTTCAAAAGGAGTTGTGGATTGGGACACATTTGAGAGATGCTATTGGAATAGGATCATATTGAGGGAGGGATAGAGGACTTTGGCCATTAAAATCCACAAAATCTCTAGGGAATACCATGGATATGAAAGGGTTTAATAAATATCTCCTTGTATGGGTAGGCCTTCAAAGTTATCTAGGAACAAAGTTGCCTTTATATGGGTGTGTATTAGCAAACCTTAACCTTTTCACTAAATTTAAAGGAAATTCAAAAAATTCAAAGGGAATACATCTTGAATATAGCCTTGTATTCATCTTTGGCATGATATGTAGTCACTATTTTACTACTAAAATGTTGAATTTTATTTTGGATTCACCATATGTTATTGCTTAGAAGCTATAAATCCTGTAATTTGATCAAACTAACATCAAACTTTGACCAACATTTTTTGAACTGTGTCCCACTAGGCATACCAAAAACTATTGTAATGTAAATTTTCACCTCTAGAGAGGGTTCTTAAGGCCATTTCCAATTAAGCTACACTATTGGGACAAAACCAAGCTCTAGTTCACCTATGGTGGGGTTGAACCTCCAGAGAAGGTAGAGTTCCTCTTAATAGATCACCTATACTAATGTTTTCACTGAGAAAAGGGTTAGAGAAGGTAAAGGGATCCTAATAAGGATAAGATAGTGATGCAACAAATTAAATGAGAGCTCACATAATTATGAAGTATACACTAAAGAAGCATAAGATAACACTAAGTCTCATAATCTCAAAATCTAGCTAGTTGCATAAGTATTTCATACACTAGGTTTAGGAAGCAATGAATGAAACTAAGAGGAGTTCTATGACTCATACCAAGATTACATTAATGGTAGAAAGAACATAAATGAAGACATTTAATCAACTAGAAAAAACCCTAAAATAGACATAGGAAAAGGACAATATTCATGAAAGATTCTCCTTCATAATGCCATCATGCACAAGATTACTAAACATAGTTCAAAAGCAATAGATAGCTAAAATAAATATTTTTTTAACTTCAATAGGTATTTCATAAAAGTTTTGATAGGGTATATCCTTACCAAATGAGATTCTCTTCTCTTCTATAATTGAGAGAAAGTATTTTCTTCTAAAAAACTAAGAGCCAACCCAAAAATGTGAAAGAAAATGAGATATAGGAGAAAGAGGAGGGAGAGAGTGAGAATGCCATATTAGATCATTAAAAGAGATACCACCTTTAGTGAATTATCCACCATCATTTTGGTCTAATTAAGACTAATATACCATAGGAAATATAGTCTTCATTAGTCCCACCAGCCTTCAAATCATCTCATTACTTGAGCAACACACTAGAGGACAAGTGTTTGCCAAAGATGGTGAGTCATGACTAAGTCTACTGGGAAAAGATATTTATTGTTTTGAAAAACATTGAATGCTCCAACTAATTATCTAATCCCCTAATCTGATCCATGAATTCCTACATTATCTCAACTTGCTTCATCATGAGGGCAAGGTATTTATATCTATGTACTTGATAGAGCCATGCCCAAGTCTGCTCTTAGCAACTATTTGTCAGAGCTGGGACCGTATTGAAAGATGAGACACTTATCCATAACCATTCATATCTATCCCTACTCAATATATTACAATAGGTCTATATTATAGATTTAAAACCAATCTACTTCATTGGTTTTCATATAGTTACTACATATTGATAAATAACCTACAGGCTGCATAGCTTCATTCTTGATCTCCATTAGGTCTAAATAGATGTATTTTATCCCTGGGCATTTATGGAAATTTAGAAGTCACCATACACATATGTCTTCTTTAAATAACAAAAATCATAGTCATGAAACCATACTACAACACAAAAGGATGCACCCTATGTGTTTAAATTCTTTAAACCAGAGGTTCATGGCATCAAAACCTTATGTTGACAACCCTTGACTATATAATTATGTCTACTTATGACATTCAATTGAGATATAATGGTGACATGATGATCTTTGTAGGATTTACCTCCATTTTAACCTAAGTCATAATTGTCCTCTACTTGAAATCTCTTGTCTTTTGACCTTTAATATTGATCATCGATCTGCTTCTTGGAACTTAAAAGAGCGTTGTTGATCTTCTTGGACCCACTATGTTTGTCTTTTACTATTTATCATTGATCTTAATTTAGACTCCTTATATTATGCCAACTATAACCTCCTTATTTATTTTATAAGATCCTACTAACTTTTTGACCTCTTACATACTATAGATCTAATTTTGTATGATTCAATGTGAGCCCTAGATTTTCTAATAGTCTAATGCGCTTGTGACACTTGGTAGCTTCTTATTCACCTTAGAGATCCGTTGACCCTTTGATTCCTTTCTTTATATTGATTTGCTTTTTATGATTGAATATTCATCATTAGATCTTTGGGATCCACTGACACCTATTATATTGATGCATACAATTAGATCTCTATTAGGACACCCAAGATCTTACCACTTGTTAGGTTCTCATTTACGTTGACTTTTTGACTTGATACTCACCATTGATCTATTTGGTATGATTGAATACATACTATTAGATCCTTGGGACCCAATAGTACTCTCTTTACCCAATCATTATTGGATATTTGATATTATTAAACTAAAACCATTTATCTTTCTCATGTAAAATCAAATGGCTACTTCATGAAGCTTAAACTTGACATCTATGCACCTGTTTCATTCTGTAAGTCTAACTTTGAAGATTTATAACTTTAGATATACAACTCATAAAGTTATGAAATTTATATAGGATGATATAGGCATGAATAAATTCATGTCCATGTAGTCTTTTGGCCCCAAGAGGATTTATAAACATACTTATTAAATGCATAATCAAGCCAACTAGTCCATTTTTGCATGACATTCTCATGATAGTCTGGTCCTTTTGGACTTATTTTTGAAATTTTGGCTCTTTTATAAGGATAAAATAGACTTATAATACTTTATGTAACCTAATCCATGCTCTAGAATATTTGAAACACTATGAAAACCTATTGGTCGTCTTCATTTTGTAATCTTAAACCTATTTCAAGACTCGATTCTCAAAGATCAACAAAGCACACTCTAAGCTTACTTAAAGTGTTTCAGAAGCTTTGTGAGTGACTTTTGATCTTTATACCACTCATTCCATCCATTTATTCAAACCATTTCTAGGTAAAAGATCCTTATATGGGCCAAATCTGGCCAATAGTGTCCTAGTGCCTTTTTCCCCTATATTCAAATATTTCATATATTACCTTGTGGGAATTTGAATAAGTCATGTCCATTCAATTGTGAAGCATCTGAACATATCTGTTGTTTTATGTCTCCTTAGAAAATTATCTTTTGATTTGATTTTGAGTGATCTTGTGTGTGTGCTTGATTGCTTATTAAACTTTTACTATTAATATCTATTCATTGTCATGATTCACATCATGCATCTTAAGATTTGATGTAATCACATACTATGTACCTCATTTTTATATCTACTTGAATATGATACTCATATATGTTACATGATCCATACATAAATTATACAATTATCTTATCCTCTTGAGGTAAAGTAACTACTAGTTTTTACTTCCCCTCACCTCAAAAATGAAGGCATATAAGTGGAAGCATGTCATAGAGGCATGGATCTCACACCTTCATAGTTTCAAATTTTAGTGGGGGCATGCAAAAAAATAAATGATTTCCATACTTATTTAGTACTCAATATTTTTATATTATAATTGGGGAATGTTATAGAAACATGTTTTCCATAATTGTACAAATTTCAAATTAGCCAAATTTCAAATTTATATTATTTAGATACACATCTGTGGCAACATTATATATAGTGGTACCATTATTATACCTAAGTTTTATGCCATGAAAATGGAACCTTAAATTGTAAAATAAAAATTAGTTTCACATTTTAAATAATTATATGGATTTTAACATATACCAAGATGGAATTTTATGGATTATTATTGATTCAATCTACTACAGTAATTGGTTCAATTTTGGAAAGTTCAAGGTGATTAAATCACTCAATCTTACCAAGTTTATAGGATGGACTGATTAAATCATCTACCCTTACCAGATTTATAGTGTGAGTTGAATTGAATCACTCATGCTCACAAGGTTATAAGTATGATTAGGTTTTATGGTTGAGTTTGTAGACACACTATTTTGGTCACAAATTGATTTTTACCAAATAGTGTAAATTAAGCCTAGGACTCACTAAATGTCTCAATTTCATCCACACATCAGACATTAGTGCTCAAAATTATGTTGAGGCATCTCTATTTGGGGTATTGCCATATACACAATAGTAACTTCCCATAAATTCATCTCTAGTCAACTTGTGAAGTAGCAAATTGATAGTTTGGCCTTTAGACCCATTAAACGGGGCACTCAAGTAATTCTTAAAATGCAAAAATGCTAAGAGAATTGAATTAACTAAGCAAATAAAATTAGATGACTAAGTCAAATTTCCATGTGAAATTTGTAGGAATAAATTTTGTAAAAATAAAAATTCAATAAAAATGAGGTCATGATGAGGTCATCATCCTCAAATTCAAGGAATTGAAAATATCTCCCAAAATGCCATAAACTCAAAAATGGAGAGTCATGCTTAATAAATGGGATCTCTATCCCATATATTAATTGCATCTCCCTTCCTTAACTCAACTAAGGTTAGTTTCAACGCAATTATAGTTAACTCTAACCTAAGTACACTTGGGTTAGAGTTAGTTTAGAAAGCTATAAATATAAGGCCTCACCCATTGTTAAACAAGCTTATTTTGTGTAATGTTATGATGCTAAAATGCCTTCAAGGATCCTATTTGTATAGGGTTATCATGCCCATTTACTAAACCAAGACAAGCCAAAGCCAAAGCCAAGCCCAAATTTACCAAGGTGGTAAGGAGAGGTGGTGCAAGAAGCTCCATTGCTAAAGAATTCTCGATCACAAAACCATTAATTCATTGCAAACATACAACTATTTCTCTCATGGAAGGTAAAATTTCTTATTTTATCTTTATTTGGTAATCACTTGTATAGTTCTCTTTCTCTTTGAGTGTTTAGGCTAGAGGCGTAACTTTTTATTAGTGTTTTTTTTTTTTTTTTTTTTAAATTTCTTCATACTAACATGATACTAATCTACCTCTTGGATTCCTATTGATCACATAATGGCATGGTCAATAGAAAGACTACCTTTTTTTATGCCAATAATCTCATTTGTCACTTTGTGCATCTTCATATGCCTAGTTGTTTGTGTTTTCTTCAGTCATTAGATGATCACATAGACGTTTGCATCTACTCATCTTTAATCTAAGTGAAGGTTATATCCTTGAGTTATGATTGTCAATATACCCTATTAAGGCATAACTAATTTATCATGATCAAATCTACCCTACTGAGGCAACATAATTATTCAATCTTGGTCATCCAAATGTTTATAAATAACTTTGGTAAAATCATTATTGTGACTCATCTACCCTACTGGGGCACATACATGTGCCGCTGATTATAACCACCTTTGGGAAATCTAATGTGTCAAAGTCTTTTACTAATTATAATTGCCTTTGAGAAAATTAGTACTTTTAAATCAATGCATGCAAGCATTATCTCGATTGGATTAATCTCACCCATGGGTTAATTTATTTATTTATATTGCTTCTTTTTGAGGGATTGTCCATCAATCATGTGTCAAACACTCCTTCGAGGGGGCATCATAGGCTTCCCAAACTCTATTTGGAGCATCATTCCATCATTGCATGTATTTTACTTCTAGGGCATTAGGCATCAACAACTTTTTCATTCTTTGGGAATATGTTATTGTGTCTATGTCTTGCAACACCTTCCCTAATAGGGGTAAACTATAGACACCCCATTTTGGCCATAATTGGTTTCCAAATGGATTTTAGATTGATTTCTACCAAACAATGTAAATTAAGCCTAAGAATCATTTAATGTCCCAATTTCATCTACAAATTAGACATTAGTGATCAAAATCATGTTGAGGCATCCCTATTTAAGGTATTACCTTGTAGACAATAGTAACCCCTCATAGATTCATCTCTAATAAACTTATGACCTAGCAAATTGACAGTTTGGCCTTTGTACCCATTAAGTGGGGCACTTAAACAATTCTTAAAATGAAAAAATGCTAAGCAAAATGAATTAACTAATCAAATCAAATTAAATGTTTAAGTGAAATTTCCATGTATAATTAGTAATAAAAAATTTTGTAAAAAGGAAAATTCAATAAAAATGAGGTCATGATGAGGTTATCATCTTTAAAGTCAAGGAATTGAAAATATCTCTCTAAATGCCATAAATTTAGAAATAGAGAGCCATGGTTAATAAATGGGATATCTATCCTAAATATTAATTACATGTCTCCTCCTTAACTCAACTAGAGTTAGTTCAAACTCAAGTACAGTTAAATCTAACCTGACTACACTTGGGTTAGAGTTAGTTTGGAAGGCTATAAATAGAAGGCCTCACCCATTGATAATCAAACTTATTTTGTGTAATGTTATGATGCTAAAATGCCTTCAAGAAATCCATTGGTATGGTATATTTATGCCCATTTACTAACACAAGCCAAGATAAATGCCAAGGTGAAAATTGAGAGGTGGTGTAATAAGATCCATTGCCAAATAATTCTTGATCACATAACTGATCACATTAATTCATTACCAACATACAACTCTTGCTCTCATGTAAGGTAAAATTGCTTATTTTATCTTCATTTGGTAGTTACTTGTATAGTTATCTTACTCTTTGAGTGTCTAGGATAGAGGTGTAAGTTTTTATTAGTATGTTTTGTTTGATTTTATTCACAATAACATGATACTAATTTCCCTTTTTAGATTTCTATTGATCACACAATGGCATGACTGGTGGGACAACTACCTTTTTTTCTTCCAATCATCTCCATTGTCACTTTGCATATCCTCATATGCCTAGTTGTTTATGGCTTCTTTAGTCATTAGACCATCACATCTACATTTTTTCCTACTCATATTTAATCTATGTGATAGAGTATATCCTTGAGTTATGCTTGTCAATCTGCCCTACTAGGGAAAAACCAATTTATCATGATCAAATCTACCTTACTGGGGCAAAATCATTATTTAATCTAGGCCACCCAAATGATTATAACCACCTTTGGGTAAATAATTATTTTGACTCATATACCCTACTGGGTCACATACCTATGCCACTGATTATAACCACCTTTGGGAAAATAAATGTCTTAACCTCTATTTTTTATTATAACTAATTTTGGGTAAGTTAGTACTTTTAAATCAATGCATGTAACAACTATCTCGATTTGATTATTCTCATCCATGGGTTAATTTTTTTTTTAGGGACCATACATTAATCTATGAGTTGGCCACTCCAGTCAAGGGGGAATCATAGGCTTCCCAAACTCTATTTGGAGAACCATTCCATCATTGCATGGATTTTCCTTCTGGGGCATTAGGCATTAATAAATTTTTCATTTTTTAAAAAGACATTATTATGCATATGTCTTGAAATGCTTTCCCAAATAGGGTAAACTATAGACACCCCATTTTAGCCACAACTTCCTTCCAATCGAACTTCAAATTAATTTCTACCAAACAATATAAATTAAGCTTAGGAATCACTGAATGCCCCAATTTTATCCACACATCAGACATTAGTGCTCAAAATTTTGTTGAGGTATCCTTATTTGGATTATTACTTTATACACAATAGTAACCTCTCATTGATTCATCTCTAGTTAACTTGTGACCTAGAAAATTGACAATTTAGCCTTTAGAGCCATTAAGCAAGGTACTTAAACAATTTAGAAAATGCAAAAATGATAAGCAAAATGAATTAACTAAATAAATCAAATTAAATGTTTAAGTGAAATTTCCAAATGTAATTAGAAAGAATAAATTTTTTAAAAAGAAAATTTAAATTAAAATGAGTTCATGATGAGATCATCATCCTCAAAGTCAAGGAATTAAAAATATCTCCCTAAATTCCATAAATTCAAAAATAGAGAGTCATGCTTAATAAATAGGATCTATATCCCAAATATTAATTGCATGTCCCCTCGTTAACTCAACTAGGGTTAGTTTAAACTCAACTATGGTTAAATTTAACCTAACTACAATTGGGTTAGAGTTAGTTTGGAAGGCTATAAATACAAAATCTCATCCATTGATAAACAAATTTCTTTTGTATAATGTTATGATTCTAAAATGCCTTCAAGGAGTCCATTGGTATAGTGTTATCATGTTCATTTGATAAGCCAAGCCAAGCCAAAGATAAATCCAATCCCAACATTATTAAGGTGACAAGGAGAGGTGGTGCAAGAAGCTCCATTTCCAAAGAATTCTTGATCACACAATCATGCACATTAATTCATTGCTAATATACAACTCTTGCTCTCATGAAAGGTAAAATTGCTTATTTTGTCTTCTTTTGGTAGTTACTTGTATAATTATCTTGATATTTGAGTGTCTAGGCTAGAGGTGTAAGTTTTTATTAGTGTATTTTGTTTGATTTTATTCATACTAACACTATACTAATCTCCCCTCTTGAATTTCCATTGATCACATAATGGCATGCCTAGTGGGACCCGCACCCCACAAAGCTCCTCATACAATCTCTTATAACCTCTTGCTAACATTTTTCATGCTAATTTTTTTATTTCACAACCAAAAAAGTGAAGAAATGAATCTCTTGTTTAAGACATAGAGACATGTGGTTTTTTAACTTTGAGAGGTGATATTGCACTATAAGAGTCAATTTTGCAAAAGTCACATTTACATATAAAAGTTAGTTTTACACCTGGTATAGTTGATATTGCTTTGATAAAGTGTGGTTTTGCATTGTTAGAGTATGTTTTGCCTGATATAGTTAGTTTTGTACTGATAAAGTGTGGTTTTACACTCAAAATAGTCAATTTTGCATTCATAATAATCAGCTTTACATTTCATAAGTGGTATTGCACTCCCAATAGTTAGTTTTGCACCTATATATAAAAAGTTAGTATTGCATTATCAAGAGTCAGTATTTCACTTGTAGCTATGGTTTTTAAAAGAGTCAGTATTGCATTATAATAGGTGGCATTATACTTTAATAGGTGGTATTGCACTATGTAAGAGAGAGAGAGAGAGAGAGAGAGAGAGAGAGAGAGAGAGAGAGAGAGAGAGAGAGAGAGAGAATCCAAGAGCTCAAAATGGAAGCTTATTTGTTGATTACCTCTTTGGCCTAGAAACAAGAAAACCCCTAATGCTTTTTGCAAGACCCAAGGCCAAGAAAGGATGTTTTAAGCACTTCAAAATATCATTCACACTTACATTTGGTGCATAAAAATCATCTAATATATATATATATATATATATATATATATATATATATATATATATATATATATATATATATATATATATATATATATATATATATATATATATATATATATATATATATTTTGAAAGTTTCTAAATATCAACAACAAAGCCAAGGGGCCAAATTTCACTTCACATTTCATTTAGTGCTTTAAAAAGAATAACAATATTAGACTAATTACTCTTAAGAGCTTTTGTATTTATTTATTTTATTTTATTGTAAATTAAACTTTGTGTGTATGCTCTCCCCCATCCCCTTTAGAGAACTTGAGTGATAAAAATAACTTTGTTCATTGCCTTGTTACTTAGCCTAATCCTATAAGGAATGTTGTCTATGTTCTCCCTAAGTTTGAATAACTCGGGTGATCCAAAAAATGACCTTTAAAGTCTTTCTAGTTTCATTTATTTCTTTAATTGCACTTGGCTTATGGGAGGGATTTCATCACCTCCCCATAAGTTATTTATGGAAGCATTGATTGAGATTTCATCTCCTAACATCATTTCAACCCCACTCCATGGTGGGTTATATAAATTAGGGCATGTGATACTATGATTTTAAGGGGGTTGAGTGGCTAGCCTCTTTGATCATAATGAAAACCTAAGTCAGGTTTGGATAAAGATCAAACTCCACTAAGAAGTACATAGATGGAGTCACTATGTAAAGGAAGATACCCTTGCATAGTAAGTTAGTCTGTATGAACTCAACTAACATGATTTCATCTCTAGTATTAATCATACTTGGGACCTTCTATAATGCATGAAACTTAGAGTTTTTAGACAAACCTACTTATAATAAAAATATTGTAAATATAGGGTGAGTAGCCTAAAGTTTTATGTCACTGTATAAATTCTTGAGAGAAGAAGGGGCCTAAAAACACTATTTTTTCATGTGCATATAAATTTATCAAATTAATAAATTATTTTCTCTCAAGGAGTATATCGATAAAATTTGACAACACAAAACAACCTTGTCAACTTTTTTTAGGGATAAGATGATACACTTAGTTGTTTTGTGTCTATTTCTTTTACTTGCATTATTTTGGGTCTAAAACTATTTTTTGGTCAAAAACATGTCAAAATGAGTCATGAACCAATCACATGTTTTTACACCACTTATAGCCTAAAGAGGTGTTATTCTACCTATTTGATACCACATTTTGCCTTAGACATTCTCAAAACATATGTGTGTGTGTGTCACTTGTTTAAATGAAAAGTTGTTAAACTACCCATTTAATCCCAAGTTTTTGCCTTGGAGTTTTGAAACAAAAAAATTATCATACCTTTTGAATGAGATAGCATCGTTACGCTACTCATATTGTTTCAAAACTTTGCCTTATGTCAAACTGATTTTGAAACCTAGTATGCCGTTGGTCTATAATTGGTATCATTATGCCATTCATTTGGGTTTAGGATGTTATCTATTTGAGAACCCAAGTCTTCTAAAATACTTTAAAAATTTGTCTTGCAAAGTTCAAATTTAAAATTGAGTCATTTATAATTATTCCTCACTTAATTTTGGCTGAGTTGTTTATCTATTAATTTTGAATTATGTAAATTGGACTAATTTCTTGCTTGATTTGAAGATCTTTTTGTCTAGATTTAGGAAGTGGTCTCTTTTCTATGTGCCTTGCATCTATTTTATTTCTTATAACTAAGGTTGAAACTCTATTTTCAAGTACAACCTTAAGCATGGGTGGTTTACATTTGAGTCTTGATTATCACTTGGGATCTAATGTTTTACTTATCGCTCTTATTTTTACTTAATTGAGATTTAATTTACCAATTAGTTTTAGGTATGTACCAAATGTCCTATGTCCTTTACCAATGTTTAAGTTTGTGTTTTAATCCATGTGCCTAGTTTGAGTCCAAGTGTTTCAAATTATTTTTAGAATTAGATTAATTTCCTTGCAATTTTTACCTCAACAAAGTTTGTTTCAAGTCTAACTTTGTACCTTATTTCCAAAGACCTAACATTTACCTTTCTTTTCAGACCTAGTTTGCTTTTAAGTCTATCTTTGTGCCTTATTCCCAATACCTAGAAATTTCCCTAGTTTTTAAGATTTTATTCAAGCATTTTTAGAGTCTAGCTTTGTGTCTTATTTCCAAACACCTAGTATTTACCTTTTAGACCTAGTTGTTTTGAGCGTAGCTTTGTGCCTTATTTTCAAAGACCTAGCACTATTTTTTTCTTTTAGAAATAGATTAGATTTGAAACACTTTGCCAAAAATTAGGATTAAACTTACCATTTACTTGACCATTTGTGTGCAAGACAAAAAAAAATTAGACTTTGAGGACATTTTAGACCAAGTTTATCATTGCAAGATTTTGGAGGAGAGCTCCATTCCTAGGCTAAGTTTAGACCGAGTTTTCCATTTAGACCAAGTTTATAGACCTACCAAGTAGTGACCAATTATTTTATATCACATTTAAAATATTTTTGAGAACTTTTGACCTTTTATTCTTGAGATGTTAATCATGGATTTGGATATGCCTTGATACACAACATAGTGGAACTATGTACAATCTAGATTATGATAATGTGGTCACAAATGGTAGTTTTGTTCAAGACCCATATGATGATGATGTATTTTATGATATCGATCTTTATCCTCCTTAAAATAATCAATGTGTGGAATACATCCAATATTCCTTAGCACTGTACCTAGTTAATATACCTCCTTATCTAGGGTTAGAGCAATAACAAACAACCCAATACCTTATTAGTATGCCATCTATAATTGAATACGTTTAACAACAACCATACTATGTTACCATGCCATCAACCTATGACCCATACTTGTTCTATTTTCACTTGATTAAAAATAAGGATGAGGTTATAGTCAAATTCATGGAGGTAGGGGCCAAGTTTCTAGATGACTTCCCCATGAAAACCTACCTAGTCTAGTCAGAGTGTCAAGAAATGTACCTTACACCCAAACTATTGAACAAGCCTCTACTAATTAC
The DNA here is from genome assembly GCA_037957365.1 of Torreya grandis. Taxonomy (NCBI): domain Eukaryota; kingdom Viridiplantae; phylum Streptophyta; class Pinopsida; order Cupressales; family Taxaceae; genus Torreya; species Torreya grandis. Next base: position 639,512 of record JARHVA010001458.1, on the reverse strand, counting down.
CCTCAAGCACTCTTACTAATGTCACATCAAGATATGAATATGATTACAAAATAAAACGGTCCCATGGAGGACAATTTATGCAAATGGAATAAATGTATCAAACCTATCTTAATCTAAAACTAGATTCCAATTCCATGGCCATATTGAATGCACCAATTATAGAACTAACTCCTTTAATAGGAGTGCCACTTTATTTTATAGGTCAAGCTAATTTGGGTGTAGATCCATTTTTCCAAAGTACTTTAGTAGGTGATGTGTTCAATGTCCCATTCATTGAGGAAGTGACTGAGGCCTCTACTTAGGACAATATGCCAAATATAATGGATAACATGTAAGTGCCTTCCAATTCAAGCCAAAGTGGGTTGAATGTAACAAAAAATAATATAAAATAATAAGTAACTCTAGTCAATACCATGGGTTTTTTTCAATAGTAATGGGCATGAATGCCTACTTACCAAACATTAAAAATTACTACCACTCCTCAATTAGTGACTTATTCAAGCACATAAGAATAGGGGATAAGTAATTAGGTGATAATCAATGTTTTACCTCAACAATAAATGAATGTTATCCCACCTCAATAGGTAATGGATAATATTCCATGGTAATAGGCACAGTCCAATTTACCACTACAAAAAACGCATAACACTATGCCACCTCAACAGGGGAAATAAATGTTCCATCTCAATAAGTAGTGATAAGTGTACCTCAATAGTCATAGACCAATGTACCCTATCAATCATAAATATTGTCTAATTAATAACATATTTTTACTAGTCAAAAAATAATACTAAAAACTCAACAAGCATCCAATTTAAAGTAGGTGTTTATTCAACAAAGAGGTGCTAATGTCTAATAAGTACCTATTAGGCAACTATTACCTTTTACTCAATAAGTGCCATAGATTTAAAGATATGGCCTTGGTTAATAACAAGTTCCATTTATTTATCTAGGTTTGACTAGTGGACAAGTCCCTACTCAAACTTAGTAGGCAAAATATATTCCACAAAGCCATATCCTTCCATCATAACCCCAATTCCCTCAGACCCAAGGCCATATTCTAAATCTGAATTGGAATATATACCAATAATGTATGCAATATCAACAAGCTCATCCCAATCCACATATACATATTCTTGGTTAATTCATTGATCAAACCAACATTCCACAACATGCCATACGTCCACTGTACATTGGTGAAGGTAAATACACCCTTGACCACCCAGCCAGAACCACAACCAAATGTACCATCAAGTTTTTTGGCCCAATAACTATAATAGATGAAGGATGTAATTGTAGCCATTAAAATGAGAAAGTAGACCGAGAAGTTTAAATTGGATGACATGTGATCATACCTATTTAACATGGAGTATCTTCAAATACTATTTCTTTCAAGTTATAAGCCACCAAAATTTGATAAATACAAGGGCAAAGGAGACCGTAAGGGGCATCTAATAGATTTATTTGTCGCTTGCTAGCCATTGGATTATAATGACATCTACTTATGCCTTTTTCCTCAGAGTCTAGAAGACAAGATTTAGAAAGGTTTCTCAAGTTGCCAAAAAATTTAGTATCTGACTTTCACGATTTCTCAGATAAATTTGTGAAATATTTCTCCTAAAATATCGAGCATGAGATTTAAGTAGTAGATTTAGTCAAGCAAAACAGAAAGTTGGTGAAAGCTTTGTGAGTTATTGATCCAAGAGATTTTTCAATGAAAATGTTGATCAATAATGATAATATTTAATTATTATTACTAATGTAGGTGGGGCATTATTTAGCCAATAATATCACACCTCCACCCACAATCTTTATAATTAATTTTTAAAAATTGCTACCAATAAAATATATTTTAATATATTTATTATTTATTAATAAATATAATTTTATTAAAATATTTAATTAAATACTTATATATTTTAATATGTTTATTAAAAATTAATAAATATATTTTAATATATTTTTTAATTAAATATTCATTCCTTTTTTTAATTAAAAAAAAAATAAAGAAAATTCGTACCATGATAAAGATTATCTTAAAATAAAAAGATTCCCATTGGACACATGTCATTATAAAATCATAAAGTAAAATTTAAAAGGAATGTGGCATTAAGTTCATGTGGACATGGACTTATAGTTAAGTTGGGAATATTTTCTCAAAAATAAACTACATGTAAGTGTTCCACGGGAATGGCGTGAACTTATTATTTTACCGTCAAGTTTTTTTAGAGGCATGAATTTCCATGATAAATGGTGTTAGATTTTTGGATAAAGAAATTACATGCAAGTATAGGATTGAATCTTGATTTACTCAAGAATAGAAAATCTTGAATTAATCAAGAAATGCAAATCTTGTTCTTGATCTTGGCTTACAGAGTTTTGGCATGCAGTTAATTTTGGTGTAGAATATTTTTAAAGAATGTGGTAATTTAATTATTTAAAAGTTCTCAAAGATTCTTGATAGGTATGATATGCAGAAATATTGATAACAAAGGGTTTATAATTGGCAAAGATTATGTGGGAAGTTTAATTATTTGTTATTTATGATAGTGTGGATCCATTTTGGCACTAATTCTATGCCATTATCCATACTCAAATATACACTAATGATGTGGAACTCTATTTTGGGATTTTTAGTTTTGATTAGTTGAAAAGCAAAATGGAATATAGGTAGAAGGAAATCCTAGAGAGCTAACACCATGCTATCAAAATGGGAAAAATCCTAATTCAAGAAAATTGTTAGTAACCCAATGAAATTTGTTATTTCCTAGCCAAAATTATTGTTGATAAATATAGATATAACTAAAAGGTTATTGTATAGGTAGTAAGATAATTTTGGAAAATAAGTAGTGGATTTGCACAAAGGAAATTATAGATAGAGATATCTGTATACAAAGGTAGCAGAACCTCCAGGAGGTTTATTTTATTGCATAGATAGATATCTGGTACCAAAGTAATTATTTACTCAAAGATATTTTTTATAATTAGTCTCAAAAAGTTTTAATAAGATCAGAACACTCATAGAGTGGACTCAAGGATGTAGTCATTTGGGGAACCTCGTAAACAATATTCTGTGTTATATTTTGTTTTTAATTTCCTCTATGTGATAAAAAAATCCTTTCAATTTCCTTTATTAAAATTAGAAAAGTTTTGTAATTTAATTTTTGGATTTATTAATAGGAGAAATTAGAAATTAAAATATTTTATTTAATTTTAAATCCAATCTAAGAAGACTATAAAGGTTTTTATAACTTAGATTTTTGGATCAGTTTGGTATCAGAGCCTATGATCAAGGCCATTTAACACATTGTCTGACAATTGTAATAGTTTTTTATGTTAACCAAGTCTCGATCAAGACATGATGAAGGGGAACTTGTAGATTTTGATCCTAAAATTGGTGTAAGATGTGCAAGCCAATAGTCAAATATAGGAGCAGACATGCCTGAGGTAGAATTCCAGTGTGCCTTTACCAACATGAAAAAATATGGTTGAAAAAATATATGAGGAACATAGAAAGGGGAAAGACTCAAAGGAAGATCAAGCTAAAAGATAATAAATTCCTCTTTCATCTTCACCTTCCAAGAAGGCCTCTTCTTCTATAGATGGTAAAACTATCCCACATTTGAAATTAGATGTTAAATTTGATTTGCTAGTTTATAATGGTGATCTTAGTGTAGAGAAATTAGATAACTGGGTCAAGCACATTGAGATATATTATAGGATTTATAATAATCTCAGTGAGGAAGCCAAGATTTAGTTGGCTACTCTCCGTATGAGTGACACAACACTTATCTAGTGGTAGAGTAAAATTCAAGAAGATCTCAAGCAACATAGTAAGGTAATTTCTTCTTAGAATGATTTTGTTTCTAGACTGAGAAAGCAATTTTATCCTTTGGGTTATATGAAACAAGATACTATGGATGTAGACTTTGAGATAGAATAAATGTCAGAGTGTGTAGGATTATACTCAGGAGTTTAGAAAGAAGGAATTAATCTTGGACATTTCTCTATACAGTTCAAAAATATTACTAAAGTATATTGGAGGTTTGCATAGTTATTTGAGACATATTATTCTCATGTTTAATCCTTATAACATTGATGAATTATGTGTGCAAGCTACCCATATAAAAGTTATGGGTAAGATGACCAAGGAAGGCTATGGAAATAAATCTCACAAGCCATTGAAAATAGATGAAAAGGTAAGGGTCAGTCTACTTACACTGTTAAAAAACAAGAAGGAAAACCTTTATATAATAAATAAAATAAGAATCATGATGAGGCTAAGTATTGTAAACTCCATCTAGAACTCAAGCCAAAGAGGTTATAGAATAAAAAGGAAAAGAAGGCTAATGTTGCAATTCAATAGGACCTAGGATCAGATTCTAGTGATGAAACAAAAGTGACTGCTATGGGTCTGCAAGGTTTAACTTCTTCCTCTTCTAACCCTAAACCTTATATTATTACTTCATCTTCTAAAACTAAATCCAAACATGTTGAAAGAAAAAGAAATGAGATTTTTCACATAAGAGTCATATCTAAGCATACTAAAATAGATACTCTTTTTGATAGTGGATCACAAGATAATCTTATTTCTAAAGAGGTTGTTAAAAATTTAGGACTCAAAATTAAACCACATCCAAAACCATATCCTTTAGGATGGGTGTGTGATGATGCAAAATTGTAGATCACAAAAACATGCACATTGAGGTTTGTTATTACTTATAAATTCATTCATGAAGTAGATCTAGATGTGGTTCCTTTAAATATTTGTGGAATTATTTTGGGAAATCCTTACTTATATGATATAAAGGCAATATTTTATAGAGAAAAGAATAGATATGTGTTGGTAAATGATGAGATTGAATACATAGTAAGAGCTCATAATGTCAAAACAAATTTGACTCTTATCTCTGCAGGACAAATGAAAAGACTTGTAAACTCAATTAAAAGTTTTGTTCTCATGATTGTGAAAGCCAAGGATAATGATAAATCTAAGGCCTTAGAGGGTTGTCATCCTAAGCATCAATTTGAAATAGAAAATATTGTTTCTAACTACAATGGTGTTTTTCAAGAACCACAAAGTTTGCCCCCTAAGAAGGAAATCCAACATGAGATTCAATTGTAGTAGGATGCCTCTCTCCCTAATATTGGCACGTATAAGTTGTCAGTAGTAGAGAATGAAGAAATAAATAATCAAGTGATGGATTTACTTGACAAAGGAGTCATTCAGCCAAGTACCTCTCCATGTGGTTCACCTATTATCTTGGTACCAAAGAAAGATGGTACATGGTAGATGTGTGTGTATTTTTAATCTTTGAATAAAATCATGGTTATAAACCACTACCCTCTTCCTCGTATTAATGATTTGTTAGATCAATTAAAAACTATAAAGTATTTTACTAAGTTAAATTTGAGAAGTGGTTATCACCAAATAAGAATAAGTGATGGTGATAGTTGGAAAACCGCTTTCAAAACTAAGAAAGGTCTATTTGAGTGGCTTGTTATGCCTTTTGAGATTTATAATGCACCTGATACATTTATGCGGGTTATGAATGATGTGTTAAGACCATTTCTTGATGATTTTGTAATTGTGTACTTGGATGACATTTTAATCTTTAGTAACACATGGGAAGAAAATCTTAAACACATTAAGAAAGTCTTAGATACTTTGAAAAAGGAGAAACTATTTCTAAAGATGTCAAAATGTGAATTTACAAAAACATCTTAGGTTTACTTAGGCTATGTTGTAGGGAATGGATCATTAAAAATAAACCCTGCAAAAGTTTTAGCCATATTAAATTGGCCAAGGCCTAATAATGCAATAGAAGTTAGGAGTTTTATTAGAGCAGTCTAATTTTAGAGAAAATTTATTGCTACCTTCTCTTATATTGCATCTCCTTTACATGTTTTAATAGTTTAGAAAGTCTTTCAATGGGGAGGAAACCATGAAGAAGTTTTAATACCTTGAAAGAAAAGATAAGTATATCCCCAATTCCTGCACTTCTTGATTTATGACAATCTTTTGAAATAGAAACTAATGCTAGTGGGTATGTAATGGGGGCAATGTTAATGCAAAACTGAAAAACTAGTGTGTTTTCATTCGGAAACCTTTACAAGTGTAGTTAAAAATTATCCTACTTATGATAAAGAGTTTTATGCTTTGGTGTAGAGCGCAAAAAAGTGGAAACACTATTTGATAGGCAAAGAGATAATCATCCATATGGATCATCAGCCTTTGTAATACCTTCAATCACAATCCAAGCTACAACAATCACTACACTTTCTATGGATGGGATTTTTGTAGTAGTTCCATCTTGTTATGATTTCTAGACTTCCTATTATAGCATCTACTATTTTGCAACATAGTACTTTTGTTAATGAAAATTATAAGGAACAATATGCTAGAGATGTTGATTTTAAGGATGTGTATGAAGATTTGATGAATGGTAATTAGTAGAAGCATTTGACTATCATGTGCATAACGAATGCTATATCATCTTGGAAAAATTTGTAATCCACAAGATGAAAGATTTAACATGATTATAGAAGCACACACTTCTCTTTTTTTGGTCATTTTAGAATTGGTAAGATAGTTGCATAGTTATAAAGATATTGTTATTGGCCTCGTATGACAGAAAATATATCTAAATATATTAAAGGTTGCATTATTTATTTCACAAGTAAACCAAGTAATCAAAAGTTAGGATTGTATACACCTCTTCTTGTTCCTAACCGTCCTTGGGAAATTATTTATATGGATTTTTTAGGAGGTTTACCTATGTCATAAGGAAAACATGATTATTTGTATGTGGTTAAGGATAGATTCAACAAAATGTGTATTTTTGTTCCTTGTACTAAACATGTTACAAGTGAGGATACTTCATATTTATTATTCAAGAATGTTTGGATCTATTTTGGGTTACCCAATTCTATTATATCTTATCATGATGCTCTATTAGTTAACAAGTTTTAGTCATCTTTGTGGGATTTGATGGATACTAAACTAAAGAAAAATATAGCCTTTCATCCATAAACTGATGGACAAAAAGAAGTGGTCAACCGATTAGTGGTATATTTGCTTAGGGGGTATTTTGGTAAACATCTTTAATTATGGGATGAACATTTATATTATGTGTAACATTATTATAACCATGTTTTACATTCTTGTACTTTAAAGTCTCCTTTTGAGACTTGTTTTGGTTATTTTCCTAAGTCTCCTTTGGACTTCTCTTTTGAAAATGAATCTAACTTAGTGGTAGATGGGAAAAATGATGCAGAGAAAGCTAAAAAATTTATTCAGAGGATTTAAATGATTCCAAAAGTTATTCAAGAATAGTTAGAGAAGATCCAAGCTAAATATAAGGCTAGGCATGAAAAATATAGAGTTGATCATTAATTCAAAGTGGGTGATCAAGTTTGGCTTCACATTAGCAAAAAAAGATTGAAAGGTGAAGGCAAAAAATTAAAACCAATCAGGTATGGTCCTTTCAGGATTTTGGAAAAGATTGGTATAACTATTTTCTAATTGAATTTGCCTTCTTATATATAGATTTATTTAGTGGTTAATGTGGAAAAATTAAAATTGTATGAACCTTCTATGATCATGGATCAAGATGAGGGTATTCAGGTTTCAAATGTTGATGATTTTGCTCTTGAGTCTCTTAACGAGTTACATGAATATGTTATTACTAACAAGAAAACTAGAACTACATGAAAGGGTGATACATAATATCTCTATGTGGGTTTGAAAGGGCTGCATCTTAATAAGTAAAAATGGATGAAAATTGAGAAAATGAGGGAAAAATACCCTCACCTAGTTGATAATTAAATCCAACTTTTGGAAGTCCAAAAGTTCTTAGTAGGGAGGAATGATCTAAGAGATTTTCCATTGAAGATTTTGATCAATAATGGAAATATTTAATTATTGTTGTGAATGTAGGTGGGGCATTATCTGGCCAATAATAACACACCTCTACCCATAATGTTTATAATTAATTTTGAAACATTGCTACCAATAAAATATATTTATTATTTATTAATAAATATATTTTTATTAAAATATTTAATTAAATATATATATATTTTAATATATTTTTTAATTAAATATTCATTCCTTTAAAAAAATTAAAGAAAATCCGTATTATGATAAAGATTATCTTCAAAGAAAATAAAGATTATCTTACAAGAAAAAGATTCCCATTAGACACATGTCATTATAAAAGCATAAAGTAAAATTTAAAAGGAATGTGGCATTAAGTTCATGTGGACATGGACTTATAGTTAAGTTGGGAATATTTTCTTGAAAAGAAACAACATAAGTGTTCCACGGGAATGGCGTGGAATTATTCTTTTAAGGTTAAATTTTTTTATAGGCATGAATTTTTATGATAAATGGGGTTAGATTTTTGGATAAAGAAATTACATGCAAGTATAGCATTGAATCTTGATTTAATCAAGAATTATAAATCTTGAAAAATCTTGAATTAATCAAGAAATTTAATTCTTGTTCTTGATCTTGGATTAAGGAGTTTTGGCATGGATTCAATATTGGTGTAGAATCTTTTTAAGAATGTGGTAATTTAATTATTTAAATGTTCTCAAAGATTCATGACAGGTATGATATGCAAAAATATTGATGGAAAAGGGTTTATAATTGGCAAAGATTATGTGGGAAGTTTAAATATTTGCTTATGATAGCGTGGATCAATTTTGGTACTAATTCTACACCATTATCCACACAGCTTTTTTGTTAATGATGTGGAACTCTATTTTGGGATTTTTGGTTTTGATCAGTTGGAGAGTAAAACTAAATATAGGTAGCAGGAAGTCCCAAAGAGCCAATGCCATGCTATCGAAATGAGAAAAATCCCAATTTGGAGAAATTGTTAGTACCTAAAGGAAATTTGTTATTGCCCAACCAAAATTATTGTTGAGAAATATAGATATAACTACAATGCTATTATACAGATAGTAAGAGAATTTTGGTAGAGAAGTAGTGGATTTACATAGAGGAAATTGTAGATAGAGATATTTGAATATAGAGGTAGCAGAACCTCCAGGAGGTTTATTTTGTTACATAAATAGATATCTAGTATGAAAATAATTATTTACTCAAAGAGATTTTTTGTAATCAGTCTCAAAGAGTTTTAATAAGATCAGAACACTCATAGAGTGGCCCTGAGAATGTAGCCATTTGGTGAACCCCGTAAACAATCTTTTGTGTTATATTTTGTTTTTAATTTCCTCTCCGTGATAAAAAATCCTTTCAATTTCCTTTATTAAAATTATAAAAAAAAATAATTTAATTTTTGGATTTATTAAAAGGGGAAATTAAAAATTAAAATATTTTATTTAATTTTAAATCTGATCCAAGTAGACTATAAATGTTTTTATAACTTGTATTTTTTGGATAAGCTATTTATAAATGTGGAGAGTTTTTACTAGTCACTTTACCCATAATTTAAAAGATAAATAATTGGCCACTGTGCTTACCAAAAATTTTTACAATGAAATATCTTATCACTTGGATCTTTATTATGAACACACATTCAAGGAGATCATAGAGAAATGCATGCAAATTAAAAAGTCCCTTATCAACAAAGGGATTATCAATTTGACTTACTCAAACTAGAATTAGAGCCAAAACCAAAACTTAGGCCAAAGTCATAGCCCTAGCCCAGTCTAAGTGCAAGAATTTGTACTAGATCAAGCTAATAATTATGAAAAACCATAACCATAAAACTACAACAAGAACATTTTTGGTAATGGATTAACTGAGTCACATCATGTCCAAAATGTGTAAACTATTTTCTCAGCTTATGTCACAAATGCAGATTATTTTGCATTAAAAACTTGTTATCACCAAATCTTGTACCCTAAAAGAGACTATTTAGGCCTCTCTCAGATTTGGGTAACACAAGAACATTTCCAGGTATGTGGGTGTACCTATTTAAGAAATGAGCCTCTAAGTTTAAAGGCTATCTCCTTGAATATATCGTGCAATATTTTCCAATTGAGCTACTAGGTATTTATGAGAAAAGATTTATTAAATGCATAAATTGAACTTAACATAAAGAAGGCGATGCATCAAGAATGTCTTCCACACGACCATCATATTTTTACCACACTGTAATAGAAAATACATAGTAGTCTCTAAGTTTTAATAAATTATAACATGAGTATTTCAATATAAAGGTGAGATGTGAATGACAACACAAGTTAAATAAACCAAAGGGAAGATTACACACTCGAAGGATAATTGTACACTTGAAAATCTTCACACACTATAATACGCTCTATATGACATGCTAGACTAGGAACTCTTTCTCTAATATGAAAGGACAAGGGAAGGAAGGATATATAGTTATCACTTATCATCACCATACATCACTTTCAGACTTAGACAATTATTTAAAGATTCAAAAAACTAACTTTTATTAATATTCAAAAGAAGAATATAACATCAATCCAATAGGGCTTCACCATACATGGTGTGGTTGTTTTTACAATAGCTCGAGAGCTATATTTATAAAATAAATGGAGCCAGAGAGAGGAATTTTTTGGTGCTCAAAAAGGGAATCAATAATCTCAAATCTATTTAATAAGCTGTTACAACTACCTCTATGAATCAAGCTCACTTAAACCCTTCCTAAAATGATTTTGGTCATTCCATTCTACTACATCATTATGATATCCTCTCTATGATGATCCATGCTAGTTGCAGTAGTAGGATCAAGTCATTTTCACCTTATTCTGATGCAAAAATTCTCTTAACTGGTTTGTTGATGTGTACACAAGTGGGGAGGGAGGTCATTTTCATGCAGCTAGCTTTGGTGATGTCCATTGATGTCTATTTGTCTTCCTTGATAGGTCTCCAATGGTGCCATCTAATCCTAAAATATCCACTCCTAATTTAAACTAAATCATGCTCAAGTTCATATCCATCATGTTTGCTTACCTTGGTCAAAAACTGACCTTTCAACCTCCATCTAAGACATTTGGGTTATCTTTTATTCTAATTAGTCATTAAAAATCAACTTAGATCCTTAACTCTTTTACCCTTGCTCATACCATCAAATCTACCTAAGGTGAATGAAAATGATCCATCGATCTTCTATCTAGACTCACATGCTTATGCCACTTGTCCATCATGTATCTATTCTTGAGATTCACTAAATATTTGACTTATTTATATGCCATTGATCTAGACTCTATGATTGAATGCACGTTGTTTATCTTCTAGGACCCACTATTTGAAATCCAATGGCTAGTTCATGGTCCTAAAATTGATGTCATCACTCCCATTAAATGACATTTTCAAAACCATCATTGTCAGTCATGTGACTATCAAATTTAAGCTCCTGATGATTTGTCCTACTCTATCTTTAAATTTGACATCCCATCAACCATCATTTGTCATCCTATAGAATGAAAATGACGTTTTGTAGACCATCAAATTTATACATAGATTTTTTCTTGAGATTTATTTTGACATTTGCACGAACGTCTTTGGATTTTAAAATCCCAATGGCTATTTTGAAGGGCCCAAACTTGATGTTCATGTAACCATATTAAGATATTTAAAATTCAGTAGTCACTTCTTGAGGCTTGAATTTGACATTCATGAGACTGTCTTAGACCTTTTGAAATTAAACGGTTATTTCCTGAGGTTTAAACTTGACATTTGCACAATTATCTAGATCACAAACTCCATGGGCTATTTCTTTCAGATCTTTTTCTAGACAATTCTTTCAAGCTTTGTGTAAAACACTCTTTCTAAAGGAATTCATTTTCCCTATCTTTGCCTTGAATAATTCTTGTGGACAAAATGTCTGAAAGAATTCATGTCTTGGTCCTTTTTCTTCTAAAAATTTCCCTTTGAAACTTTGACTTAGTCTACCTTGATATTAAAATATCCATTAGATAAAATGTAAAAGACACTTACCCGAATAACTTACTCTTCAGAATGTATACACTAGACCCTTTGGTGAATAAAAAGTGCCCCTCAAAAAAGTGTTTGGGAATTTTTTCTACAGGATGACCCTTTGGGAAAATTATTCAGACAATTTTCTTGAAAGAAATTGTCTTTTGCCTCAGTAATTTTGTTTGAAAGAATACTACCTTCAAGAAAAATGTCCCAAACAATTTTCTTGAAGGAATTGCATCCTTATAATGGCCCTTCGGCCCTTTGAAATAGTCCTTTGCATTCTAAAAAATGCCCTTTGGAACTTTGAAAAGTGCCCTTTCTGAAAGAAAATTACCCTTCAAAAACCTTGAAGTGGATTATCTTCTTGAGAAACATATCCTTTGGAACTTCTGAAGTGGACTATTTTCTTTTGAAAAGTGTTGGTGACACTTTACTTGAAGAAAGATATCCTTCAAGATTTGTGCAAAGGTCTACTTCTCAAAGAAATACCTTTCAAAACTTTTTTAAGGTCTATTTTCTTGAAGAAATACCCTTTGAGATTATTATTTTAGACAAATTATTCAAAATAATTCCCCACACTTAGTCCACAAGACCCAAAAAAAACTTCCAAAAGAAATAAGCTTTGTACATTTGTTGTGGGCTTTATGTAGAACACTTCCTCTAAAGGAAAAATTAATGCTTTAACATTTGGCCAAAGTTAAAAAATATCCCAAGTATAAACTTAGGCTTTTTTGGACCTACTCTTATAATTACTCAACACCATGAAAATCTGCTACTTGCACATATGATCAAAAATAACCCTTAAAACACTAGAAGACACAGGGACCCAAGCTAGGCCAAATCAAAACTTAGAATGGCATATGAAATTAAATAAAAATAGATACAACATGTACTAAAACATTATAAAAAATCCCAATAAAAGCTATAGAGGGGTTGAACCATTTTTTCATGTGGGAAAAAATGGTCAACATCTTTGGCAATTTCCAAAGGGTTGCATGCTTGCTATGTCATGACCAGTTGCCTAATCCTATCCATTGGGCTATGGAATCAAAAGTATAGAAGTTGGACATATAAAGTACTTTGAATAACACATAAAACATAGGAAACAATAGGAATAAAACACAAATCAAGGAACTAATCAAAGTACATTGTGCTTTAAAATCACTTATTAAGACATAATAGAACAAGAAAAGAAACACACACCTAACCTAATATTGAAAAGATAGACCTTCAGATGTCAATAGTAGGGTTTTAAATGTATCTCATTCATAGGGATAGGTAGTTATTTTCCATTCATCCTTGCTAGTTGAAAGATTTGCTTTATTTTCACTTAGTGATGACATATGGTCCACTCCATAGGGTATAAAATTTAGTATGTCTCCTGCGCTTTGCTATATATTTGTCCCATTTCAAGACTATGTCACCTTCCTAAAATGATCTTAGATTTTCCTTCTTGTCAAAAGACCTCTTCATCAGTACTTGGTGATGCTTCATGACCTGATGAGATTTACCTCTAGTATCTTACAACTCCATTAATTTTGTTAGTCTCACTTCCATTGGAGTGTTCTGTAGCAACTCTAATTGGTGTGCTAATTCTAAGGTAGGAAAATATTGAGAGATGGATATCCTGGCTTCTCTTTCATAGACAAACATAAAAGGATATTTCCTTATTGACCTCTTGGGAGTTATCCTATCAGCCTATAAGGTTGTCTTCAATTTGGTGTGCCAAGCTCTTTGGTTATGCTCCAAGGTTATCTTGATGATTTTGATCAAGTTCTTGTCAGTAGATTTAGCCAACCCATTGCCTTGAGAGTAATAGTTGGATTAAGTGCTTAAGAATACACCATTGGTATTTTCCTAATCATATATCTTAGCAGCCATAAAAATAAGAACATTATCTAAAATAATAGTAGAAGTGGTGCCAAACCTTATTATGATGATTTCATATAACTCCAAGATGGCACTCTTGTTATCCTCCTCCAATGTTACTACCTTAACCCATCTAGTAAAATAGTTAGTTACTATGAGTATCCACTTGTGACTAGCACTTGATGGGGGGTTTATCATGCCAATGAAATCACGACCCCATTACATGAAAGGTTGGTCCACTTGGATAGGATTTATAGGAAGAGCTATAATATTCTGCTTTCTTGAAAAGAAAGCACATTATCTACACCTTCTCATCCAAGCATGGAAATCCTTGAAGAGGCTAGGACAATAATAACCAACCCTCATGATCTTGATAGCTATGGTCCTTGGAGAGAAATGGCCTCCTATTATCCCATCATGGAACTTCTCAAGAAAAACTCTAAATTAGTCGCTACCAATACATCTCAACATCATGTCATTGATGTCCCTACTAAATAGTACATTGTCCACAAGACAAAATGGAGTAAATAGTAATCTAAAATGCCTCCTTTGTAATCTATTCATATTATTAGGGTACTCACCATTTTAGATAAATTTGATCATGTCTTTCATCCAACCTTGTAAGGGCAATGGACCAGTTGGTTAGGGAAACTCATGGTTGACTAGAGATTCCTCTTTTGAAGCATGAAAGTCTAAAGCTAGATGTTCACAAAAGCCTTTACCCCTTACCAGTTTTGTCACTTTGATGTCAACATTATACTCCATTACCTTAGTGATTCACTCGACCCTTTTTTCATTGAGATATTTGCTCAAAACAAACTGCTTAGTGCTGCGATGAGAGGCCATAGCATGAATCTTGTTATTTGACACTATATGTCTAAAAAATTTATTCCCCTTAAAAGAACAAGGATTTATTTCTCCATAAAGGTGTACTTGGATTCATTATCATTTAAACCTTGACTGAAGAATGTAATTGGTTTTTCCACACCCTTATCATTCTTTTGCATCATTATGGCTGAGATAGTATTAAGGTTAGAAAATGAACACAACATGAATTCCTTAATAAATTTGGGATTCACAAGGGTAGGAGCTTTTGTAATTGCTTTCTTTATGGCTTCAAAAACTAGTCTTACCCTCTTTGGTCCAAGAGAATACCTGGTTCTTCTTGAGCATAATTATGATAGGTTTTACTAAAGATAAAAAACCAAGTATGAACCTACTTAAAAAATTTATCTTGCCTAATAAACTTTGAATACCTTTCCTATGAAAGGGAAATGATAAGCCTATAATATCCTCTATTCTCTGAAGATCAGTAGTCAAACCATCCTTGGAAACAATATGTCCTAGGAGCTTACCTTCATGAACAACAAAGATGCACTTCTTTGGATTGAGAGATACCCCATACTTCCTACATATTTAGAACGCTTGCCTTAAGTGTCACATGTGTTTATTAGCATTCTTAAAAAAATAATGTTATATCATCTAGATAAGCTAATAACATCTCATTGATCAAACCTTTGAAGGCTATGCCCATCACTCTTTGAAATGTTGCACCAACATTAGACAGACCAAAAGGCATCTTACTATAAGCAAGGTTCTCAATTTGGTAGTGAAGGTTGTCTTGAAATAATCACCTTCATTGACAAAAATATGATTATAGCCTAAATCACCATCTATAAGAGAGAAATGTTGAGAACCTAAAACCATCTATATAATTTGCTCCATTGAAGGTAAAGGGTAGTGATATGTGAGTGACACTCTATTAAGATATGTAAAGTCTACACAAATCCTTATCTCCCCATTCTTCTTTATAGCAAGCACAAGGTTAGCTACCAATGTTAAATTCTTGATGGGAAATATTATCTCAGATTCAAGGAGTTTGGTGAGCTCCATCCTCATGAGTTGCTCAACCTTGGGGTTGATGGGTCTTTACTTTGTCTAACTAGTTTGAATCCTAGTTCTAACTCAATGGTATGGTGTACTAAGATAGGATCAAATCCTTTGAGGTATTTATATTCCCAAGCAAAGATACCATGAAACTCTCTACATAGTTTAATGAATGCTTGCTTTTCTAATGTGGAACATACCTTGCCTAGATTGAGGAGTTTATATTTAAAGATAAAGACCCTTTCATAATTATCATCTTTTGTAGATACATTAGCTTTATCCTTCATTTTATGATCATTGTTTCTAAATATAATTTCTAAGGTCACCAAACCATTAGGTATCTTATTAGTCTTGAGTTACATAATCTAGTCACCCAACTGTTCTTGGAGCCTCCTATACTTTTTTGAATAAAACTTAGCCTCACTTTGTAACAAGCATGAAATGTGTTTGTCACTATCAAACACTTTACAAGAAACTTCATTATCAAGTACATAAGGCTTGATAATTATATTAATATGAGACTACTTTCCTTCTTCCTTTATGGTAGTTGGAGTGTCAAATTGGGCTCTTATGGCAGCTAGTCTATCAACATGACTATTATGCTCCATTGGGACTGAGTGAATGTTAAATACATTTAAGACTTAAATTATGTCCCCTATCCTATTATTTTATGACTTAATCAAAGGGTTATTAGAAGCAATCACATTCCTCACCTGATATACAACCAATTTATTGTCTCTATACACTTTTAATTTCTTGATACCTTTTTTCCTTACCCATTGAAGGCCATGAATCAAAATTCATACTCAGTTAAATTAAAAGTGAAAATAAAATGAAATATATATGAAGAATACTATTATTGTTTTTATGGAGAGACCAACATAATACTATCTCCTTTACCAACTTTACTTCTAAAACCATCGAAAAACATCTTCTACAATTCATCATCTTTGCCCTCCTCCCTAGCAAGTAGAGGTGTCTATATTCCTTCCTCATGTATACAATATATTCCTAGATTAGTTTCCTCCATGAGAGAATAAGGATATTTCTCATAATTATTAATACCATATTTTTCAAAAAACAAATATCCAATATCCTCAATCTTGGAAGAAATACCATCATCTAGAATATGATCCTTTTCTTCATGAATAACACAATTAAAATTAGAACTTGTCTCAATGTAAGGTTCAATATGAAACCTTAAAATTTGTGTCATAATTGTCATATTGGTCTCATATATTATTCTAAAATCTATTAAATACTATTCAACTAAGAGAGATCCACCTATCTTGGTTGTGAAGTCCCTTGACAGGAAGATTATAAAGTGGGTTGGGAGATCAACCACAACTATGTCTTGAAAGATAAGAAAACTGGGAAAACCATACAAGAAAACCTTCAAGCCTTTTATCAGTCCTACTGTCTTATAAAGTGTACCATCTAACTAAAGGACCCCATTAGTATGTGGCTCATATTTCAAGCCCAACTTGTCTACTACAATTTTGGTCATGATAGAAGTAGAAGCTCCACTATCCACTATGCAGTTATGTACCAATTTATCACCTATAATGAGGGTGAGGTAAAATGGTGAAGGTTTCTAAAATCTAATGGATGGTTCAACAATGGTATTAGGATAATTTTCAAGAGTAACATATTTATGACTTTGATTTGAGATTGGGGTGCTAATAGGGAAAGCAAATAACTATTTTTGTAGGAACTCCTTTTTACTAGGCATATGAAGGACATCCCAAAAAGAAATGGATGCCTTAGTCTTATTCAAAGCATATTCAATGTTTAAAGAAGCCATGCCTACTTTATATTTTGTTTTTTTAGGTAGATAAATACTTGTAACTTGAAGGATAGGAGTAGACCTTAGCATATTAAGACTTATTGGAGGTGTAAAAGCCTTTAGAAATACAACAAAAGCCTTTGGAAATGTCACACTTGTAGTTATATCATATTTCCTTATAGGAGGATTGGATGAGCCCATAAGCATGCTACTGCTAACTCATAGATATTTCTTCTTGGCCCTTGTATTATCTATGATATAGGCCTCTTGATTTTGCATAAAAGTGTCTTAAACTAGGAAGTTGGGGAAGATTTCTCCTTGAGATTTAAAACTTTCATTAGCTTGCATCATCACCTCATATTCATTTGATAGGAGGGGAGTAACTACCCCTTGAGACACCAGAGCTTGCTCCACATTTTGATTGGTATCCATGAATTTGTCTTGTTGCTAATCTTCTCCTTGTACCAAATTACTATGAACTAGTACCATCTCCTTTGCATTGGTGGTAGAGTTAGGATTATATGTATTAGTAGGCCTTTTGGGATTAGGCTATCATTAGCCTCTCCCTCTTCCCTATTGTTGACCATACTATTGTTGATAGGGGTAAAGGTTCTAAAAATCCCTTTATTGCACATTAGCTTGTCTATTTTGAACCTTTAAGTCTAGGAACTTTGCTTTCAATCCACACTATTTTATTCTTGTCTAGAAGCCACCTTAGCTTTGGTATTAACATTAGGAACTTGGGCTATATCTGGAATAATATCAAAATCATGAGACAAAAGAGGTATAGATATTTTAGGTGGTAATCTTCTGGCTTGAATAAGATTATTTTTAGCTTTGATAGAAAGCTCATATGCTTCAGGTTGGGTGGATCCTCCCATAAATTGAAGCATAATATAATTTTAATCATAATAGCTCTTAAGTAAGTAGGGAACATGAAACTAGGAGGTGGTCTCATAGGAGAGGCAACCTGTGCCAAGTATTATGAAACCTTTCATTGAAATCATGCATCATTTCTTTGGGTCCCCTCCTTATCACATTAAGTTGATGTATGAGAGAAGCATGGCCAATTTCATTTCCAAATCTAGAGGTTAGTAACACTCCAAAATCATCCCATATTGTGATGTGTATGCAATCAAAATTGCATGATGTATATGAATTAATCTTGGATTGGATAAGATAGAGCACACCTACACTTTTGATTGGGTATACACTTATTAAATGGGAGCATGACCAATATGGGGATCCACTACACCTGATTAGGGGATCACTTGTATCACTTGTCACAACATATCATGCTAGGAAGGGTTCCAAATCCTATAATCTAACATAATCACACAACCCTAAAAGATTCCTATGATTTGATATTTCACTTATGCTAATAGATAAGAAAGTAAAATATTTCAATAACAAGAAAAGTAAACTAGTCTAGTGTACACCAAATCTTGTGGCACAATGTGAGGGTTTAGATGCAAAACAATCAAGCAATATAGAAACCTAATAAAAAGTTCTATAAATGCACTAGGTTGACCTGGTTAACCTCGTAGGCTGAATTGAAAGTCTAAAAATGCACTAGGTTAATTTGGTCAACCTAGTAGGCTAATCTAGAAGTCTAGAAAACTAGAATCTGTACTAGGTCAAGCTGATTGATCAGGATATACAGGAACCTACTATAAAGTGGCTGATAATGTACTAGGTCAACTTGGTCAACCTAGTAGGCTGAATTAGAAGTCTGGAAAGTGCTTCAAACCCATACTAGGTTGAGTTGAGAGATCTAATTGCCTATTACTATGTACATAAGAAAATAACTAGGTCGATAGAATCAAACCGATGTGTCAAAATATATGATAAAAATGATGAAAAAAAGAATAAAATAAGTGAAAAAAATCCCACAAGGGTTAGTTTCACATTGGGTTCACTAGAATGTATGCAATTAAAACTGCATGATGTACATGAATTAATATTGGATCGAATAAGATAGAGCATAACTACACTTCTGATTGGGTATTCACTTATTAAGTGGGAACATGATGAATATGAGGATCTGCTAGACCCAATTAGGGGATCACTTGTATCACTTGTCACAATATATCATGTTATGAAGGTTTCCAAAGCCTATAGTCTAACACAATCACATAACAACCCTAAAATAGTCCTATGATTTTATATTTCACTTATGCTAATAAACAAGAAAGTAAACTATTCTAATAACAAGAAAGGTAAACTAATCTAGTACACACCAAATCTTGTGGCACAATGTGAGGGGTTAGATGCAAATCAATCAAATATGTATAGAGAACTTCAAATAAAGTAAGTATGAGTAACACCCTAATACATATAATATTAAGAGTAATATTATTCAAGCCAACACTTATGCTACTTCTATCTACTAAAAGAGAGGAGAACAAAGTTAGAATATACTAACCTGAATGTGAACCCATCATGATTCAATCTCTCCCTTGGCCAATGGAGCTTCACAAGAGGTTGTTATGGTTTGTAAGGATCACTTTGTTAGACTAAAGCATTCAAGACCTATCCACAAGACTATATTCTCTAAAATAAGAAACTTAAGCTAAGACTCCTCAAGTAGAATGGTGAAAGAGAATATTGTGAAGAAGGATGAGTGAATAATAACTCTTGATTGACTATTCTTATAATGACTAAAATGACCTTGTATATATAGGATTATCTCACCTAAAAATCATTGAAACATGTTGACTATGCTAGGTCAACTTGATCTACCTAGCACATTTTTAAGCTAATGCCTAAAGACTATGCTAGGTCAACCAGAAGGATGATAAACCAAAAGATCTAAAATGACCCCAAATTACACTAGGTTGACCAGGTTGACCTAGTTTGTTAAGTAGGCAAAAAGGGTACCAAGTAAGGAAAAGAAGGATAAAAAGAGTAAAATACTAGAGGAATGTACAAAGGAGGATAAATAGCTTAGGGAAATGTTTTAAGAACTAGTTGGATTGAAAATAATGTGTCAATAAGGGACAAAAATCCTATGAAGCTCTAAAGGTCTACCCACCCCTTTCTTGGTGTACCCTTTAAGGCATGCACTCAGAGAGATTGAATAAAAATAGGTTTTTTCAAGATGTAAAACATCAATATTTGATAAAAGTTAAAAATATTGTGTATACATGAATCATCCCCTTTATAGAGTCATATACAAGTTAAGAGCCTTCTCTTTAAGGGACATGGCAAGGAGCCTAATAATAATGTTCTCTTAAATAATATTGTATAAATTACAAAAATTGGAAACATCTCTAATGTGCTCACTAGGTGTCATATGAATCTCACCATTGAATGTAGGCATACCTTTTATGGCATTAGGAGGGATGGCATAATAAGCATGAAGTTAGATTAGATTATCAGTGTTAAAGGTAAGGAAATCATGAGTTATAGCCATGTAATCTTCTTCAAGATATTCAACTTCTTCTGCCTCTTCATCTTCCCCCTCCCTAACAAAATCTACTCATTCTTCAAAGGGAAGATTAGGCTGTGGATACTAAATGACAAGAGGGATCTCATGCTGAATGAGTGGATTATTAAGATTGGATGGCCTAGTAGAGGATGACCTAGTGAGGACCATGAATTATAGGGACAAGTTTAAAACAATATAATGGTTTGAAACTAGATTTACTTTGAGGAGTCACCAAATGATAAGTAGCACACAACTTTACAGTTGATGTTGTCAAGACCAACATTTACCTTGATAAGTTATCTTGAAGATAATGAGTCCCACCAGGAATGATAGAACTATTAGCACCAAATATTACACCCTAGAAGAGGTTGTTTAGGACTCTCTTATATTTTGGCAACATGAGAACATTTCCAAGTATGTGGGTGTACCTATATAAAAAATGAGCCTCTAGGTTTAAGGGCTAGTTCCCTAAATATATCATGTAATGTTTCCATTTAAGCTACTACTTATTTATGGGGAAAAGACTTATAAAATTCATAAATTTAACCTTCTCTAAAGAAGGTGATCCATCTAGAATCTCTTCCACATAACCATCATATTTCTACCATAGTGAAATAGAAAATACATAGTAGTCTCTAAGTTTTAATAGATTCTAACATGAGTATTTCAATATAAAGGGGAGATGTGAATGGTAACACAAGATAAATAAACTAGAGGGTATATTTCACACTTGAAGTACAATTGTACACTTGAAAAGATTTACACACTAGACTACACTCTATATGACCTATTAGACTAGGAACTCTTGCTCTAACATGAAAGGACAAGGGAAGGAAAGATAAATAGTTATCACTTCTCATCACCATACATCACTTTCAAACTTAGAAAATTGTTCAAAAACTTATAAAAATGACTTTTATTAATGTTCAAAAGTAGAATATAACATCAATCTAGTAGGGATTTGCCATACATGGTATTATTGTTCTTATAATGGCTTAAGAGCTATATTTATAGAAGAAAGGGATCTAAAGAAAGGGAGTTTTTTGGCACTCAAAAGGGGAATCAACGAGCTCAAATATATTTAAAAATTTATTACAACTTCCTTCATGAATCAAGATCACTCAAACCCTTCCTGAAATGATCTTGGTCACTCCAGTCTACTACATCATTATAATATCCTCTTTGTGATGATCCATGGCAGTTGTAATGATGGGATCAAGTCAATTTCACCTTGTCCTAATGAAAAAATACTCTTGAATGGTTTATTTATGCATGCCCAAGTAGGGAAGGAGTTTTTTTTATGCAACTAGCTTTGGTAACAATCACTAAAGTCTATGTGTCTACTTTTATAGGTCCCTAATGACACCATCTGATCCTAAAATATCTACTCCTGGCTCAAAATGAATCATGCTTGATCTTGGCTCCATTGTGCTTACTTGACTTGGTCTAAAACTAACCTTCCAACCTCCATCTAAGACATTTAGGTTATCTTTTATTCTGATTGGTCATCAGAAACCAACTTGGATCCTTGAATCTTTGATCCTTGCTCACACCATCAAGTATACTTAAGGTGAATGAATACAATCCATCAATATTCTACCTAGACTCACATCTTATGCCACTTGTCCATCATGCCGCTATTCTTGAGATTTACTAACTCTTTAACCTACTTGTGTGTCATTAATCTATCGGGACCCTACTGTTTGAAAGCCAATAGCAAGTTCATGGTCCTAAAATTGACGTCCTCACTCCCATCAAATGATGTTTATGTAACCATCATTGTTGATTTCATAACCATTAAATTTAAGCTCCTAAATATTTATCCTACTCTATTATTTATATTTGACATCATTTCAACCATCATTTGTCATCCCATAGAACAAAAATGATGTGCCACAGATCATCAAATTTATGCATAGATAGATTTTTGCCTGAGCTCTATTTTGACATTTACTTGAATGTCTTTGAATTTTAAGATCCTGAAAAATATTTTTAGGGGCCCAAATTTGATGTTCACACAACCATATTGAGATATTGAACTTCAATGGTCACTTATTGGGGCTTGAATTTGATGTTCGTAGGGCTGTCCTGGGCCTTTTAAAATCAAATAGCTATTTCCTAAGGTCCAAACTTAACATTCATGCACTTGTCTAGATCACAAACTCTGTGAGCTATTTATTTTTAATCTTTTACTAGATAATTATTTTGGGCTTTGTGTAAAATACTCTGTCTAAAGGAATTAATTTTCCCTATCTTTGACTTAAACAATTCTTGTAGACAAAATGTCTGAAAGAATTCATGTCTTGGTCCTTTGCCTTCTAAAAAGTGCCCTTTAGAACTTTGACTTGGTCCACCTTGTTGTATAAATATCCTTTGGATAAAATGTAGAGGATACTTGCCTAAGGAAATAACCCTTTAAACTTTCTACAATGGACCATTTGAAGAAGAAAAAGTACCCTCTGGAAAAGTGTTTGGGACATTTTGTTGTAGGATGACCGTTTGGGAAAATTGTTCAAATAATTTTATTGAAATAAAAAACCCTTATCTTTTGCCTCAGACATTTTTTCTAAAAGAATACTACCTTCATGAAAAATTTCCCAAATAATTTTTTGGAAGGAATTGCATCCTTAGAATGGCCCTTCAACCCTTAGAAATAGTCGTTTGCCTTCTAAAAAGTTCCCTTTTTGAAAGAAAATTACCCTTCATAAACCTTGAAGTGGACCATTTTCTTAAGAAACATATCCTTCAGAACTTTCGAGGTGGACCATTTTCCTTAGAAAGGACCCTTCGAGAAAAGTGTTGGGGATAATTTTCTTAAAGAAAGATATCCTTTGGGATTTGTGCAAAGGTCCATTTCTCAAAGAAATACCTTTCAAAACTTTTATAAGGTCCATTTTCCTGAAGAAATGCCCTTCAAGATTATTATTTCAGACAAATTATTTGAACAATTCCTGACACTTAGTTCACAAGACCCAAAACAAAACTTCTGAAAGAAATAAGCCTTGTACATTTGTTTTGGGATTTGTGTGGAACACTTACTCTAAAGGAAAATTGAATGCTTTAACACTTGGATGAAATTGAAAAATCTCCCCTTGTACATTTGTTGTGGGATTTGTGTGGAACACTTACTCTGAAGGAAACTGAATGCTTTAACACTTGGATGAAGTTGAAAAATCTCCCAAGTGTAAACTTAGGATTTTCTGGACCTGCTCTTACAACTACTCAACACCATGAAAATTTATATGATAAAAAATAACCCTTAAAACACCAGAAGAGACATGGACCAAGCTAGGCCATGACTAAAAACTAGAATGGCATATGAAATGAAATCAAAAGAGCTACAACATGTACTACAACATTATAAAAAATCCCCTATAGAAATTATAAGGGGGTTAAACCATTTATTCCTATGGGAAAAAAATGGTCAACACAACCTATAAAATAAGTGTAGCCTCTACCTCAACCTAGACTAGCTACTCAAATACTACAACCACCACCTTTGTAAACCCCTCCTCCAAGAAGAAGACCCACTCCTAGAGTCTTTAATGGCCTTGGTGAGTGCATTGAAGTAGTGTTTTACAAACTAGCCATGGCTAATATAATTAGTTGGTCAATTCAAAAACATAATCTTTAGGGTATATCATATCCATATTGGTATAAAGAATATGAGTTCCATGAAAACCATCATGTTCATGGACATTCTATATGTTTTTATGTGTAGTAGAAGCATCTTATTGGAAATATGTTGGAAAATAGGGAAATCTAGTTGGATAATAGAGCATCTACTTCCAATAAAAATTTGGGTATCTACAAAAATCCTTTTCCATAACATAAAAATTCCAATCAATAACAACAACAAAAAAGACCATAATAATAATAGTATCAGTAATAGCCAAAAAATAGTACCAATATCAACAGTAATAATAACATCAACTAAATAAAAATAACTAAGGCCAAAATGATCCCAACAACCAACAAACTTACCATGTAGTTGCACATGACTACAATAAATTTGTAGGTCATATTGTGGGTGGGCATGTTTCTACCATTACCAAAAATCCTAGACCAAATGCCAACAGACTAGGATCATTAGTTAAAACTTCTAAATAACCTACCTATGTCGATAAACCTTATTTGACATGTGACTAAAGCTAAGTGCAATAGCAACCAAGGATTACCATTTTAGGACCTTATTCTAATAACTCTTCATTTCCTTATGACCATAACCAAGCACACTGATAATTGAGAGCTATCCTCTCTAATCCATCCCCATGATTTTTTAGTTACAATGATCTTGTATCCAACCCAAATTATGCAATCACAACTCGATAGTCCAAAATCACCATCCCAATCCCACAACCTTATGCTAATGACCTTATCCAACCCACTATGTTAGTTAGGAGTAAGTCAATCACCATTGTTAAGGGAAATATGCATGACATTATAGAGAACCTCCAAAAAACACCCACATAAATTTTCATCTTAGATTTATTGCGTACATCTACCATCCACAAGAATATCCCTATAGAACTCCTAGGCCAATCCTAAGTTCCAAACAACATAAACCTAGATAAATTTCAAGCTTTAGTTGGGCACCTAGCTCCAAGCCAATAGTTGACCTTTGACGAAGTGATATTTCATCCCTTGGCCCTCTCCATGTTAACCAATTATACATTGAAGTTTTATTCACATGGCACAAATTCAAATGTGTCCTCAAAGATAATGGATTGGGCCTAAATATTGTGTCTTTGAAGCTTATTAAGCATCTAGGATATACAACATCCAACCTTAAACTAGAGACTATTATTATCAAGGCCTAGAATAATGAAGAATGAGAATCACAAGGAACCATAAGTTTTCCAATAATCATTGGGCATTTGACCCATGATAAACTTTGCCATGTGTTAGACTTAGATTTTTCATAAAATTTGATTTTGGGTAGACCATGAATACATGAAATTCATGTAATCCCTTCAACATTGCAACAATGTATCAAGTTCCCTCACTTAGGGATGGATGCCATTATCAATGGAGATTTATAGCCATATGAACATTATAAGCATTTGGAGGTTGAGTATAAAAGTTAAATTTACTATTTTGTCCTAAATATAGTACCCAAGAAGGACAAAGACAAAGAGATACTTGTTGAATTACCAGAGGCCAATTGCATAGACATGATAGACTTACCTCATCTTCACATATGTCTCCTATTGAAATGTCTAATCATTTTACCATTTTAGACAATGGTCCAAGAGAGTATTTCACCCATGACATGTTCCATATTTCCAAGATTCCATAGAACCCTAAGTTTTATAGAGGGTTCAAAGCTAATCCAACTTACATGGAATGGTAATGAAAGGGAAAAGAAAATTTTCATGGCCTAACACCTATTATTTTTACACCTGCTACTAATCAAGAAGAGGATTGCTTTCCAATGATGATTCCTATTTATAGAATGACAAATTAGTTGATTTTTACCATAGTATAAAGTATTCCATCCCTAACAAGATCATGGATAACCAAGCATATGAAGGTAACAGACTTGGGGTAAATTAGTAGGGTACTCTTTAGACCATTTCTATGACCAGATACAAAGGAACTTATGGTCTCAAATTTAAACCATTTGAGTATGAATCCACATATCTTATTTGTGGCCCAATTCCAATGACTAGTGGTAATGATACTAATAGAGAAGTAGAGTCTAATAATAGCATATACAAAGACCTTGATAGTACCAACTTATTTGACCCATATACCATTTACACCATTATGCCAATAATCTAACATTCCATGCTTCCCCTTTATCATCCTCAACTTATAAACTAGGAAAAACAAGAATCCATAATACCTTTAGATGAGTTTGAGAATGATGAGGCCTTTTGCAATTTTCTAGGCCTAAGAGATAATGTTCTATTGAGAGACCACAAATAAGGGTTATCTACCAAACTGGATTCTACAACCTATTTTAGAGAGTGGGTGAACACCCTTAGCTAGAATCAAAATAATAAAACATTGAGGTCTTGAAGTGAAAACCTCATTGAGACACTTTTGGACCAAGGAAAAATTAAAGAGAAAGGCTAGTATTTTGTTGAAAACGTGTTTCAGGTGCCACTAGATGGGGGTCTTCACCTTTCCTTGAATGAAGCTTAGGAGACCACCAAGGATGAACTTGATTTTGGGTCTAATTTCAAAATAAATTAATAACATTCCTTTTAAAAAATTATCTAAGAATGCCCTACAAAATTTGTTACATGGCCATTTCTACCATTAGGTGATTCAGATTCATCTTGCCTAAGAGAGTTTAAAGAGCTAATTCGACCAGATGACTTTGACATTGCTAGCCAGTGCACATCCTTGCCAATTATTTTGGAAGATGGCTCAACTCTCCTAGTAAAATATACTATGAAATTTAACATTGGGACTCTAGATGATCCAAAGTGGATCAAATCAGGCACGTCCCTCATTAAGGAGAAATGTGAAGTTTTTACATCCCTTTTGATATAATTTGTTGACATAATTACATGGGCCTATTTAGACATGATAGGTTTGGACCCCACCTTGGTTTTACACCACCTTATTATGCATCTTGATTCCAAAATTTTGAATAATAAACTGCATGAGATGCATCCTTGTATTATTATGTTAGTTAAGAAAGAGTTTTAAAAATTCTTGGAAGCAAGATGCATTAGACTGATTGACTATTTAGAGTGGATCTTAAATATTGTTCCTATCAGTAAATATCTAGGAAGGATTAGAATTTGCACTAATTTCAAAGACATTAATAAGGTTTGACCCAAGGATGACTTTCCTCTATCGAATATGGACATGATAATTGATTCCATAGTTGGGTATGAAATGCTTTCCCTTATGGATGGATTTTTAGGATATAACCAGATCAGGATCACACTATAAAACCAACACAAAACAATGTTCACCACTCCTTAGGGAACATTTTACTATTAGGTTATGTTGTTTGCCCTCAAGAAGGCTAGGGCCACATATCATAGAGCTATGACCATTATATTTCATGACATGATGCATGATATTATCAAAGACTATGTCGATAACATATTGGGTAAATCAAAAACCCATGAAGATCAATTAACTATGCTAAAAAAGATGTATGAAAGGCTTTGTGAGTACATGGTTTGATTCAATCCTAAGAAGTACATCTTTGGTATCACTTCAGGCAAATTATTAGGCTTTATTATCTCTCACAAAGGCATTGAGGTTGATCCTGCCAAGGTACAAGCCATTACCAATATGTTGCTACCTTTCAATTTTAAGTAGCTCCATACTTTGTAGGGAAAAATCCAATCTATCAGATGCTTCATTTCATAGTTGGTTAATAATTGCCATCCTTTCACTCACTTTTTGAAGAAAGGTGTTACATTTATTTGGGATGAAGAATGTTAGAAAGATTTTGAGCATCTAAAGGAATATTTTTCTAATCCACTTGTTCTATTTCCACCAATGTCAGGGAGTCCATTTTTATTATACCTATCTACCACTGACAAAGCATTAGGGGCACTTTTAGCTCAACATGATGAAAATGGGAAAGAACAAATCATGTACTATCTAAGTCATACATTGGTAGTGTATGAACATAACTATATGCCAATATAAAAAAATTATTTATCTAGTATTTGAATCCTAGATCTACGTCTTTACATGCTTAATAATAAAACCATAGTCATTACCCAAGTAGATCCATTCAAGTATCTACTATCACAGATGGATTTACAAGGTCACATGACTAAATAGATCATGATTTTGAGCAAATTTCAAATTGAGTATGTCAATTAGAAGGCCATAAAGGGACAAGTACTTGTAGATCAACTTGTCAAAGCTCCCCCTTTAGATACCAAATGACTCAGTTTTGCATTCCTAGATGAGTCCATCATGACCATCATAGAAATATCTCCTGAGGAGCAAAACTAGAAGTTATATTTTGATGGGTCATTTACATCTTATGGATCAAGAGTAGGCCTTTTATTTATTAAAATAAAGATATCTTATTCCCAAATCATTTTGTATTAGTTTTCCTTTTACTAATAATATGGCTAAATATGAAGCACTTCTTACAGGGTTTCATCAATAAGTACAATAGAACATTCGACATCTCATGGTTCATGTTGATTCTTAATTAATCATCAATTAGGTTACAAACCATTTTTAAACCAAAGATGATAAGTTGGTACCATACAAAGCCATGGTGGACATTCTCAAGTAGTAGATTACCCATATTTAGTTTAAACACATACCTCAGTCTAATAACATGACAACATATACCATAGCTAGCATTGTTTCTTTGATCCCCAACACAGATAAAGCAAAAGACTATCAATTCCTTGTTGAATATCTTCTAACACCTGCTCATGAACCTTTGATCATTAAAATGATATGTGATATTGTTGGTCTTATTTCTATTTGGTATTCAGACCTATGTAACTACCTTTATGACCAAACCCTTCTGCTAAACCTTTCATGAAAGCAACAAAAAGACTTTACACATTAAGCCTCTCGATATACCCCACTTGCCCTACCCTTTATCGCATAATATTTGGTGTAAATTTGATTCATTATTTGAATTTGATAGAATCTAAATTAACATTGATGGAAGTCCATGAAGGAGTATGTGGACCCCACACCAATCGGGAAATCCTTGCCAAAAATCTCCTACGGACTGGTTACTATTAGCCAGCCATGGAAGCATATGCATATGTTTATGTAAAAATATGTAACAAATGTCAGAGGCATGTAAATTTGATTCACTCTCTATCCATAAAACTTAAATTGATTCTTACACCATGGTCATTTTTAACACGGGGACTCAATCTTGTTGGGAAGATTAACCCTACCTCATCTGATGGCCATAAACACATCCTCACCACAATTGAGTATCTCACTAAGTAGGTTGAAGCTATACCCCTCACTTACATGACTAGAATTTTTTTTTCCAAATTCACCTTTAACCATCACATTTGACATTATGGTATCCCATCCAACAATATATCTAATAATGGTAGATCATTTAAGAATAAAGATGTCAAATCACTCTATGTTGAGTTTAACAGCACCCAATATGTTTCCACCACATATTAACCCCAGGGTAATGGCCAAGAAGAGGCATACACTAAGACCATTGTTAATATTATTAAGAATATTGTCAATTATGTTGGCTATGATTGACACCTACAAATATTTTATGCTCTTTGGGATTACCATACTAATTACCGCACTCTAATAGGAGACACACCATATTCCCTTATCTATAAAACTAAGTCCATTATTATCATCAATATTGAGTAACCTTATTTGTGTATATCATTGAAACACATCCTAGATGATGATGTTTATAGAGTAGTTCACCTACAAGATCTAGAGTTACTCGATGAAAAGTGCATGGCCAATGTAAACAACCTTCAAGCATATCATAACTAGTTACGTGGTCAATATAACTGGCATGTCAAATATAGAGAGTTTGAGCTTGGTGTTCTTCTCCTCAAATAAAACCAAAAGAACATCATGACCAAGAAAAATAAGAAAGGCAAATTCAATCCTGATTGGATAGGTCTTTATGTCATTATTGCTAATTATGGCTCTGGAGCATACAAGATCATCACACCAGACAAAGATGAACTTGAAGAGCCCATGAATGTAATACCTATCAAACATTACTTTGTTTGATAGACCTATGGTATTGTTTATGCAGATCATTTATATCATACAATAATATCATATTCTTTGTACTATACTTTATAACGTTCCTTCCATACCTTTCCTATTGATAATAGTTATTTTACCCTCCCTTGCCCACCATTTTTAACCTTAGTTTTGATCCATTGGTTATTTGGGCATATTCAATTATTGAATTCAAATGAATTTTTAGTATTTGATTCAGTATTATACAAAGAGATAGTATCTTGGACTAGTATGATATTGGTTTGGCAATTGCATTATTTATTATTGTTACATTCTATTTCATTTTAGGTGCTACTAATTATAACCACCTTTGGGAAAATTAGTATCATTGACCCATATTATTATTTCCTAATTATAACCACCTATGGGAAAATTAGGAGAAACACCTTTATTATGCATTATCGCATCACCTTGCCATTCTTATGCTATACAATGATATTTGCCTAGCTTATGAACTTGCTTCTACCTAGTTAGATTCTTTGACTATAAGGCAAAAATATAGTGACTTGAGTTCTCATTCTAAGACTATGTAGGTAATGCTTGATTAACATAAAAGTTATCTTAGTCACCCCTTTGTCACGCTCTCTCTATTTTATGAGCAATTTAAGTTTGAATGTTCTCACCATTTTTTGAGCATGTTTAAGCTATGCTCTCACCATTTTTTGAGTTGGACCATTTAGTCTCTCATAATTCTCAATTGAGTTGAGAAGTTTATAAAATTCTAAAAAACATTTGTAAAATATCTTATAAAATCCTAAAAATAACAAAATAATGAAAATTGGCTTAGAATTTACATGTGAAATATAGCACCATCAAATTTTTTTGGCATGGGCCATATTATCTATTCAATTTATTTTTAAACCAACTTGGTCTTTTTTGTTCCCATTTATAAGAGAACTACATCAACCTAAGGTCCACATGGAGTATGTAGGTAATACTTGGATACATAGGGTATCTCAAGTTAGATTTCCACACCTTCCTTTCTTTTTTGACCAATTCTTTATCTTAAGGATCTTGGGACCCCTAACTATTTCATAAGTAACCACTCATCATTTAGTTTCTCTATCCTTATTGGCCTTAGCCGTACACTCTCACCATTTTACAAGTTTATATTGTGAACATTGTCTGTTCAACTTTGATGCACTACTGACCATTTAGATTTTATTTGAGTCTTAACATTTTATGAGCATCTATTTCAAACACTCTCATTATTTTGTGAGTTATTTACAAGATCACTATTTTGTGATCTTATTCTCTTTACCTACCTTATATTTAGTAAGCATTATGAACTCAGTTCATTTGTGTAAGCTTGTCTATTATATTTTAGTGTAGTTTTAACCTAAACCATACTCTCATGCTTGTGCAATTTATTTTCTTTGATGTTTTTATGATTATGGAATATCATCCCCTCTTTTCTCATGCACTCTCCATTTTGAGATATCATTCCTATTTTTCCTCTACACATCAATCATGTTTTTATTCTCATCCATTTTCTTCTATCCCATATCTTGGGAGAACTACATTTGGCCTAAATTTCATGTTGGATCTTACATTCATGGAATTATGTAGGAAACATGCACTTACCTGGTGCATATAGAGTTAGGTTAGGTACCCCATACTTTATTTCTATTACCCCCCCATTTTGTTTGTTTGTTTTGTTGTCTCCTTTAGCCTAGGGGCAATGTTTGTTGTCTTGTTTGTGTGTCATTTTTCCCTATCACATAGGGGAAATAGTGGGTTCTTGCATTTTTATACCTATGTCATTGGTCTAGCTTAGGGTGTCACCCTATCACCAAGAGTAACACCTGTATTACACATGCACAAACACTTTGTTTTATGTTTTCACTAACATTCTAATTAACCATTATTTTTATTTTATCTTTGATTTTGTTTAGTTGGTTTTGATTGTTTTGTTCACTATTTTTTGTGTGTTTACTTTTATTTATTGGTGTTTTGTTGTGCCTTTATGTTTACTTATTAGTCTTTTGTTTGTTTGTTTGTTTGTTTGTTTGTTTATTTTTATTGGTGTTTTATTATGTTTTTATTGTTTGTTTATTTTTTTTATTGGTGTTTTATTTTGATTAATTTCCTATTTATTTTCTTTCACTTGTGCCTTGAATTAGTATATATGTGTTCATTAGGTGATTCCTTGTGCATGATACTTAAGTCCATCCATATTCATACATCAACATTGTTATCATGGTTTTTATCATTTTTGTATTATTTTTAATTATTTATTAGATCGGGTGTCCTTCCTTATGCATATTACAACTCAATCATCATGTTATTCTATCATGGTGCATATCATCACATGATAAAATAAAAATTAGTTTGATGGATCATACCAATAATGGTGCCACAGTATTTCTCCTTGTTCACACCTGATAAATTCCTAATCTATCCAAATATTACCTAGTGCAGAGTAATTAAATCATGAGTGAATTTTAATCATTGCTAGTTAAGACGTGCATCTCCATACTAGTAGGTAGCCCTAATTCATGCCTATTCATTGTACTAGCTAATTCTTACTTTATGATTATGGATTCAATACATAAGACCCCTTTTTTGATTTTTCATATTGGGGAAAATCATAGTGATAATGATTATAACTACCTTTGGGCAAATCATTATTTTTTCACCTCACTATGTTGATGATTATAACTTCTTTAGACAAATCATCTTTTTTATCTACTCTACGGGGATATCTCACTATGCCACTAATTATAATTTCCTTTAGGAAAATTAGTCTTTCTACCCTCATTACCTATAGGTTGCATCATTTCTTTCTTTTTGATGGAACATTCACTGACTTTATTTACTGCCCTTTCCCTTGAGGGGGCATCCAAATCTCATCTATTGCATTTTAGGACATTAGACATTAATGTTTTTTCATTATCTTATAATACGTTACTATGCCTATGTCTTAAAATGTCTTACCAAATAGGGGCAAATTGTAGACACCCGATTTTGGTCACAACTAGTTTCCAACTAGACTTTAGATGATTTATACCAAATAATGTAAATTAAGCCTAGGAATCACTAAATGTCCCAATTTTATATACACAACTAAGACTAGTACTTAGAATCATGTGGATGAATCTTTATTTAGGGAATTACCATGTACATGATAGTAACCTCTCAAAGATTCATCTCCATTCAACTTATAACCTAGCAAATTGACAGTTTGACATTTATGCCCATTAAGTGGGGCACTTAAACAATATCTAAAATACAAAAATGCTAAGTATAATAAATTAACTAATCAAATCAAATTAAATGCTTAATTTAAATTTCCATGTGCAATTAGTAATAATAAATTTTGTAAAAATAAAAATTTAATAAAAATAAGGTCATGATGAGGTCATCATCCTTAAAGTCAAGGAATTGAAAATATATTCCTAAATGCCATAAATTTATAAATAGAGATCCATGCTTAATAATTAAGATCTCTATCTCAAATATGAATTTCATATCTCCTTCTTAACTCAAATAGGGTTAGTTCAAACTCAATCATGTTTAACTATAATGTGACTACACTTAGGTTAGAGTTAGTTTGGAAGGCTATAAATACAAGGACTTACCCATTGTTAAACAAGCTTATTTTGTGTAATGTTATGATGCTAAAATTTCTTCAAGGTGCCCATTGGTATAGTGTTATTATGCCCATTTTCTAAGCCAAGCCAAGACAAATCTAAATTCAATCCCAACATTACCAAGAGTGACAAGGAGAGGTGGTGTAAGAAGTTTCATTTCCAAATAATTCTTGATCACACAATCAAGCATAACAATTCATTTCCAACATACAACTCTTACTCTCATGAAAGGTAAAATTACTTATTTTGTCTTCATTTGGTAGTGACTTGTATAGTTGTCTTGCTTTTTGAGTGTCTAGGCTAGAGGTGTAAGCTTTATTAGTGTGTTTTATTTGATTTTATTCATACTAAAATGATACTAATTTCCCCCCTTGGATTCCTATTGATCATAGAGTTAACCTCAACTACCAAGTGGAAACTCACCTTTTATCCAAAGTTGGAGGCAAGTTGTCCTCCAATATTTATATATAGATGCACTTCTAGGGTTTACATTTGTCCTAATATTAGTTTCAAAGATTCATAAACAAACACATTTTAAAATAAAATTTCCAAAAAGACAAGGTGATTGCATCGATACATGTGTCCTAAAATTTCTCTCTTTAATTTCAAACATTTTAAATGCTTTTGATTTCATATTATATGCATTGATTATATACTGTAGCATGATCTTGGTTTCAATTCATCCTCAATTAATCATTCAAGTTAGGCTCACACAAAGACAAGGTGTGTTATATACACCCAAGTGCACATTTATTTCCCTTTAAACTAGAAATTTAATTACAAGATTAGATGGGAGTAAAGGTATATACTAAATCTAAACTATATAACACCCTAGTCTTGTATACTTGACAATTAATTCTCATGGTTATACCCTTCAATTATTATACCCTATCATTATCGAAAGACTCATATATAATATCTCTTGTGATTATTTATTATCTCTTTGTCTAACCATATGTTATTATAATAACCAAACAATCTATGTTTCTAAAAATGATACAAACCTGCTTGTTATCATCCTTTACAAGTTTGGGACCTATACATATTTTCTAGCTTCATAAACACTTGCATCCCAACTAGACCCCTACATCAACACAAGTGTCATGTGAAAAACTAAGTTTCAAGTGCCCTAAAGTCATCAAATTTACAATTTTAATGTTCCCTTATGGTCAACCTAACTAATTTAACATAATATATTTCTCAAAAAGGATTGGTATATATGCATGATCAAACCTAATTCATAAACCACATAGAAATTCATAACTTTCACAAAGCAACTTACCAAAAACATTAAATCAAGCATTAAAGTGAAAAATTTTTCCCTATGTTTTCCTATTTCAATATTAATCATAGGGACAACCCAACTATAGGTTTGAAGTACTGAAGATGTAACCCATGAGTCATATTTTCCAAGTTACATGTTAGGTCATTATATGTACTTATTTTCTACATATTGCACCCTTGTGCATACACAAACCAAAAAATTAGGGGAGAATTACATCATTATGAGGCCATATTAAAATTAGTTTCTATGTAGGCAGCACCCATTGATATAGGGGTCTTTAGGGTAAGCTCAACATCATGATCCCACTAACCTATTTTTTTGATAATTGCTATGAAGATGAAGAACTAGCATTTGATCATTTTATAAGAAATGCCACCATATGCATGAGATCTAAACACACTAGAGAAAAGGTGATAAAGAAACCAAAAGGTTATATGTGGTCACATCCATATCTAGTGAATAATCCATACTAGACACTTGCATCTAGGTTAGACAGGTGTTTTGGTGCAACCATCCAAGTCTGATGCAAGTGTTTGACATGATAAAGTGTAAATTTATAGAATTTGATGATTGATCCAAAATAAATATTTAGTCTAATTATAACTTATTCTATATAATATTTTCATGCACCTAGTGAAACATATAAGTATTATTCTTTTTTATTTATTGAAATATCAATTAACAATTGTACTTTCCATTTTTTGCATATCTTAGCATTTAAATTCATAATATTATTTAACTAAGTTTTAAATTTATTGTCCTACAATAAATATATTTATCATCCTTGTGTTTATTAATTTATATATTCTTAACCCTATGTTATATTAATCCATCTCAATTTAGGGTTAAATAGGTTACTCATTTGAAACCACTTTTAGATCAATTGATTTCTAGGGAGGAAGGGGTTTTGTCCCAGGGATAAATATCCAAGAAGGGATAATTATTTATAATGAAATTATTAACTCTCTATCCAAAAATCACAAGAAATGTATGATGTTAAAGCCTAATATTAATAAAGTTTAAAATAGGGTGAATTGATGTTTTCTAATCAAGGTCTTGGAAAATATTAGTTTCTTCAAAGATTGGTGTGACTAGGTTTTAAGCTACATTTTTGGGGCCAAATTATCTATCGTGGTTAATGACAACCCCTCAAATTTCTTTGAGGCAAATAGAAGTATCTGGTAGGGGGACCCATTGAATTCATTTATACTTATTATAATGGTTGAAGCTTTGGGCTAGGACATTTAAGGGGCAATACAATTTTATGACCTTCTAGGTATAAATGTGCTTGATGTCTTGGAAAGTCTCATGCATCAACAATTCAATGATGATACCTTCATTTTTGGGCATGCATCAGTTTAGGAAACCTATAATTTCAAAATAACTATTCTTAATTATGAAGTAACATCAGGCCAAATTATCAATGAGCATAAGTCCAATATATTTTTCATAAATTATAGTATTCATTCTCAATAGGTAATTGCTAATGTTCTATGTTTTGAAATAGGCAAGTTTTTGAACAAGTATTTTAGTGTTCCACTATTATCTAGTGTTGGTAAGGCTTCATTATGGAATAGACTGATTAGATATTTCAAAGCAATGTTATCTTTTTGGAAGGGAAAGTAGATTACCTTGGATAGTAGACTTACTCTCATTAAATTAATACTCAATTCCATTCCTACATTCTTGATGCCAGTTCTCCACCCTCTTAGAAAGGTGTTTCAATTCTTAAATAAAATTATGAAACATTTTCAATGATAAGGGGTGAAAGATAAGTGAAAAAATCCTCTTATCCAATGGGAAAAGGTTTGCCTCCCTAAAAAGGCAAGTGTATCTAGTGTTAAAAGTACTAGATTACATAATTTTACATAGCGAAAAAAGTTTTTGTAGACACTCTACTTTCATCACTTCCATGTCAAAATTGTAAATCAAAATGACTTCCCATAATAACATAAAAATCAAGAAAAACACTTTCAAAATCATTTGCATAAGTTAACATGCACATTATATGACACATTAGTGCATCCATGATTCAATCAATACACTGTGTCAAATCATTAATCCATCATCGGCATCCCAAAAGTGGTCCCCTTATTACCAATGTCCTACTACACATATTAAACCAACTAAATCAAACCTTGAAAATGAGACTAAAAAATGACAAAATAAAATTAATTAGTTCATTGGTTGATTAGGATAGTTAAACTTTTATAAAAATGAGGTTACATAAAATGCATTTAAAAATAAAATATTTCCTAATATCCTCATCACACAACAACTTGCCAATTTAAAATTCATAAAATACTACTCTTTCCCAAGGCAAATTGAATGAATTTAGATAGTGTGGGGGATAAGCTCTTATAAGTACTTCCAATCTCCATCCTTCCTCTTCCACACTCCACCTCTTAATATTAATTCCCAAATCCCCTTTGAAGACTCATTTTCAACCACACATCTTGATTTGAGATTGATTATCCAAATTCAAAGGAGAAATTTATAACTAGAAGGGGCCTCACTCTACTTCAACAAAGTTTTTATGCTAAAATTATAATACAAAAAATCCAATAAAAGATTAAAAATTTATTCTAATTGTTCATCCAAATCATCCATAGTGTAAGGTAAAATGACTACATGACATTGATCAAAGCCTCAAGCTCTATATTCAAGCAGCATCATGCCTATTTTCCAGCAAGGAGAAGAGTAAAAAGAAGGTATATAATTGTATTTTATTCATTTTTATAATCTTTTATTCATCTTTCTCAATTATTGGACATGTCATTAGGCTTATTTTTATGATTTTCAATTTGATTTTTATTTCATAATAACATAAAACTATCCCTTTGTAATCATGTGTTACATATGGCACACTCCATGGGACTAACACCCCACATTATCATTTAAAACATAATATCAATGCTCTAATTAATAAATTAGCTCAAAATTTATCTAATTTCACCTCTTTTTATTCTTAATTTATTAAGTTTCCATTTACATATTAGCAACATAAATGCTCTACTAATCAATAGAATCACTACTCGTAAAATATGATATCAACTTGGTAATCGATGATATCACTTATAGTTTTCTATTTTTTTTTTTTTTTGTGATTTTAAAGTTATCAATGGAATAAAACTATGAAATAGAAGGAACACTCTTGGATTTGAATTAGATTGTGGTTTTACATAGACAATGTAATCTCAAAATGAAATGGTGGATTCATCCTGTAAATTGGCCAGATCAACCTGCATATCAACATAAATGCCCTGGTAAATTTTCTTCTCTATATTTCTTGCATTTCAATGATATCATACTTATAAAATATATAATTTATAGTATAAAAAATGAAATCATTTATGTTTTAATTTTGTCTAGGTTTTTATTATATCAATAGAATTGCCTTGCTAAACAATGATATCACACTGCTAATCAAAAAAATCACTGGTTCTCTATTTTCTTGTTCTTTATTTGTAGATTGATGATATTGATTCTAAAATTGGTGGGTTTCCATTATAAATAGTGGAATCACCATGTGAGAGTTTACTAAGACTTAAAAAACCATAATTTTAACTTTCAATTTTTAAAGGCCACAAATCCAAACACTAATATTCTTTTAACATGGTTAGTGAGTCAAATAAGTGGTTATTTTTGCAAATAAACACATTTTATTTTGTTGTTTAACAACAAAACAATATTTTAATTTGGTGCTTTAATGTACTTATTTTTTTCATTATTTGAGTGTTTTTTGTGTGTTTGTGGGTGGCTTATCATGCATATGATTTCCCCTTACCCACTTATGGGATCTTGGGTGATAAAAAACACATAGGTTACTATTGCCTTTTCCCAAAGTGAAACTAGAATATACTCTCCTCTTTTCCACTTGTGGGATCCTAAGGATAAGAAATAGTGAGAATTCATATTTATTTGGCTATGTAAGGTGGAATTCATCACCTATTCATGAGCCCTTAGGACATGATGACTGGGATTTCATCCCCTAATGTATGTACTATTGACAATTTTGACCTCACAAGTCAAATTTTCACCCATACCACTTGAAATATTTATTTTCAAGATGGTGTAATTATTAAATCTTGAAAATATCGAATGGATACATTTTTCATTAGTTTCATCAGACTTGTCAAGTGTTTCTAGCAGTTTTAGTTCTAAAAAGGCTTATTTTGAGGCTATCCTTATAGTTCTTCAAGTGAAATTGAGAATCAAGGATATTCAAGACCTTATTTATCTATGAAAAAGGTTTAAAAAGTTATTTTTAGGAGGTTTTAGGTTTTATAATGAAGAAAACCATTTTATCTCCTATATCGACCTCCTTGGTAGCTCTAAAAGGGCAATTTTCAAATGCTTAGTATGAAAAGAGGAGAGAGAGTTAGGATATTAAAAAATTTCCATTGTTAGGGGTCAAATTAAACTTAAATTATTTGGCAATGGTTTATATATTTATGATCTCTTCTTTATGCATAATTGCTAAGAGTGATAGCAAGTCACTATGACCCATGCATTTAAGAGGTGTCTATTCTTGTACATTTTTCTCCAACTAAAAAAATATATGTATAATAATTATTTTTAAGGTATTTTATAGAGTTTTTTTTATCTCCCTTTCATTATTTTTTCATTAGCTAATTCATCTCCATGAGGGACTTTCACTCGAAATAATAATACCTTGGTGTATAGGTTGTTTCACTAATTTCTACTACAAGTATCTATTTTTATTCATGGTGGTCATTCTAAAATGTACTTTGATCATTTAAGTATCATTAAAACATCCCAGAGTTTCATGGTTTCATTTATCTTTTGTCTCATATATGTTTTGGTCCATCTTCTTTAAGTGTGATGCTCTTTAGACGCGTAGTCCGTGTTTGAAATAATCTGATGGAGAATTTCATGTTTTTAAGATAAAATTCTAGTGATAAATCATGGTGCATGGTTCTAATATGGTATTTTATTATTTTAAGTGTATAAATTTGATGGTAAAGAACCCAAATACACAACTCAAGGAGAACTCACAATTATTTCCTTCAATTGCATGTTATATGAACTACAAGAATATGTTTGAAGATGATTAGAGCCATGGAGAAGATTGAGACATATCTTACTTGAATTAATTTGACTTGATTTCCTCATTGACCTCATCAAATTAAATAATATGACTAGGAATATTTAAGTCTTTGATTATAGGCCTATAACATTACTTGATAGTACTTTTAGTCTATATAATAGTTAAAAGTGATTTGAAGTTAAGGGAAAGTATTGAAAGAGCCTTGAAGGAGTAATAACTATACATGGATTGGTATGATAGTGTCAATAAGTTTAAAAACTTAAGGATATTAATAAATTGACTTATTATCCCTAAAGTAAGTAAATGAGACCAACATGCCTCAATCCTATAGGTCCTCATTTTAGACAAAGACCCTAAATAATGAAACTTAGAGAAACCTCAATCATAATGAAATTAGGAGACCTAAATCCAAAATAGATGGAGACATTATCAATAACCTTGAGAAGATAAAGGGGAATCTAGTCATGAAGAATAATACAATGATATCCAAATAACTTTAGTTTCCCTTATTAATAGTTTAAAGGTATTTTGTGAGGATTAAGGTAACTTATGATCCTTATCTTTGATCATTTCAAGCCAACCTTGTGACAAAACTCATTCTCCTTATGCATGATAAAAAGGCATTGTTCTTAATTTTCCCATAGGTGGTTATAATCAAATACACTAGATAAAATGTAAATGAAAGATAACTTACCAAATCTACCATCACAATAATTCCATAGACTATCATTTAAACACAAAATTTTAAAATTATTGAAATTAACTCAGAATCTCCTTGTAAATAATGTAGAAAGAACCAAAGGAACTGTTGTCACCAAATATTGCACACTAGAAGGGGTTGTTCAGGCCTCTCCCAAATTTAAGAAATGTGGGAACACTTCCAGGTATGTGTGTGTACCTATAGTGGAAGTGAACCTCTAAATTTAAGGGTTAGCTTTCTAAATGTATTTTAAAGTGCTTTCACATATACTAATGCTTTCTTATGGGAAAAGAGTTAGAAGTTGCATGAAATGAACCTAATCTAAAAAGGGGGTCAATACACCAAGTTGTATTTTATATGACCATCATACTTTTTTGCACTAAGAAGCAAAGCATACAGACTAACTTCCAAGTCCTATGGATTATAACATGAGTATTTCAATATGGAGGTGAGATGCATGAGATCTATCCAAGGTAAGTGAACCATAGGCTAGTTCCAAACACTAGGGCTCATTGTAAACTTAAGAGACATGCTCATACACTTGAGAACACTCCATATGACCCATTAGAACAATAATTATTGAAAAAATATGAAATGATAAAGGAAGAAAGGATATATAAAGATCACTTAGCATCACCATACATCACTTGCACATTTAGACAATTATTTAAGAACTAAAAATTAGATTTACAGTAATGTTTAAAGGCCAAATATGATGTCATTCCTGTAGGCCTTCACCATACATGGAGTAGAACTATTTTTACAATAGCTCAAGAGATATATTTATAGCATTTGAGAGAGAAAAGTGGGAAACAAGAAGCCCAAAAGGGAATCAAATCAGTTCAACCCCCTTTAAACCATAGTTGCAACTGCTTCTACAAAAATGCTCCTTCAGACCATTTTATTGATCTAGGTCACCCTGAGTGGTTTCAGAGTTACATATTTCCTCATTTATCTCTCTGATGGTTACAAATATAGGGCTAAGTTTTAAGAGCTTTATCATGATGTTAAACCACTCATGACTAGTTTGTTGATGCATGCCAAAGTGGAGAGAAAGGTCATTTTTATGTAGTTAGTCTTGGAGATAAAACCATTGGAGCCTACATGTATGCCTTTGTGACATACATCAAAATGCTAGCTCTTGTTATAATTAGATCATATTCAAACTAAACTCCATGCTTATGAGTCTACTATAAATGGAAAACCAATCTAAGGTCATTGGTTTTCCCATAGTCCTTATATTAAAATAGATCCATAGACCATATAACACCTCCTAAATCCTATTGGGTCTAAAAAGACCCACTTTATCTCTATAGGAGCTAAAAGTCCATCAAAACTAGGTCCTTTAAAAAAGTGAACATAGTCATAAGAATGAACCCTACAAGCTATAAAATATCAAACTAGAGGTCCACACTAAGCCCCAATGGTGGTCCCTTATATTCCTCATACTTGACTGAATTAGTATTGACCACTCCATGGTATTTGAACCAGCTTCAATGGCATTTGGATGACCCTATAAAATCCCATTTTCCATGTTCAAAAATATCCTCTCAACCTCCATAAAGAATCTTGGGCTCACCTTTTCTCTAATTGGTTATTAAAATCTAACTTAGCTCATTGATACATTGACTCATCTCACTCTATCAATTTCAATCAGTACGAATGCCCAAAAACCATTGATCCTCTACTAGTTGAATGCATCCTTGGCATTTATCATTCCTATATTCATCTTTGAGATTCACTAACCCTTTGACCTTCACTCTTCATTAGATTTGAGTGTACGATCGAATGTGGACCATTAAATCAATTGGGACCCACTATTTGAAAGCTAATGGCTAGTTCTTGATCTTATGTGCTCATTCATGTCAAATGTTATTCATGTGACCATCATTGAATATTCATACAATTTTCAAATTTACTCTCAATAGGATCTATCTTTTCTCTATCTTAAACTTGACATTTGCATGACTGTCATTTGACATCCGTGTGGACGTATTTAACATCCCACAGACCATCAAATTTAGGATTGTATATATTTTTTATTCTTCCCTCCAAATTATTTCAACAAAGAGTTGAATATGTATAAGAAGCTCAAAATCTAGTGATAAAACATTGATTTGACTCATTAAAGTACCCAAAATTAAGTTTTTATCATGATGCTCAATGTAAAATTGACCACTTTGTTACCCTTAATATAAATATCTGCATTCTCTAAAATACAAATAAAAAACTCTTATCATTTCTAAAACTTTCTTTAAATATTTGTTTTTTTATGTATACAATGAAATCATCACATTCCACAAGGCCATGTTTTATATAATCATTTTTTTGTATCATAACATAAATTTGGTTATGAATATTTGATCATGATTAT
This sequence comes from Torreya grandis, assembly GCA_037957365.1. Taxonomy (NCBI): domain Eukaryota; kingdom Viridiplantae; phylum Streptophyta; class Pinopsida; order Cupressales; family Taxaceae; genus Torreya; species Torreya grandis. Next base: position 595,886 of record JARHVA010001458.1, on the reverse strand, counting down.
TTTATCTCTTTTTACCATTATTTGACATGTACACTTAATTGATGCCTAAGTTTTTATTTTTACTCATTTTAAGTGTAAGATAAGACCTAATTTCATACAAGGTCATCTATTATCATCTACAAGAAATGATATTACTTTTAAAAACACCTTTATTCATATGTATGCCTTGATTCAGACTCAAATCTCATCACTTTCCCTAAAGGGATTGGAATGCCCAACAAGATAGGAATGCCTAACATTTTTGTCCCTATCTGTTGATCATGTTATTCCCTCATAAGAATCAAAATTTCAAAATATAAAGTATCCTTAGGGTCATTTTTTATATTCATAAACTCTCTCATGGGTCCTTTTCCCTCTTGAACCATTATAAAAGCTCATTGAGTTCATTCATTTTAATAATCTTGGCAAACTTAACAATTTTATTACAAAAGCTTATTTACACAAGTGAAAATTAAGAAAAATTTATCTATTCTTCCCAAATCAGTCTCCAAACACTTTAATTAGTCATAAACCAAGTTTTAATTTAGTTTTATACAACCCTAGTCAAACAAGATCAATTATTCAAGCCAATTCTAGATGCATTCATATAGTCAAATGAACACAATTATATAAATCACTTAGGTGGGATAACTACATTAAGATTTAATCCCTCTTAAGATTATTAGTATGTAATAAGTTCTCAACATAATGTGGTGTTCAATTTTAGCACAACTCCAATTACTAACCTATTATTACTCCTTCACATTCATTTATCTCCTTGTGGCACAAAACTAGGATTTCTATCTTTAAGAAGGCATATACAAGTCTCTGCATAGTTTGTAAAGATTAAATTAGTGTAAAAAGACATAATTATCACTATCATACCTTGATCATTATGAAAGTCACAATTTTATAAAAAAAATACAAAATCAACTAACATGGATAATAGTGGTAGCCATTCATGTTCTCTACTAGGCATTCCTATCCGTCAAAGCACTCAGGAATAACTTTTAGAAGATTTTTAGGTTTTCTACATTCTATCTGTACTTACATCCCATTTTCCTATGCAATCACATAAAAACTCAAAAAACTAAGTTAATTTATCTTTTGCATAGTTTAACCTTATTCATTTCTATTTTGATTTTTCTATTTCATTTATTTATCTTTAGTTTGCTATTCAAAATTACATTTACAGCTTCCTACATTATTATATTTAATTTATCTAATTAGGATTGATATTTATATGTTAAATCATAATTAGATAAAATAGTTTGATAAAAATATTTAACACCTTATCAAGATCTTTAATTTGTTATATCTTTCAATATCTAACCATTTCGAGGCTTTTACACCCCACTGGCACCATAGAAAAGATTGGGATTTTCAAGGGTTTCATGAATGAAGGGAACTCAAAAAAGTTATGAAGTTGTTTAAAAGGTATGATAGTCTCAAATAGGTTTTTGGAATTTTAAATTTCACTATGTTTATCATGAAAATTTGTCCCTTGGACTTGACCTACACACTGATGCATGAATTTTTTAATTTTGATAAAGTCAAAATTTGGGCAAGGTTTTTAGGTGCATTAGGTACCACATATCTTTGGAGAAAATTTTAAGAATTCAAATATTTTTATATATTGAGTGTTTATACTAAAAACTCATTTATCAAGCTTGGTATTGATATTGGAATAGAAATTGGGAGATTTTTGTGAAGTTAATTTTTTTTGTAACAATAGAATGCAAAGGGGGAGATAAAGAAAATGATATTTGGGTTGCATTTATTGAAAACACACACAAAAAAGGGAAAATCAAGCAAGCCAAAATTGAAAAAATAGAAGTATTTGAAATAGGTTGAGAATAACAAAAGTACTATGCAAAGCCATTAGTGGGATTGGAGAAAGATGAGCCTAAACAAGATAAATTCAGACGAGCAAACAAGATGATGATTTTGACACAATTTAAGATGAAACAAAATGTCATCATTTTTTTGTATTTTGGATTGAAGCCATGTAGTAGGTCTCTCTCTATAAGAAGGATGAAAAATAATATTTCATGACATGAAGATGAATGAATAAAAATTTATCACGCTATTCCCTATTCGAGATATGAAATGTAATTGAAGTTGAGTGTTGTAATGAATCTTCAGCAACAAGCATAAAGAGATATTCAAAATAAAAAGTTTAAAAAATAGTATCATTTATAACTTTTCCTATATATATATTTCTTTTTAACTTTCTTCAAGAACCTTGGATGTCTCTTATTCCAATTTTAGGTATGTCAAGATAAGGATTTATTTTATTTCACTTATGTACTCCTCAGCTAGCCAAGGGTGTATTCAAAGAATATGGAAATTAGCTTCAAATTGGTCCATTATTTTTATTTCCATTGAATTTATCATTGAGTTTTCTTCATCAAGCTCAAAATTAAAGGTTTAAACTTCCTAGAAAGAAAATATATTTGGTGAAAAATTAATTTTTTTTTTCTTCTTTGTAAGAGATAATGTTGAAATGTTCTTTAAATGTTGTAATTGGATTTTAGTATTGGGTTTAGTGGTTATCATTTTTTTCATAGTAATTTGAAAGAGTATCATTATCTTCATCATAAATAAATATTTATGATTCATCATCATTGTATTAATAATGTAAATGATACATTTCAACAATTTTTTAGTCACATGGTTCAATCAACAATTCCAAAGGGAAATATTATTCACTAAAAATTATAAATTTGAAACAACCAATAGACACTTGCATCATTTTCAATTATTCTCTTTTAAAAAACTTCTATGTATGATTGGGAATTTTATCTCTAATTATCTTCCATGGATAATATGAATTATTCATTATGAATTTATGTTTCTTCATGGCAAGGTTCATTGTGTATTCTTTGTTTGTAGTGTTTGAAATGGATTTTACAACATGCCTCCTTAGTTTCATAGACAAAATTATATCATATTCAATCTCAATTTCTTGGTGTGAATCTTCCACATCACATAATATATTTCTTATCAAGATGAAATAGATTTCTAAATGAGGAGCAATAGCAAATAAACAAATTTGATTATTGGAGTTTGGTTGATTGGTATGAGGAATCAACTCAAATTTTTTTTGAAACATGCCCATAAATTCTCTCATATTTTCTTTCTCTTTCTTCTAAAATTGGAAAATTTTATACAACAACTCACATACATCTAATCCTAGTTTTAATCTATCCAAAAACTTATTTATTATGGTATTTCAATCCATAATACATCCATTTTTCAAGTGCCAAAACTAATCAACAATAGGACCAATGAGGGTTTCAAAAAAAAACCTCATAGAGACATCTTCTTCAAAAACTCCTAGAATACTACATGCCACAATGAAATCCCAAATGTGATCATCCTAATCTTAAGAGCCTTCTCCATAAAACTTCATAATTTTTTTCCTTAAACTCAAAGGAAAATTTTTATATTGGGCCAAAGCCAAAGGCCTAGATTAATTTCTCCATGAAACAAGGAGAATAATAGGGCTAGGCTGAAGCAACAAAATTTATTCAATTACATAGATGAATGCATCAGGTACCTTATTTTAATAGAATCACCAACCTCCATTCCATGGGAGTTTTCTTAGTATTTCTACCAATTAAATACACAAGGCACTTTGATCCCCAATGGAGTTTTTAAAAACTATTCAAAATATTTTATGTCACTATATTTTTTTGCATTACTTTATTGATTTATCCAATGGGAAAAAATGTAAATCTTGAAACATTATAGAAATCAATTTTCGACATGTAATTTTTCTTTGAAATTGAGAGGGGCAACTCCTTTATATGATGTATTTTTTTTATGTAATTTAAACCAAAAAATACAAAAATGCAATAAAAATGAGAAAATAATAAATTTGGAAATGGAAAAATAATGGAAGGAAATTTGATGGGAAAATGGGAAACCTATAATGGCATAAATGCATAAAACCAGCTCAATAACCTAGTTTTAAAGGAAATGAGTTGAAATATTTCTCCAACATGTGAATGAAAATGTAAGGAAGTGAATGTAATGAGAGTATAAATGATTATATGGGGCACAAAGTCTCATTTAAAATATCATTTCATGTGAAAGGTTCAAACCCCATTCACCCAAATTTATAGCATAAAGTTGGTGAAATTTAGATTATTAACATATAATAAGGAAAATAAAGAGTTTTAATAGTTTCTATGCACATGAACAATAAATTATAATTTTGAAAATAAAGAGTATCAAAACTCAACCGGTAGATATTAATTTTACACCATCAAAATATTTGAACATGAACAAGTGTATACAAATTTGTAGCATTCATTTCCATGGGTTACATTAATGAATATATATATATATATATATATATATATATATATATATATGACCATTAGAATTCTTCAAAATTAAATTTATAAAAAAAATTATCTTTTGTTCAATGTGCAATAGTATTTTCCAAATGATTGCTATATGTGTTTGGAGAAGAATTGATGTGATTACGTAGAGGAGTATTTTGAATATTTACACTAAAAAACCTTGTTAAAAGTGTGGGAGGGATAAAATGCAATATCTCAAATTAAATGTTACCATTGGAGTGTGGGGGACAAGGTCACAGTGTGTCCCTCTCTGACCTAGCATGGACCTATCTCAAAATGACAAAGACTATTGGAACTAGTATGATAAGAGTCTGTAAGTAATATAAGGATGTCTGAGTGATGTTCTAAGTAGTTACAAGATAATTTTGAGAGTAAGGAATGCTCTGATAAAGACTACAAGTTAATGGAATGTAAAAATGGCCAAGAATGGTAATGATGTAAATTTAAATGTTGTCAAACACTTAATGATTAAATTCATGTGTCTACAATTCCTTTTATTATTCCATTTCTTATGATATTGGTGCACCTTTATCTTTGAGTGTTACAAGGGTATGCAACTTAGCATATTATAATTATTCACCTATTAATAGAGATTGTATATTATATACACATGTGTTATTGATGGTATTATTTGTTAGAATCACAATGAATGAGAGGGGGAGTGAATCAGTATTTAAAAATTTTCATTCAATTCCACTTATTCATGCATGAACCACTCTAACAAGCATATACATCTTAGTAAGCATAAGCATCAAATCATAACAGCATGAAACACATGAACAAAACATATACATGGTAAACCCTTAAATGAAATAAAAACCACTATTGAATAAAATAGACTATATACATATAATACAAACATTAATCTTTAGTGAAGCACCCATTTCACATGGATCACCAATCCCAACTAGCTTAGTACCAACTCAGCTAGGTTGTAACAAGCACCCACTTTCAAGGAGGCACCAACCCCCTAGATGACTCAGCACCAACTCAGCCACCTAATACACTTGATCAAATTTTAAACCCTTTTTTCTCATACAACATATGATTATCTTCTTCCTCAGCTCTTCACTCACTTTTTTCCCTCTCAAACTGGCCTTCTTTACTCAACTGGCCCTCTTCATGGTTTGCTTAGGTTTTCTAACCTTGATCCTCATATGTATAACCTCTATTATATATTCATGACACTTATATTATGGTCCACATTACCTCCTTATACTCACAAATTATCTATATCATTTGGTTGATCTTTGCCCTCACTTAACACACCCAAATAGGCATAAACTGCCTTGCTTTTATACAAGTCACTTGATTATATCCTTAATAGTCAAACATACATTATTATCTTTATAGGTAAGCCATATAATAGGTCTTATAATATTAAAAAAACATTCCATAATCATGAATCAACCAAGACATTAGGTCCTCCATAGATCAATTAGCCCTTACTCCTCTTTTAGGCTTTATGGAGACCTAATAGGCCTTCTTAGCAACATGTTACCCTTTGATCTTTATTGAAGCATATTCAAACACATCACATGGTAGTAACACATAAAATGACACTCAAATATACCTTATCCAAATTAAATTTATGTACATAACACCTTTGATGTCAAACACCATTTAAACCCCTTCTCAAATCATTGTTCATAAAAGCCCTATGCATATACAAAAACTCTGTCTTGAATAATTGAGGCATAAAATCAATTTTTCGCAAAAACCATGGAAAAAATTCAATATTAACAAACCTAATTACATAAATGTCATCACAAAATTCATATAATGGTTCAACTCGGGGTATATAGGCTCAAAATCTTCTCTAAAAGATGCTTACTTGGTACTCCAATTGACTCCAAAATACAATCAAAGAAACATGAACTTATGACACCTGATTAAATATACTTAAGGGATTTAAATGCATGAATATTATCTTATAAAATCCTTAGAGAAACCTCCATCAAATATATCATAATATCTAATAGAAACTATTGGTCTGGTAGACCAATCTATTGATCTTCTATTTCATAGACTCCACTTAGTCAAATAAGCCATTTTAGCTTCAATGTTTTGACCTATTACACTAACTTCAAAGATTATAAAAATCATGGATAGATTATTCAAGACCCAAAAAACATCTTCATGCACTTCAATCCATCATTTTTACATGAAAACACATCAAAAATCATCTTCCCACTTTTGTTTAATTTTCTTATTGTCTACACCACTAGGTCTATTAGTGACTAGCCAAATTAGATTGCAAACTTTGCAATCCTGAGATATAGAACCTATCTATAAACCTTCATGAATAATAATTATAAGTATCACACTTTGAATTTCATCTACTGAGAAACTTTGACTCAGTAAACTATGCCTAATATAACAAATCTTTGAAAAATAAACACTTGTCTATAGGGTCTTCTCACTCACTTGAGAAACCAATCATACTTGGATATGCCTGAGAGAGTTGACTATAACTTCCAATCAATTTTATATCCATATCAAAATATTTTTATCTCTTTATAATAATATCTTCAACATTGGGTCATTATTAGGGTTCTTTGAGGGTTCAGACAAACTTCCAGTCTTAACAATCATTCATAAAACTTATCTCCTATTTCCAAAAACCAATGCTTGAAACTTTGATCTAAAACACTTCCTTATCTACCATGAATATCTTAGGTTAAAATGTAGATTCTATACATGTGAATGATCACTTTAAAAACCTTCTCAGGTAGACAACTCTTCATTATGTACACTTGAGTAACCTTCAAACACTTTTTCAAGATTTTCTTATAAACTATGAACTAAATTTTCATGCACATATTTAAAACAACTTAACTCACCTATTTCAATGTTTACCTACTCACTCATGTCATAGAAACTGATCCTGATACCTTTTTTGGCCACCATCTTTTTTTTTGCTTTTTATGCCTTTACTTGTAAGTCTCATTAGGTCTTGAAGCTAACCTTATAGCCACCTTGGAGGCTTCAACTTGAAACTATCATGTGTTCCAATGCCTCTTATGTATGCTCAAGTAAAATCATATGCTCACTCTTCTTCAAAGATTCAATAGAGCATATTCATAGCTTATTATAGATTTTTAGAGCTCGACTAAGGATCTTCATAACATATTTAGAGGTACATACACATATCTTCATAGCTAACATTATAATAATTTTAAAGATCCTAAATGCCTCATGTAAAAATTAAAACAACCTCTTTAATTCTCAAACACTAACAAGCATTCTTCAGAGCATTCACATCTTCATAGCTCAATCAGAGCATCTTCGAAGCTGCTTACATATATATTCAAAGCATATAATTTATTATTCAAAGCTCACTCATTTCATCATAATACCTACACATATCATTTTATAAGGTCTAGATAGATCTTTTTAGGTTACTTGACACTTGACATACTGACTTGTACTCACTCATGTTGATTCTCAATGATTTCACTCAAGTTGAAATCAAAACATTCTTCAAATATTACTTTTACATCACTACTCTCCTACAACAATAACACTCACTATGCATGAATAATAACTCATCATATATACCAAAAATCATACTTGACCATGCACCTTCACAATAACCTTTGGTATTAATACAAAAATGAAAGAACTATGCATCTTTATAAGAACCTTTGACATCACGACAACATTAAATGCCAAAAATCAACACTCAATGAAAATGCTTAACAATATCCACCTTAATCAATGAAAATTTTAAATAATATCCCCATTTTTCATTGATGGAAAACATACTTATAAAATTGTGTCAACCACTCTTGATGTCAATCATCTCTTGGACCTAGTTCTTGCTTTTTCTCACCCTTTTCGATCTTGTCCTTTATTTTTCCCTTTCTAATCTTTCTCCCCCTTTGACATTAATGAATTTTTTTTTCCAAAACTATCATATCTTTAAAAATTAACTTAGTTTATAAGATCACTTCAACATAGATCAACCTTAGACAACAACCTAAAAAGCTCCCCCTCAAACAAAGCATCTACCATGCTTCTATTAATAGTAAATGTCAAGGGTCACCTGTAAGTACTAAAATAATACTCTCACTCTTTGATCTGATACTATCTCTCAAACACACTATATTTTGGTGTTTTAAATTATGTATTTAAGTTGACCAATGGTGTTCATGAGGAGTCAAGTATACTCGCAGGTCAATGACAAAGTGTGCCTTAGTGGTCATGCATGGACCTTGTAGTGTTTGTTTGGTTAGGAAAGACGATGGATGTGATGATGTGTTGACCATGTTTTATGGGTCATATGGGATTTAATGAGTGTTTTTTTTACTTATGTAATTGAAATTAATTCATATAACTAGTCTTATGAAGGACTAGGTTATCCTAGTCATCTTGGTAGAATTTCTTGAGTAAGCAGATTGATGGCATTAGCATATGCACATGTAAATGTGTTAGAAGAAATTGGTCACATAGATTTGTTAATATTTGTGACTAAAGAATGTGTTTCAAATTTCAAATCTTGATATGAGGTCTATCAAAATTTATGATGGTTCAAAGTTTCTCTCCCAAGCAAATTTCACTATTTTCCATACTTAGCCAAATTTGCATTAAAAAAGTGACCATTGGAATTCAAATATTTGAATTTGCAAAGGAAAACCAGTTTATAATGTTTTTCCTATAATTTTTATTATGGATTAATTTTATGTTAGAATAAAAATAAAATTGGTAGATAACTTCAAGGGAAATCCAGGAAAATTTATTTGGAGGTTTTACTAGTTGTACATTTGTATTTATTATGGTCTAAATTTGATTGAGGGTTTGACTTTCTTCTGCAAGTGACCCAAGAAGGATGTTTGAGTTTTTATTGATGGTTTTTTTTGTGTTTCATGGTGAATTATCTATTAAATAGTGTTTTATACTCCTTGAGGATCATCTATATGGATTTTGGAGGTTTAAACAGTCCATATTCAATATGAACCATTGCTTGGAAGTTGATTGTTTATTCATTCATGGTGTTTTCATGCACAAAATAATTGATTGAAAGTTTTTAAATATGCAGAGGAGTTTATTGATGAATGAAATAAATTGAGTATGTCTTAATGGTCATGTGACATGGACCTATGTGCTTTGAAGTGATCTTGTGTTTCTATTTTAGCTTGGTAAAGTGTTAAAGGGGTGAATAGGTCTCCATGGACCTAAAAGGGCTACTAAGGCCTAATTGAAAGATGTTACTACTTAAGGGCGATCTATCAAAACTATGGTTAACCTATGTAGGTGGTTTTAATATTTTTATAAGTGGTATATAAGCCTTAAGGGCAAAGGAATGTCTTGTGGCTGACTAATAAGGTGGTGATCATGAAGTCTCTATGAAGAGCATAAACAAAGATGAAGACTTATAGAGTTTATGAGTGAAGTATAAAGGAGTGTGAGTATGCTTGGTGGATGAATTTAAGATTAGATAAGTGTGAGGGAAATATGTGTGACCTAGTGGTCATATTTTTGATGTTATACTAGTGTTTTTTCATGGTTGATGATTGAAGATGAGTGAATAAGTGTAGAGTTATCCAAAAGGTTATTTTGGATGCATTTCTTATGTGTGAGGGCTTGAGAGAGTGTGAAGGGTTGAAGAGAATTGATATTCATTATTATTACATCATATTAGAAGGTAATAATAGATCTAGAGGTATTTATATCAGAGGTATTATGTGGGCGCTCAACATCTAGGACAAGTGGGTGCTTGTTCATGCTTAGGGGTTGGTAATCCTTATGAAGTGGGTAATTCACTAAAGTCTCTTGTTTGTGATATCTTATAGGACTGTAGTTCTTTATTTTTTAGGCTTTGGAGTGGGTTTTATCCCTCATGAGGGTTTCCAACATAATCTATGTATTATATGCTTTTATCTTGCATTGTTTTCTTTGTTCATTGTAATGAATGGTTTATATGCTTCATGAATATTTATGTTGAATGATCAAGATCTTAAAGAATTGGAATTGAAGTTTGAATTTATTACATCATTTATTCACCCCTTCTCAATGATTGTACCTCCAAAAAATGGTATCAAAGCCACGCCTTATTTGTAAGTGTAAACACTTGAAAGTGATCAAAGGTACAATGGATGATAAAGAGGCTAAGACATACCTTCAATTTGAACTTGTATGTGCTCTATCAGAGATCAAACATCTATAGGAAGAGAATGAAAGATTGAAGAAAAAAAGAAGTAAAAATTTAGATCTGACTTCCTCAATATGTTATGAGATTAATGCAAGCATTCATGGTGTGAAGACACAAATAGATAAGCTAAAAATAATTGTCAAGAATTTTTAGGATATGATGGATAAAGGACTGAATCAAATAATGGATCATTTGGAACGTAAAACTATGGCATATATAGATGTGCTTTTATCTAAATACAAGTAGAGTCCTAACTCTACCAAAGAACTTAAAGATGAAACCTCTTGGGATATTGATGGTCAAGTAAAAGGAATATCTAACGTGAAAAACCATAGTTATATATTCAATGGGTACTGTTACACTTATAATCAATATGGTCATAGATATAAGCACTTTACTTTATCTTCAAAGAATAAAAATGAGGTTTTATGCTACAACTACAATCAACAAGGAAATATAGCCAAGTATTGTAAGAGGGCCTATTAGAAAAAGGACATACAAGTCATTGACACCATCAAATGGTTCAAGGAAGACAAATCAAAGATTGAATAAAAGAAGTAGAAATTAGATTGTGAACCAAATGAAGAGTCAATGTTTGCTTAAACTTCCTTACATGCTTAAGAGACAAAAAAAAAATGGTATGTAGATAGTAGATTCTCAAGTCATATTACAGGAGACAAGAGGAAGTTTATCACTCTCAAACAACATAATTCAAGTTTATTAAGATTTGGTGACAACAATTCTACTAACATAGTTGGAAAAGGTTCTATAAGTTTGGATAATGGTCATACTAAAAATGAAAATGTTTTATATATATAGGGTTTGAAACATAATCTTCTAAGTGTTTTCCAAATGTGTAAGCAAGTAAATGTTCTAACTTTTCATAATAAAGGGTATGAAGTAAGAAGATCCAAGTCTAGAAAATTAGTTGTAAATAATCACAAGCTAGACAACAACTTGTATATGTTCCATGAATACAAAAGGGAGGAGTGTTTCATGAATCAATTAGAGGAAACATAGTTTTGGAATAGGAGACTTTGACATCTAAATTTTGATAACTTGGTGAGGATCATTTCAAAAGGGTTAGTGAGGCATATACCTAAAATAACTAAAATTACTCATTCTCTTTACAAGGCATGCCTTCATGGGAAGCAAATCAAAAGAAGCTACAAATATAAGGAGAATTCCACCATAGTACCATTAGAGTTGATCCACACTAACCTATGTGGACCTATAATAACTCAAGTTATTCAAGGTAATAACTACTTCATTCTATTAATTGATGATTTTACTAAGATGACTTGGATATATTTCCTAAGATAGAAATCAAAAGCCTTTGCAAAGTTTAACGCATTTAATTGTATTGTTAAAAATGAAAAAGGATCAAAGAATAAAGTGTGTGAGATCAAACAGAAGAGGTGAATTTTGGTCTTATGAGTTTGATACTTTTTATGAAGATCAAGGGATTAGAAGATAGTACTCTACTACTAGGACACCCCAACAGAATGGGATAGTTGAAAGGAAAAATAGAACTATCTAAGAGATGAGTATAACCTTGCTTCAGGATTCCAAACTATTAGATGGCTTAGAAGAGGCTACTAATACACTAGTATACATCTTAAATAGATGCCAAATTAGATTAAATGGTGATAAAACTCTATATGAGCTATGGAAAATAGGGTAACTAATATTAAACATTTTAGAGTGTTTGGGAGCAAGTGTTTTATCAAGAGGGATGAAGAAAATCTTGGAAAAATTGATTCAATTTCTGATGAGGGCATTTTCTTGGGTTATTCCTCCATAAGTTGTCCTTACATATGTTTTAATAAGAGACTTCACAAGGTTGTTGAAAGTTATAGTGTAAGAGTTGAAGAGGCAAGTGAAATCAAGAAGCCTAACTTACAGATAAATGACACTCTAGAGAACCCTATTTCAAATAATGAAGGCATATCTGATCAATTAGATGATGAAGAGGAAGAGGTAAGATAGGACACTAAGCTCCATCTAGGAGAATACAGAAGGATCATCTAGTTTCCTAAGTAATTTTAGATGTGAATGCTAGTTTGTAGACTAGAAGGAGAATGTTGATCAATCTGAATCAACAAGATATAAATTTTTTATCCAAGGTTGAATCTAAAACATTCTTGGAAGCTAGCAAAGATAAAAATTTGACATGTGCAATGGATGAAGAACTTGATCAAATAGTAAATAATGAAACATATAAATTTGGTACCTAGGCCAAAAGACAAAATTGTAATAGGAACTAAGTGGGTATTCAAAAAAAAGATGAATGAGAAAGGAGAGGTCACAATAAATAAGTCTAGATTGGTATGTAAAGGATATGCTCAAGTTGAAGGGATAGACTTTGATGATACTTTTGCTCCTATGGCAAGAATGGAAGAAATTAGATGCCTCTTGTCATATGCAAGCTTCAAAGGTTTCAAAGTTTACCAAATGGATACCTTTTTGAATAGAAACTTAGAGGAAGAATCCTATATTGAGCTACCTAAAGGTTTTTCCATGACAAATAATCAAGACTATGTGTGTAAACTAAAGAAGGCTTTATATGGTCTTAAACAAGCTCCTAGAGCTTGGTATGATAGGTTAGACAAGTATCTATTGAGACAAGTATTTAAAAGAGGGGTAGTCATCAATTATTAGTGGTAGTATATGTTAATGAGATGGTTTTTAGATCTGATAGTGACACAATGAGTAGAGAGTTTGTAGATGTTATGAAGACTAAGTTTGGAATGTCAATGTTGGGATAACTTTCTTTTTAGGATTGCAGATTAACCAACTTGATGTAGGGATATTTATTTTATAGGCAAAATACATCAAGGATATGTTAAGGAAGTTTGACATTTTGGATTGTAAGCCAATGTGTACTCCAATGATCATAGGATGTAAGTTAAGTAAATAAGATGACTCACTAAAGGTTGATCAAACCTTGTATAGATCCATGATTGGAAGTCTTTTTTACTCTACTACTTATAGGCCTTATATTATGCAAGTAGTAGGACTTATAGGTAGGTTTCAAGCTAATCCTAGAGAGTCTCATTTGAAATCAGTCAAAAAGATCTTGAGATATCTCAAGAGCACCATAGAATATGGTTTATGGTACCCCAGGAGCAAAACGTTCACTCTAAGGACATACACTGATGAATATTGGGAAGGATGTGTGGATGATAGGAGTACTAGTGGTGGTGTTTTCTTCATGGGTGAATGTTTCATGTCTTGGCTAAGCAAAAAGTAAGACTCTATATCCCTATCAACTATAGAATCTAATTATATATATGCTTACTCATATTGCACTTAGGTAATGTGGATGAAGAAAAACTTGTAAGAATATAAGGGAAGAAAAAATGGACCTTATCCTATTTATTGTGATAATACTAGTGCAATTAATATCTCAAATAATATTGGGATGCACTTAAAAACTAAGTACATTCCTATTAAATATAATTTATTGAGATAAAAGTGAGTAATAAAGGTGTTAATTTGGAGTAATCCATGGGTTTATATGTGATAAGTTGGTCAACATAATCATTCATGACCATTTGTTCAAATTGACCTTTTTGCTCAGTGTTCACTACCTAGTGAAAGCTCATCATACAAAATAGGTGTATTTGGGGTCTATAAGGCTAACCAAGGGTTGAGGCCAGTTGTATTTTATGTGTCTAAGTAAAAAAGGTGCCTTAAATGTGTGAGAATAATCTCATGATCAGTTGAAGGTGTTTTGGTATAGTGACAATGTATACACAAGGTCTGCAAGCATAGTCATGAATTTTCCAAGTGTCAAATCAAGATTTAAGAGTGTTAAAGGTGACTTTGTGGCATTGAAAGGTGTGTTTACATAATACAAGTGTAATCTATGTGTTTTTAGGCTTTGATGGCCTCTTGAGGGAAAATTGAATAATTTGGATACATCTTGGGTATGACAATACTTGCTTAAGGGCTTACAAGACAAAAACCATTTCATGGTTCTATGGGTTCCCAAAGGATTAAAACCTCAAAAATTAGTCCAGTAGTGTGTATTGGTGACCTCCAAGTGTAAGATAAGTTTTAGGATCTATCATTGATTGGAAGATGGTAAGTTGACCACATTCTTCTTTGCCCTAGTGTTTTAGCCCATGTGGGTTAATGACCTTCCCAAAGTATTTGAGATCTAAGGCTACCTAATCTAATGAAATGGCCAAATGGGTGCTCAAAAATTTATTTAAAGTCATCTATAAGTGTATGTATTATTCTATGGTTGAGCATTTATACAAATGGAGGGCTAATTTATAGGACAATTTTTGAAGGAGATATGGTGCAGAGGAAGAGTTGGATGATTAAAATTGGCATGAATAAGGGGGTATATTAGTGTCCATTAGATATGGAATTTCAAGTCATAAAGGTCTATACACATAAATTTATGGGCTCTACAAGGTTCAGGTAGGGCTATTAGGCCTCTAGACAAGGCTAGGTGATTTAAATGGACTTTTTGGTCATTTTCTCCAAAATATCAAGGTATGATTGTTATCATATGAATTTTTTAGTCTATTTTGAGCATATTTCATGTTTGAATAATGGATTAAACATCTGTTAATAATCATGGAGTTGGTTTGTGAGAGAAAATTTGAAGGCAACTATGAAGTTTAATCATGGTTGGAGATCATCTAAAGGTGCTCAAGGGGTGACTAAGTTAAGGTAACTTAGGGGGACTCCCTCTAAATTTTATTAATGTGTGATCAATCCTATTTGATTTATATTTTTCATTTCTTCTTCATAGAGTAGTGCATGGTCAAAGATGAGTATTGTCAATGAGCAGGTTTAAGGTAGTCGTGATAATAAATGGTATATAAAGTGATAGGGGGAGTTTATATCATATCTCATACAAGGTACCCTCTTTATTTTAGCTTTGAAAAAATTTAATGGTCCTTAGCATCAGCAAGTAATCCCACTTTATCATTATGTCAAAGGGGGCAAAAGTGTTTGTAGAGAGAGAAAGAGTATGTGCATAGCTCTATGTTAGTGTTTACAAGTATTGAAATCAATGACAAAGGGAGAGATTTTTGATATGTTATCAATGATCCCTCCAAGGTGAACAATGATGTTCATGAGGTTTCAAATATGTTAGTAGGTCAATGACAAAGTGTGACTTAGTGATCATGCATGGACCTTACAATGTTTGCTTGATTAGGAAATATGATGGATGTTGATTATGTGTTGACCATGTTTTAGGTGTCATATTGGGTGTAAGGAGTTCTTGGTGTACTTTTTTAAGTGAAAGGTATTCATTTAAGTAGTCTTGTGAAGTTTTAGGTTATCCTAGTCATCTTGGTAGAACTTCCTAAGTAATCAGATTAATGATGTAAGAATTCACATGTGTGAAGGTGTAAAAATAGAGTGGTCACATGGAGTTATTCATATTTTTTCCTAGAGCATGTTTTTCAAATTTTAGATCTTGACATGAGGTCTATAAAATGTTATGATGGTTCAAATTTGATTTCCCAAGTAGATTTCACTGTTTTCCATACTTAGCCAAATTTCCTTTAAAAAGTGACATTGGAATTCAAATATTTGAATTTACAAAGGATAACCATTTTTTAATTTTTTTCCTATAACTTTTGATGATGGATGATTTTTATGTTTGAGTAAAAATAAAAGCAGTAGATAACTTCAAGATAAATCTATGAAAATTAATTTGGAGGTTTGATTGGTCATATATTTCCATTTATTACGGTTCAAAATTGACTAAGGGTTTGACTTTATTCTGCAAGTGACCCAAGAAGGATGCTTGATTTTTTATTGATTGTATTTGAATGTTTCATGGTTAATTATATATTGGAGAGTGGTGTATAGTGCATGAGGATAATATATATGGATTTTGGATGTTTGACCAATCCATATTCAGTATGACCCATTGCTTTGAAGTTGACTATATGTTCATTCATAGTGTTTTCATGCACAAAGCAATTAATTGAAAGGTTTTGCATATGCATAGGAGTGTAATGATGAATGGAATAACTTGATTATGTCTTAGGGGTAATGTGGCATGGACCTATGTGATTTGAAGTGATCTTGTGTTTTTATTTTATCTTAGTGAAGTGTTAAAGAGGTGAATAGGTCTCCATGGACCTAAAAGGGCTACTTAGGCCTAATTTAAAGATGTTGTTACTTGAGGGTGATCTATCAAAGATATAGTTTACATATGTAGGTGGTGTTTATATCTTTATAAGTGGGATATAGGCCTTAATGGTTAAGGAATCTCTTGTGCCTGATTAAGAAGATGGTGATCATGAAGGCTCTATAAAGAGCATAAACAAAGATGAAGGCTTCTAATGTTTATGAGTAGAGTATAGAAGAATGTGAGTATATTTGGTGGATGAATTGAAGATAAGCTCAGTGTGATGGAAATATGTGTGACCTATTGTTCATATTTATGATGTTATAATAGTGTTTTTTAAGGGTTGATGATTGAGGATGAGAAAATAAGTGTGGAGTGATCCAAAATGTTGTTTTGGGTGCATTGTTTGTGTGTGAGGGCTTGAGAGAGTGTGAAGGGTTGAAGAGAATTGATATTCATTATTCCTCCATCATATTGGAAGGCAATCATATCTATGGAGGTGTTAACATTAGAGGTGTTGTGTGGGTGATCAACATCTAGGATAAGTGGGTGCTTGTTCATATTTAGGGGTTGGTGCTCCTTGTGAAGTGGGTGTTTACTAAAGTCTCTTGTTTTTTATCTCTTATAGGATGGTAGTCCATTATTTTACTATATTGAGAGTAGGTTTTATCCCCCATGAGGGTTTGCCACATAATCTATGTGTTATATGCTTTGATCTTGCATTATTTTCTTTGTTCATTGTAATTAATGGTTTATATGTTTCATGAATGTTTATGTTGAATGATTAAGATCTTGAAGAATTGGAATTAAAGTTTGAATTTTTTGCATCAATGATTCACCCCCCCTCTTAGTGATTGTACCTCTAACAGATGGCACACATTCTTCAAACACTATGGTAACCACCTATGATAACCATTCTCAAAACATTATCTCAATCAGATCAATCTCCTTGTTGATCCATAAAAAGCTCAATAAATATATTTTATTAAGCATCTCAGACATAATCTCTCCTTAACTCTATGCATATAAAAAAACAATCACTTTATTTGAAAAATAACTTAGATCTACCAAGCTCCCCCTTAGACCAAGCATATCTTCTTTAAAATAACTAGAGACTCATATCACTTACCTTCCTTGATATGATAGAAGAAGATCAAAATCTTGGCCACTCAAAAGGTTATCCCATACTTGACACCAACTGCAAAATTAGGAACTCCCCCTTTGTCTTCACAAATCAAGCTGAACTACACTTACAAATATATATCAAAGGCTTACCTCTTATATACTAATTATTGGATTTTGACTTTAGATACCTGAGAATAGCCTTAAATATCTCATCATACTACCTACTACACTTCAAAACATAGAGATACCAACATAGGAATGGATAATATTCATCTTCAACTCCTTGTTTACAACATAGACAACCTAGAATATTCTCAAAAAGAAACCTTCTTAACTACAACCTCATGCTTATGTTGATATAATAATGTCTCCATGAGTCTTAACTAGATGATTGATCCAATTCATATTTTAGGGATTCTACTTTAGTTTCATACATGATGCATTCTTACTATTTATCCTTTATGCTTGCATTAACTATCTCCATATATCCCTCAACTTGATTGATAATATCATCATACTCCTTGGAAGTGTTTCACAACATTTCCTCAAACAATCCAATATATTCCTCATAATCCTTGACTAATGACCTTAGTTTGTGATTCTTTCTTATTTTAAACTTTAACTCCTCTAAGGCACTTACTAGCTCTACCTCAAGATTTACTTCAAATTTTCCTTATTCACTATCATAATATATGTTTTCATTTGATTCTACATCAATCATAAGGCCTTTCCCATTTTAATATCCCTTATTGTTTTATTATATGCCTATAAATAAGGATTCACTGTTATCATGGTTAGATTCATTACTATCATCATCACTATCAGATGTGTTTAAATCACTTACATCAGATGAGTTGTATTCTTTGGTATCGTAACTCTTCTTATTTTTGAATGAATCTTTCCTACCCTCATTCTTATTGAAATCCCTCTTTTCCTTGTCAAACTTATGGACCTCTCTATCATCTTTATGATGTTCATCATGTTCTTTATTATTCTCATATTTATCCTTGTTAGGCCACTTAGTTTTAAAGTGACTAATCTTTTCATAGCTAAAACATTTGAAGGGTAATTTACCCTTGTACTTACCTGAGCCAAAATGTAATTTCATATCAAAAATAGCTATGAGTTCATCATCATCAATATCTAAATATACCTCAATTTTTACCTTCTTGTCCTTTGACTTCTTTTCAACTTTGAAGTTTTCTTCCTTCTTGTGAGGTCTTCCTTCATTTTTTCTCATCTCATAGGTAGTCAAGATGCCATGAATCCCATCCATCTCTAGCTTGTCTAAATCTTGCATCTTTTCTATTGAAAACACTTTAGAGTCAAACTTAGGATTTAGTGATCTCAACACCTTTTGGATAATAGTAGACTCTTTAACTTCTTCTCCCAATCCTTTAATCAAAAGGTAGGATGTAATGGTTTCATTTTCATTCATCTTCAAGATTTTGAATTGTCTTTTATGAGTCTAAAACTTGTCTAAATTCACCTTGGTGTCTCCTTCATAGATGGAATTCAATTTTTCCCATACATATTTGGTTGATACACAATGCATTACCTTTACAATCTCTACCTCTGATAGACCACATAGAATGGCATTCATTGCCTTAGAGTTATTTTTACTAGCCTTCTTACCTATTGCATCTATTGGTGGAGTAGGAGGTGAAATATAACCATCCACATATGACTGCCAAATATCATGTCATTATGACATCAGATATATATTCATTATGAAACTACAAAAGGCATAGTTAGATCTATTGAACAATGGAGCCTTACTGGTAGAGAAACCACCTTAAGCTTGTTGACTAGTCATCCTTGCTTCTTAGGATCTCCTTTAGGATTTTAGACCTGATTTAAGGGACCAAGATCTGATACCAATTATTAGAAGGATAAGTATTGAGATTTTAGTGAATCAATATTTAAAAAATTTCATTCGATTCCACTTAATCATGCATGAGCCATTCTAATAAGCATGTACATCTTAGCAATCATAAGCATCGCATAATAAGAGCAAGAAACACATGAACATGACATATACATGGGAAAAACTTAAATGGAAGAAAATCCATTGATAAATTAAATTTAATATATTCTTATAAGATAAACATCAATTTTTAGTGAAGCACACACTTTACATGGAGCACCAACCCCAACTAGCTCAATAGTAACTCAGGTAGGCTTTAACAAACACCTACTTGCAAGAAGGAACCAACCCCCTAGATGACTCAGCACCAAATCATCCAACTAATAAACTTTATAACCTTCATAAAAAAAATTATCATATAATAGATGATGATCTTCTTCCTCAGCTCTTCACTCACTTCTGTCCCTCTCAAATTAGCCTTCAGCCTTCTTCGCTTAACTAGCCCTCTTCATGGATTGATCAGGTCTTATAAAATTGATATTCATATTTAAAACCTCTGTTAGATATTCATGAAACTTATCTAATGGTATTAATTACCTCTTTCTACTCACCAATGATCTATATCATTCTCTTTTCTCTGCTCCCACTTAGCACACCCAAATATGCCTAAACTACCTTATTTTTATACAAGTCACTTGATCATATCCTTCTTAGTTAGAATCACATTATTATCTTCATAGGTCAGACATATAATATATATTATCATATTAAAATAACATTCTTTAATCATGAATGAACAAATACATTAGGTTGTCCATAGCTCAATTAGCTCTTACTCCTTTTTGGTTTTATGACAACCTAATAGGCCTTCTTAGAAACATGTTACCTTTTGATATTTATTTAAGTATATTAAAACACCTCACATGAAAGGAAAAAATCATTTTCCACTCTAATATACCTTATAAAACTTTAATATAGGTCTAAACACCATTTGATCCCCTTCTCAAATCAAT
This sequence comes from Torreya grandis, assembly GCA_037957365.1. Lineage (NCBI taxonomy): Eukaryota > Viridiplantae > Streptophyta > Pinopsida > Cupressales > Taxaceae > Torreya > Torreya grandis. The sequence goes on along the minus strand of JARHVA010001458.1, from coordinate 575,266 downwards.
GTTCATAAAAGGCATGTGCATATACAAAAACTCTATCTTAAACAATTGAGGCATGAAATCAACCTTTACAAATAACCATGGTAATAATTAACATATTTATAAACCTCATGACCTTAGGGTAATCACAAAAGTCATCTAATGCTTCAACTTAGGTTATATAGGCTCAAACTCTTCTTTGCAAGATGCTTACTCAGTATTGCCAATTGACTTCAAAACACAGTCAAGGAAACATGAACTTATGACATCTAATTAAATATAATTAAGGGATTTAAATTCATGAATAGGATATTATAACATCATTATATCAACCTCCATAAAATATATTCTAATCTCTAATGGAAACTATTGGTCTAGTAGACCAATCTATTGATCTTATATCTCACAGACTCCACTCAGTCAAATAAGTCATTTTGGCTTCAATGTTCTAACCTCTTACACTAAATTATAATATTATTAAAATAATTTATATATTATTCAAGACCCAAAAAATATCATCATGATATTAAATCCATCACTCTTACATGAAAACACATCAAAAATCATCTTCTCACTTCTGCCTAATTTTTTTATTGTCTTTACCACTAGGTCTGTTAGCGACTGGCCAACTTAGATCACCAACATTTCACTCTTGAGATATATAACCTATCCATAGACCTTATTTAATAATAACTATAAGTATCATAGTTTTACTTTCATTCATTGATTAATTTTGACTCGATCAACTCTACCTGCTACAATAAATATCAAAAAAATAAGCACTTGCTTGTAGGGTCTACTCACTCACATGAAAAACCAATCATACCTAGAGATTATTGGGAGAGTTTAATATAACCTATAATCACTTTTATATCCATATCAAACCATTCTAATCTATTTAGAACAATATATTCAACATCAAGTCATTGTTAGGGTTCTTTGAGGGTTTAGACCAAATTTCAGTCTCAATGATCATTCATAAAACTTAGCTCCTCTTTATAGAAAAAAATGCTTTTAAATATGAGATATAACCCTTATTTATCTATCATGAACAACTTATGTTATCATGCAAATGTTATACATGCCAACAAGCACTTGAAAAAACTTTTTGGGTAGACAACTCTTCATTTTATGCACTTAAGTAACCTTGAAACACATTTTCAAGATTTTCTTGTAAACCATGACCTAAAAATTCATGCACATACTTAAAACAACTTAACTCCCCTTTTTAAATGTTTACTTTCTCACCCATGTCAAAGAAACTGATCCTGATACCCATTTTCACCACCATCTCTCTTTTTGCTTTAAATGCCTTGACCTACAAGTCTCATTAAGTCTTGAAGCTAACCTTATGTCCATATTTTAGGATTCACCTTGAAACTCTCGTGTTCCAATTCCTCTTGTGTATGCTCAATCAACCTCATGCACTCACTCTTCTTCATAAATTCAACAGAGCATCTTTGGAGCTTCTTATATATCTTTAGAACTTGACTAAGGATCTTTGTAGCATCTTCAAATCTACATACATAGATCTTTAGAGTTGACCTTACAATAATTTTCAAGGTCATAAATGCCTCTTATACAAATTCAAACAAACTCTTTCATTCTCAAATAGTATCAAAAATTATTCAGAGTATTCAAATCTTTGTATCTCATTTGGAGCATCTTTAGAGCTACTTACATAGATCTTTGGAGCATATAATTTATTATTTGAAGCTCACTCATTTCATCATGCTACATGTACATATCATCTCACAAGATCTAGACAAAGCTTTGAAAGTTACTTAACACTTGACATATTGACCTATACTAACTCATGTTGATTCTTAATGATTTCACTCAAGTTAACATTAGAACATTCTTAAAATAGTACTCTTACATCACTGTTCTCATACAATAACAATACTCACTATGTTGGAATAATAACTCATCATGCATACCACAAATCATACTTGACCATGCATCTTCAAAATAACCTTTGACATCAATACATCAATGAAATAACTATGCATATTCATAAGAAATTTTGACATCAATGACAACATTAAATTCCAAAACTCAACACTCAATGAAAATGCTCAATAATCTCCCACTTGATTAATGACAATGTTCAACATTATTGAGTTATGTGTAAGACCTACAAGTTTATTGTTTAACCCTAAATTAGATATGGGGCTATGCTACCTTGGTGGTATAATAGCATTAAAAATATATAAATGATAATGCACAAGGATGATAATAAGATCTATAGTAGGCCAATTAAATTTTAAACTCAAATATAAGCATACGCTAAATTTATTATGTTGAGCATAGGTTAAATATATAAATTACAACTAAGCTATTCATGAAAATGACAAACTAGTGATATACTTAGCTAGTTATAATGCTAACATAGTTTTGAATATGGAATAGGTATAAAATAGTCTAAAATATGATTATGAAATAGTTGTTAGTTTTGGATCTAATGCTTCTGGAGATTTAGACACTAACGTCAGCCTGTGAGGGTTTTATCGATGTTATTGTTTGGTTTTGAAGTAAGTGTCCTATATGAAATACTTATTAGAAAAATATGTGACCACCTGAATGCTTTTGGTTTTGACGTTTTCTTCATTTTGGTCATTTAGATTTAGGTCATGGATTGGCATTCCTCATGAAATTATAAAACCCTAGTTTTTCATCTTCATAGTGACCTTGGGGGAAAATGGGTTAATGGGCACATGATGTTGAGATATCCCTAATGAAATTGATATTGGTGAGAATTTATTACATAGACAATACTCCAAAATAGGGCCTTAGACTCATGCAGTTCTCCCTTAAATGTTACATTATGTGTGAAGCATGAAATATGCAAAAAGCAAGTACAATAGTAATCTAGATTGTAACTTAGAAAATCAAGCTATTGGGATACTCCTTTAGTACTTCAAACCTTTATATGTGTTATACCTATGACTGGTATGGATATAGAGAATCTTTATTCAATTTAAAACTCTTTGATAAGAAAACTTGGTATTGTTCTCATTTTGTTAGGTGAGAAATGAATGAGGGTTGATCTTGTATTTATATCAATCCTTTTTGAGTAATAAATCAAATTAAACCAATTAGGGAAAGTATTAGGATAAATTTTATTTGAAAAATAGATGACTTTAGGGCACTAGAAACTTATGTCAGGTCAAGACACTAACATCAATGCTAGTGTTTATCTCAGACATTAGTGTCCAAGCAGTAGGATAGTAGGAACTAGTTCAAAACTTATAGATATTTAAGATAAGTAAATTTTAAGAATTATGGGAGAGATATAAGGTCTAGGTCATCAACATAATATTAGTCAGACTAAGATGTATAGGCCAAGGGGCACAAGATATAGTCAATATAAGACTTGCAAAATTAGAAAAGGTCGATAATTGAAAGGAACAACCAAGGTTTAAGTTTGTTAAGTGTTCAAAATTGAGGTGTTTTATACTCCATAAATATCATCTACATCCCCCCCTTAATCTAGTAATGAAATTACTAGTTTAAAGTAAAGGAATGTGTACCTAGGTGTGTATAACATACCTTCTCTTTGTGTGTGCCTAACTTGAGTGCTTTATTGGTGACTAGCTTGTAACCAAGAGCATGTTACAATATATAATTAGTGCATATAATCTGGAATTGAAATAGATTGAAATTGAAAGAGTAAGGTTTAAGATTACACCTATGTGTTTATGTAATCACCTTACCTATTGACAAGTTGATTTGAAAATATATATCATTGTAAGGCTCTAAAACTAATATTAAGACAAATATAGATAAATCTTGAAAGTGCATGTATACAATGTGTGTGTGTGTGTGTGTGTGTGTGTGTGTGAGAGAGAGAGAGAGAGAGAGAGAGAGAGAGAGAGAGAGAGAGAGAGAGAGAGAGAGAGAGAGAGAGAGAGAGAGAGAGAGAGAGAGAGAGGCACATGGCCCAAATTTGGAGTAAAAGTGAGTTGCCACCTAGAAGTTGAGATTACCTCAATCATGTAACCTAATGATACTTATAAATTAATAAGGCTTAATGATAAAATCAAGTCCAACATAAAAACTTAAAAATATTGAGTTATTTAATCATGTCAACCATACCAAAAATTGAACCAAACACTATAGTGGATTGGCTCAATAAACTCTATAAAAGTTTGCAGGTTATTAATACGAAAAAGTCTGTGATGTGGTAATAGTCCATAAAAGATTTTTGGAATTTGAAAATGATTTGTATTTTACAATATTAGGTACACATTTCATATCATATGTAAATTAGATACATCCCATGAGATGAAAGTGTGTATAACAATGGTACCAATTTATAGAATTCTACCATATAGCTATGTGCTTTGGTCAATTCAAAAAACTATGTAAGTTTGGATAACATGCTTATAAAGAATGTCCTTACTATTTATGGAGAAATATTAAAATTTATATAATTATCAATGTGGGTAACATGTTTCCAAAACATTCCCCCATTATAATCTGGAGTTGTTGAGTACTAAATATATGTGGAGAACATGTTTTTAAAGCATGCCCCCATTGAATCTGAAAACTATGAATGTGTGGAATCCATGCCCATTTGGCATGCCCCCACTAAATTTAAAAGTTGATATAAGTACCGTATATTTAATGAATGTAGATAAAATTATTCCAAAGCATGTCCCTACTAAATCTAAAAAGTATGAATTTGTAAAAGCATGTCCATATGACACACCCCCACTGAATCTAAAAACTAATATAAGTAACATATATTGAATGAGTGTGGAGAACATGTTTCTAAATCATTCTCCCACTAAATATAAAAACTATGCCAAGTGTGGAGAACATGTCTCTACCACTAATATTCCCCCCCCCCCCCCCCCCACTTTGAGGTGAGGGAAAGATAGGAACTATTAGTTACCTCACCTCAAAATGATAAGGTAATTGTATAATCTGTGAATGGAACCATGTAGCATATAGAAGGAACATGTATAGTTAGCTATAGCTTTGAAGTGTATAAAACCAATGTGATCACATGAAGGCCTAAGATGCATGATAAATATCATGTAGTGTATAGATAGTAACAGTACAAGCTCAACAAGCAAACAAGCACACACACAAGAGCACTCAAAATCAAATCAAAAATCAATGGTCCAAGGAGACTAAAAATAAGGGGCATACTCAAATGTCACACAATAGAATAGACATGACTTAGTTAAATTTATATAAAATCAATAATGACATATTCAAATGTCCATGTAATAAGCAATGACATATTCAAATGACAAAGAAGCAAAAAAGGCATGGGGGCTAAAAATAATGGAGCATATTTAAATGCTCAATAAATAAAACAATAGCAAGGCAAGATACTTAAGGAAGTGCATAAAGTAAAATAAAATCAACTAGCATAAACATATCATAGTATCCCATAGATCAAATGTGTTATCAAAAAATATCAATTGCATAGCATATCGAGTACACTGTAAAAGATATAAGAATGGGTAAAGGTATGTGTAAGTACATATGTAATATCAAACATGGTAATGAAATGTGATCAACGAACCATATAACATGTCTATCTCTAGATCAAATAAGTGGATGCCCCCAATGTCATCATGACATGAGTAGAGGGAAGGCCCAACATCTGAAATAGGAATAGATCATGTGTTTGTCTATGCTTGTATCACACTCAAATAGAAGTGTAGAAAGTAACTAAATATGTATTCTTGTAGGAGTAACTAAATATGTCATCCATCAACATGAAACTAACACATATATGCCAAGGAGCTAATAGAACATGTAGGTGTTGAAAGTGTTTTTGGATTTTTGAATGTTTTTAATTTTTTTGGTATTTTTGGAATATTTGAAGAGGAAAAATTAGCCTATGATGCCGTCTAATGGATGCTCATAGATATCTCCCCATTGTGAACCATGTGCAATAATATTGTGACACTATTGAGGAGTATGTATAGGTTTATTATCTATGACATTTGTATCAATGATGTTTTATGTATGTAAAATAGGACTCATTGGTCATGAATCAGTAGTAGGAGTAATAATATTAGGGGTTCATTGAACCCATTATTGAGTGATATGTGGTTTTTTTGGAATAATAGTAATAGAAACATGTATAGGTGTTCTAGATATCTAAACATGGTGTGTAGTAAATGGGGATTTTTTGGAATCCATCGCATGTCTTTAATGTAATGGTATTTCAAGTATTAACACCTAACAAAGGTTATTGCCTATTACTTACCTTTTTATGGTGAATTGACCTTAGTAGGCTTGGTAATTAATTATTTGGGTATAATTTTAACTTGTTCAATAGGATGTTCATATGAAATTCTAGAAACTATCACTATTTGATTGGCATGAATGTATTTAACACAACCATACACCATATAAGGTATTGTTCAAAGTGTATGGATCTAAGATATTATCAATAATATATCAAATATTCCCATGGAAGGTATGACTAAAAAAATAGTAACCACTGGTGCGAGACCAAATTGTAAAGGTAGGTCAATCTCACCAAGAACCTTCTGGGATGTCCCATTGAATTCTCTAACTAATATAATAGAAGGATGTAAATCCTTATAAGTGTAACCCAAGTATATAAGTAATGTCATGGTGCAAAATTTATCACTTGCACCATTATCAATCATAACACTATGTATAGGGTGTATATCAAGGTATGATCAAATTAGTAAAAAATGAAGATCATAGTCATCATCCTTAATCTCACTATCATCAAAAGTAATAGAGGGTCTATAAACCATAAGAGGTATATGTCATGTGTAAGTACCAATAATCCCATCTAGTGGGTGTCCATAATGTAGTGGAGGAGGGTGTGAATTATATGTCATCTACACTTATGGTTCTTTTTTAGAATGGTATTACAAAGGATCATTAAAAAAATTGTGTTTATGGTGATTTCTAGGTTATGAACCTGATTCCTTCAGAGGATCCTCAAACGTAAGCCTTTTGTCATCAATAATATCTTGGACATTGTGCTTCAAGGTAAAAAATATGCTTATAGAATGCCCTATTTCATGATGATAATCACAATAAGAATTTGAATCATATCCTTTGGGTAGAGGTCGACTCATATCAACTTTGATAGGATGAGGGAGAGATATAAGCTAACACTCTAGTAATCACATGAGTAATGAAGCTCGGGACTCAAGTAAATATGTAAATTTTCTCCTTGGTGCATTGAATAAGACAAGTTGATTAGCTTGTTGTGAAACTATGTTAACTGTGGTGGTTATTTCTTTTTTAGGCTTAGTAGGTTTTACTTTAAAACTTGGTTTGATTGTGAATTTGGTACTAGGTGTAGATGTAACTGGTATGTTTTCTACGTATTTGAGCTTATTCAATGACATAAGCTTCATTTTACTATCCTGTACAACATGGCATAAGTCATCAAAAGACTTGAACTTATTATAAATAATAGACTCATGTAATGGAGAAATCAAAGTTTTCTTGAATATGTCTTGCAACTCCTTATCTACCATAAGGTTGGTCATTTTAGCTAGCATTATCTTATATCTAAAGACATATTCATTGATATTTTCATTGGTTCCTTGTTTGATTTTGGCAATTTGATCATAGGAAACCTTTTCAAAAATATTAATGAAAAGGTGTGCTAAAAATTGGTTTGCAAGAGGTTTGGATGCTTTCACGGATTGGAAAGGTAAATCATAGAACCACCTCAAATTATAGTTCTTAAGGATTCTTGGAAATAATTTGGTCAAAATTTTATCATTGGAGGCATAGTAAAGGCATGCCACATAAAAGGATCAAAGATGTTGTTTAGGATCACCTTTGCCATCATAAAATGAAAACTTAGATGCAATAAAACCACTTGGAAAAGATGTAAAAATATCTCAAATTCAAGAGGGTTGTGCAACATGAATTGTGAATCTATAGCATGAGGGGATTTTAAATCATTTTAATAAATGTTTTTAACCTTTTCCTCCAATGTCTTTATAACTTGAAGGAGTGTTTGTACTTTAGACCTAGTTGGGTTTACATTATCAATTTGAGTAGTCACCAAAGGGGATGAAAACATGTTTTAAGTAGTAATAGGCATTGAAAATGATATTTGTGTTGAAACAATGGGTAAATACATGATGGATGTAGTAATAGCAGTTAGAGGAAACAAAGGTTTAAACACATAACTCGTGCCCCCCACTCGATGTATTATGTTATAATGGATTCAAAGGGAGGGATGTTTCCACTATAGTTTTAGAACATTTTTCTTTGAGTATAGTTTTTAGGATCTCATCAAGATATTTAGGGTTTTGTTGAATACACTCACAAAATAATGTAATTGCTTGCACTTTATCTTGATTGATTTGCTCATTTTAATTTATTTCATGGTTTTCATTATCAGAATCTTCTTTTATGATAACCCTATCAATATGTTTTTCCATTGTCAACATGGGTACGATCATGATCCAAAGTATGAGATCCCTCATTATTTTGAGACATATTAGATGGTGAGAGGGGAATCTCAATGTGTTCAATAGGCACACCTCCCAATCTAAGGTTACGCCTAGGTTACATGCAAAATAGTCGAAGTAAGAAATGAAAAAGTGCATCAATTTGAAACCCTAATTGGTTTAAAACCCTAGGAATCATAAAAAAATATATTTAAATGAATCGGGTTCACCAAATGTTTAACCCTAAATTAGGTATGGAGTTATCTTTCCTATTTTCCTTTATCATATTGATATTTCATGTGATTATATATGGTATATGAATATAATGTGAAATGATTAGTTTCCTAAATATAGCTTAATGTATTTTCTGTAAATGTTTACCTTCTTGTGTACCTCTCTTACTTTCCTTCAACTTGGTGTGTTTGCTTCATGTTATTGTCACTAAGTATGCCTCTCTTGTTTCCCACATGATGTTTTTTATTTTTTATACTTGTTTCACATGGTTGTACTTGTTTTTTATAAGACATTGAATTATCATTCATATTTGATGTTTTTAACCCTAAAAGTGGTATTCTTAGTTTGTGTTGGGTGTGACTTCCTTGCATAATATATTTTATTTATGTTTCTATACGATTGGTACCATGATCTATGACCTACAAAATGTTCCTTGATTAGGTATATATTTGTTTGCCTATGTTTCCATGGTTGAATACAACAAGGATCCATGTGTGTGTTTCTATATTATACATATGATGATACATTACTTATATTGGATCATGTTATTATTATGTTTCATTGATTATATGTTTCCTATTAGGTTCATATTACTCTTTCACTTACATTGACTATATCTTACCTACATCAGGGTATATCATTATTGAACTTAGATTATATATTACCCACAAATGGGCATGATATTTGTACAACCACATTGTATAATATTTCTCACATAGGTACAACCTATTATTGCTCTACTTAACTTGAACACATATGGGAAGCCTATTACTACCTTTCTTATAGTTAATTGACTTAATCACACATGATTCAAGTTACCTTTTACATACATGATTTCACAATAACATATTAATATGATTATTGATAAGTGGTTTATTTTTTCCTACTTTACATAAGGTACTTTAATCCATTTTATTTTTGAGATAAGTGATTTATAAGCTCATTCCAAAACTCAAAAGTGGGCATATGATCCATTTGTTTTACCTCTACAAAATTTTAATTATAAGGTGATACATAACATACTTTCCTTTCTCCCACATATGGAAGAAATCAAGTGTTTTGATATGACATATCCCATTTGATCTCCTCAATGAGACACATACTTAGATGACATAGATTCTGAGATATATACTTTATAGAGATGACGTCATAGTTCTCACACAAATAGGTGTATTCATTCATTTTTTCATCTTATTTTAGTGATTTTAGTAGTTCCTTGATAATGTATTTAAATATAAATTGATTCACTTGAAAATGTTTTCCTTATATTTGTAAGTACATGTATTTTCATATTTCATAAACTAGAGTGTGGATGTTTTTTCTAGGACCATCATGAATTTTCATGGTGGCAATTAGGACACTCACAATATATTTTGAGGAGCAAATGATTTATTTTGTTTTTTCATGTCATAAAAACTATATGAGTTAAGGTAACCTCTATTTTCATTTTTATTTTCAGCTCATTATTATTCCTATATTGACTTCAACAAATATTAAGGTTTTGGCTGCAACATCTTTTACAATCCCTCCTAGGTACACTTATTTGTTTTAATTTGATATATACACACACCAAAAAAATAATGTGGGGACTTGTGTAAACACCTAATTTTGGTCTTTATTTGTCACTTTGCATTGACTTAGGGTGCTTGTGTGCTTATTGATTATGATTTTATATTAGGCTCTTATATGTATGTCTTTAGTGGTGTGTAACTTATTTTCCTCCCCTACTTGTTGTTTTCTCTCTGCTCCATGGTTTTCATATTTTATATATGTTTTTTGGTTGCTTCTTGGGTTTGAACAGGAGAATAATATTATTCTTCTAGTTGACCAAGAGTGTAGCAATAGATTCTTGGTCTAACCAAGGGTTTACCACTATGATTTTGGTCTCCTATTTTTTTTTTTGTCTTATTGACCTTTCCCTTTATTTTTTCAAAGGTTTGTGTTTATTTTTATTAGATTTAATGACCTTTGTATATTATATTTCATGTCAATAGGGTCATAATTTAAATTTAAGAAGACTATATATACACATGTGTTAGTGCATATAGGACAAGTAAGAGACAAGGAATGAAAAGTCAACGGAAGCAAGACTTTCAAAAAAATAAGGTTAAGAATAATAAGTAAAAGTATAAGAGTAGACTTGAAGTACCCAAGGAAAAATTTAATTTAGAATCTTAATATTGAATCATTTAAAAAAAAACTATGTAGTAAAAAGTAATATAAGGATTAAGGCTTGCATCACCATAATTGCTTGCTAAATTGTATTGAGCACTGATTTATAACTTTTCTAAGGATAGAAGTCTGATTGAGATAAGAAACTCAATAAATACACCATTTTTTAAGGTTTTTAAAGGTTTCATGAACTAATTAAGGTTTCAATATAGGAGATATTTTTTGGGGAGGTCTACAATGAATTATGGAAAAGTCACCAACATTTTTGAAACCTAGGGTAGATGATTTGAGTCATCAAATATGTTTTGAATAATTTTATAGTGACTAGGAGCATACTTTAGTTGTAAATCATAATTATGGTAGTGACTAAGAGTGTAGTAATCCACTCTTAGTAAAAAATTGAAATTTCTCTATTTACAAAACAATTTATGGGTTTTGTTCCTCTTGGTTCTTGGACCTATTTTCAATTCATTAATCCTTATAAAATCTATAGGTTTACAACAATACAGTGTTTGTTATAAAAACCTAAATTTACGTATTTTAATTATTATGTAATATTCCCTTATGCAATTAAGTTTATTTTTATTTCTATATCACTATAATATATTTAAATTTGACCTACAACATTGTTTTATAGTTCATGTTGATGCAAAACCACTTTACCATATCATAATGCCTTCTATGTGTTTGATGTGACTTTAGTGTCTAAAGTGTTTGTGCCATGAAATATTCTATATTTTATATGTCTTTTGTTATATTTTCTTAATCACATGTTTTGTGTTTTATGGTACCATGATCTATATTATGTACATTTTGTTTATCACTTGCCTAGTTTGTAATGATCTATATCACACATCCATTGGCGATAAATTCTTATACTCATGCATAACATTGTTATATTGCTTAGATATTGAGGCCACATGGGGCATATTCCTTTTGATTCTACATTTCCTTTATCTTTATTCCATATGTATTTTTTTTTAATCTTATATTTCTTATATCATAGGATTATAAGGGGAAATATATTCATAACATACATATTTCCAAGGGTGTATATTTATTATATACTAATAATTTCATATTTTATCTTTTAAATGGTGAATTTAATGTCATTTCTTTTGGGATGTGCATTTCACAAGCTCATCTCAAATCTCAAAAGGAGACATATATCCCACTCGTCATATTTAGATACATGGTGTTGGAACATGTACATCACTACATAGACATTATGGTAACTCAGTTTTTATTCATTTTTTCCTAAAGAATATGTGATTATATTACTTTAGATACTCCAATAAGGGGATGTACTCAGTTTATTATTTAATTTTATTAAATTTTAACTTTAAGAATTGAAATTAAAATTATATCCATGAATCTCAACAGGGGTGGAGCTTTGAATATAATAGGGTGCTTAACTCCATCCATTTCCTACCAAAATCAAGTAATATTAATTTTTTAAATTTTAATAAATTAATATTATTTGGCACTCACCCATGCATGTATAGGAGAAGAAAGAATGTTTATTTAGATTCTCATGTATATGGACTTTGAGTTTGGAGCTACAGACATACCAAATTTTGTATCCACATATCTTCTTTTACTTTGATATGTATGAACACATGCAAGCATGCCCACATCAAAGTGGGGGAAAATGTAGACAAAAAAAAAATGACCCTTAAGAATTTATTAGTCATTAAATTGCATGATTTTAGAAGGTTTATAAAATTTTATAGCATTGGTTCAAACAAGATGTTATTGACATTTTTTAGATTTCTAATGGTATTTGACCCATATCTCAACCCCCTTGAGATATGTTTTGAGATCCTTTTATAGAGTGTCTAGACGACATTGGGATTTTCCAAAGCATCCAAATGCTTATGGAAACTTTATGTGGCTTGTTGTAGCTAGAATGCACTCATTTGATTTGTCTTGTATTTTTTTTCTTGTGGCCATTTGATTCTAGTTTAACCAAAAGTGTCATAATTTAAATTTAAATCTCTCTCTCTCTCTCTCTCTCTCTCTCTCTCTCTCTCACACACACACACACACACACACACACACACACACACACACACACACACACACACACACAACACACAAATCCTAATTCATATATCAATAAGCATTTCAAGAAGTATAATGAGTATTTTATAGAGAAATATTTTAACATATGCAATAAAGCTAGAGGAAATCAAGCATTCATTAAACTACACAAGTTTATATTTAAACACACATTAATTTTTTTTTTTTTGAATGTTATTAGGCCTTCTTCAATTATTGATATTTTTTTTCAATATTGTTATTGTCTGGATGCATAAAAAATATCAAGATAGTTCAATTATTATTTGGTTTAATGCATGCCTCAAAACATATGTTGTTTTCCTTAAGTGTTTAGATATTATTTCCCAATTAGGGAAAGAAGGAGAGTTTTGTTTTGCAGTTGATTGGAGTGAAATCACATGAAATTGAGAGAAGTTTTTGGAGGTCAAAACTAGTCAACTTGTTTCAATTTCCCTACACGTATATAGAATGGCAAGATGGTTTAGACCATTTGAAGTGGAAGAGAACATTCCAAACAAATTTTTTTGGTCATCACTAATTTTCTAGGTTAGTTTCCCCTCACTTGTGCATACATATTTGTACTATCACCTTCTGATGAATATCATCATATCGTGAAACAAAAATAAATAATCCTAATCCTTATATGTTTGTTGTACATCTATATTTAAAATTAATTAATTAGGATTGATTACTATTTTATGCATGTTATTTAAAGCCTAATTATAATTATTTACGTATTTATATTTTAATTTAATGTAGATCCATTTATCTATACTATATTATCATCAAAATATAATAAAATATGTGTGGATTGTGAATTTAAGATTCTTTATTAAATAATTACAGTAGAAATAAATATATCAAATTTTTAACACCAAATAATTTTGATGGAATATTTTAAAGAAAAAATCAATTTTTTTTCCATTGAAACTTAGGAGGCAAAAGAAATATGTTTATGACACTATTTTGAATTGGTAACACGAGAAAGAAAAATTAGAATAGCTCCATATTCACTTTAACAATATTGTGGATAAAATTTTATCCACAAAAGAACTAGAATGTAATGTAAAACTTTCTTTTATTGATCTTGTTTTAAAGAGAAAATATAATGCCTCCCTAAGTCATCAATTTTATGAAAGAAATTCATAGTGATATTTATTTGCATGCTTCATCAAATCATCACCCATTTTAGAAAGTGAAGGTTCTCAAATCCCTAGCTATCAAACCTTTCAATATATGTGTTGAATATTTGGAAGGGGAGAGAGCTTATATAACCAAAAAAAAAATTCTAAGAGAAAAATATAAGGGGAAGAAAATTGTTAGAGGTTTCAAGCAAGGTAGGAGAATTCATGATAAGAGAAGGGTTAAGGACTCTACAGGTGTATGGTAATTTTTTTTTAATATTGAGGATATTTTTAACAATATTTTTAAAATTTTACATAAAAATAATATTAAATTAATTTTATTATTACATAATAAATTTAAAAAATTGATTAAGTCATATAAAAATTGTTTAAAGTTTACATAAAGAGATGGAGTCTATCAAATCAAATTATTTATGTGAAATTTTGTATATTGATGAAACAAAATATTCTATTAAAATTAAAAAATACTGTAATACTAATATAAAATGAAAAAAATTGTCAATTCAACATTAACAAAATACTCATATAAAACTAAGCTCCATATTTTTATTGAAAAACTTAAATTATTAAAGTGAAGGAGCACTATTTTAAAAAACACTTGATATAAATTAAATTTAGATTAATATTCAAAAAAATTAAACATAAATGATGGTTTGGGTTTAAAATTATATAGGAAAAGAAATTGTAAATGATTGAAAAGAATCTATTAATTTAGAAATTATCATTTACTATTTTTATTAAGTAATTTTTTATTAATGATATAATTAATTTTAATGTTAATATTGGTGACTACATTAAATTCAATCATCTTTATTGTTTAATATTAAAAATTAATATTTTTTATCTATTAAAATTATTTTTATAAAATTTACAATCCTTACAATTTTTTTTAATAATAAATTATTGAATATAATTTAAAATATCATTAAAATTATTTTAATTATAAAATTTAAAAAATATATCGTTATGTTAAAACTATCAATTTTTATTCTCTTTATATTATAGTTAGACATGCACATCAATACCAATCACTGAGCACTGAAAATGTTATATATTTAAAACTATCAATTTTTATTTTCTTTATATTATAGTTAGACATGCACATCAATATCAATCAATGAGGACCGAAAATGTTATATATTTAAAACTAAGAAAATACAATATTGAAAAGAGAAAAAAAAAAAAAAAAATTGATTTTGCTAAAATGTCAATATTTATGTCTTTACAGTATGGTTAGACATGCATGTCAACACTACCAATAAAATATTATACATTTATACAAAATGATTTGTTAAAAAGATAATACCTAAATATGTCACTAATATTATTACTAAATGATTTTTTTTAATAATAATTAAGTGTAGGTGTTTTGTTTAGATTGGAAGTTTGTTTATATATATATAAATTATATTAATTATAGGTAATTTTAGATACAAAACATAAAATTTATTATTTATATGTATATTTAAATAAAGTTAATATGTATAATTAATTAATATTAAATAAGATGTAGTTTAATAATATAAATGATAGTAAAGTGTGTTGATATATTATTTATTAAAGTATAAAGTATATTATTTATTATAATAATGAAAATTTGAATTGTAGATAAATTTGAGAAGGTCAATTTGTTTGTACAATAATATCAATATATATATATATATATATAAATTATTTTTAAAAATTACCTCTTTAATAAAACTAAAATAAAATTAATTAACCATTTATTAAAATCAATATAATTCATAAATTTGGTCCTCCAAATTACACATGGATGCTAACCTCTTTGACTAAGAAATAATACATATAGTCCACCAGGTGACATTATTCAATATGGTTTTTATAAGGATACCCATCGACTTCCATCTTTTGGTATTCTATGTCCACCAAATTTTTTGTGTCCAATTTGGTGAGTATAATAAGCCAATATTTTATGTGATTAAGAATCGTTTGTACTATTTGATTTTACATGTAAAATTATAACTTGAAAATACAAATTTAACATTGTGTAATTTTTTATTATAATTTAAATTTGATTATCAATAATTCTTTTGGAAAAATCATGTACTAATAGTTTCACTTTGCAAATAGTTAGATTTTTTTCAACCAATCACATTGCTGAAAATATATATTGCAATAAAAATACAAAAAAATTATAAAGTTTAAAACATGAATAATAAATTATTCCTAAAAATGTTATTAGAACATATTCCATTGTATTTAATGGAAGTATAAATATACTTGATTTAAAAATTATTAAAATGTATTTAAAATTGTCAATGAGCACTAAAAAAATAAAAGCTATACTACTCTACACAGTATGAAAGTACTAACTGCACAAAAACTGTGTCTACGATTATTGAAAAGACTACCAAAATGAATACCAAGACTAATAATTCTTAGTAACCATGCACATAACCCCTTAAAATTCATAATGGTAATATAAGAAATCGTGAGACTTCCTTTAAAGGTAGAGAAAAAAATTCAAAAGCATTTTTTAAATATATTTCATAAAATTGTACCTGTAGCCATGAAACATATTCTCTTAATAAGATTTGGAACACAAATTTTCACTTGCCGCACTCACAACAAATTATTTTAAATATTTGAGCCATTACTCTCATATTAAAATAAAGAAGTAAGTTAGGAATTGTTATCCAAAAAGAAGTGACTTAATAAATGATCGTTAATTTAATTGGTGAAATTATTTGAGCCACAAAATATTTACGAATAATCAATTTATATTACTAACAAACATTAATACGATTAAAAAGATAAAATTAAAATTATACCTTAAACAACTTTAATAAAATAAATACCTTTCAATCCTTACTTTTAACTTAAAATCATCATATAAAATAATAATCAACCAAAAAAAAACTCTTAAATAACTCTAAAATCCATCTAACTACTAACTAGTATTAAGAACAGAAATCAACTACCACATTTGTCGCTCATTGTTCCGGACAAGGACAACACTTCAAAAGTACCAATGTTATTTCGAATGACCTCCCAAAATTATTGCACAAGGGAGATTCAACTAGTAAAATCAAATTAATAAATACTTTATTCCTATCTTTTCATATGATTTGAATGTCTGTTCTGTATTAAGTAAAATCAAATTAACAAATACTTTATTGTCATATGTTCATATGATTTGAATGTCACACTATTCATGTAATAAATTTTTTGTAATTGTCAATAATTTTTAATATGACACATATATTATTTATTTTATTAATAATTAGAATAATATTTGAGTGAGATTTATGATATATTTATAATTTCATGGAAATACGGTTTATCATGTTGTTTAATGAATAAGAGAAAAAGATCAATTTATTATGATGTAACATTTCTTTATTTTATTATTGTATATTATTTATTCGAGTACCAATCAAATGCATTTAATAGTGTATTCATCAATAAATTAAATAAATAATTAGAAAAAATCAACTATAACAAAGATGATAATTATATATTTATTCTCCTATTCATATGATCATAACAAAAGATATAATATTATAGATATATATAATTTTAATGACATTTTAAAGAAATACAATACACATATTATTTTATATTAAAATTTTATGTTAAATTCGGTAATATTATTATCTTGATATCACATTAATATATCCTATTAATTCTAACAATCACAAATAACAAAAATACAAATTAAAATTAAATTGCAATAATAAATAATACAATATTATTTTTTTATTTTCAAAATCAAATTATCAAATCAAATATACATTACAATACACATAAAAGCAAATATTTTAGAATAATATTTTAAAAAATATTTAACGTTATAAGATGAATTTGTTTACCATGACATTTTATTAAATCATAAGCATAAAAGAAAATTGGCATGCCTCAATTTTGTGATACATTTGACACACATTTTCACATAATACAATGAGATTTAAAAATTAATTACATTAATATTTGCTTGATACTTGAGTCACTATCGTTTGTCATCTAAATTTCAAATTATCGACATTTAAAAGATTTGTTTCGTAATATATTTTTCTAAATAAATCATAATCTTTTGCTTTATACACTACTTCCACTTGATAGCCATAATTAAAGTGAATAGGAATATGATATGTGTGATAAATTTAAATTTAAATTTTATATTTGTTTCGTATGTAGTTATATATATATATATATATATATATATATATATATATATATATATATATATATTTTATTATTTATTTATAAATTTTTTTTATATAATCTTTGTTATCATATAATATTTTATTCTAATTTATTATTAAATATTTACACAAATTTATGTAATAAGGATTTTTTTTTTTTTAATGATTATTATTTTTCATTGAAGTTAGGAATCCAATCTAAGACACAATAACATCACCAATAATCATGTTTAAGTATTTAAATTACATGTTACAAATAAATAAAGCATGAAGTAACCATATTAATATTATAAAATATGTATAATTTAATTTTCTTCATATAATCATTGATTACATGGATTTGTTTTCATAATTACAATATCAATTATTATTTTATGTATCTCAATATCTTATTAGAAACACAAATTATAACATCATATAATATTTTATTCTAATTTATTACTAAATATTTACACAAATTTATGTAATATAATTTTTTTTTAAATTGATTATTATTTTTCATTGAAGTTAGGAATCCAATCTAGGACACAATAGCAGGGCCAATAATCATGTTTAACTATTTAAATTACATGTTACAAAAAAAAATAAAACATGAAGTAGCCATATTAATATTATAAAGTATGCATAATTTTATTTTTTTCATATAATTATTGATTACATGGATTTGTTCTCACAATTACAATATCAATGATTATTTCATATATTTCAATATGTTATGTTATTAGAAACATTGTATATGCACAAATTTTAATTTGATAATTTGTAAATTATATTTCAAACAATTTATTAAAATAATTATTGTT
Source organism: Torreya grandis (assembly GCA_037957365.1). Taxonomy (NCBI): domain Eukaryota; kingdom Viridiplantae; phylum Streptophyta; class Pinopsida; order Cupressales; family Taxaceae; genus Torreya; species Torreya grandis. The sequence goes on along the minus strand of JARHVA010001458.1, from coordinate 556,283 downwards.
GATTAAATTAAATAAATTTGCATTGTAAATTTACATACAAATATAAATATAAACATTTCTTCAATATGAAAGCAATACAAAGATAGGGATTAAGCCTTACAAAATTCTTGTTAAAACAATATCTATCTAAACTAAAATTAAAATAGAAATTGTATTTTTTACAAATATGAAACTATATTTTTTAGAAATATTTATAAATCAAAAAAATAATTTAATCTAAATAATATGAAATATAATTTTTTAATTTAAAATACTATTAAAAATCAAAATGTTGCCTAGGCCTCGAGTTCAATACCTGTTGGGCACCCTATGACATGTCGCAGTTTAGGAACAGATGCTCACCTACATTCTGAAGTGTCTATAGGGGCACCTTGAGGTAGGGATCGAACTTCTCCATGTGTTTCACGTGAATCACAATAGGGCAATTCAGCTATAGATCGTTTGACAGATATTACAGACCTAGGCCCACCCCTATTAAGCTTTACATGTAGATTAAATTTTGGGGGAAAAATGGTGATCACAAAGGAGATGGTAAAGGAGAAGGCACATATCAGAGCAAAGGAGAAGGAGGAGGGAGTGAAGGTGAAAGAATAGAAGAAAGGAGGTTTGCGGATGAAATCTAGGGCAATAGGCTCTAAGCGAAGGGTGGATCAAGTACAAAATATAAATTTTGCCAACGTAAAAGGAAAATATGGATGTAATCATTGGGAAAAAGGGCGAAAGAAGGTTTTGGAAACTATGATAGAGGAAAAAATAAAGTGGTGGGATGAAGAAGTGAATGCAAGCAAGATTGGGACTAGTTGGAAAGTCAAGCTAGTCCAACTAATGAGACGGATTCTTGGCTTTTACAAGCTTAGAAAATTAAAGCTATCAAGGATTTGTTAGTTAAGATAGGAACATCTGAATTTATTTCCCCAACTGTGATGTTAAAAAGCTATGATTTTATTGAGAAATAATCCCTTTCCATTAAATAATTAGTCCTAAAAACCCAAATGAATTATGGAAACTTTAAGGTGTTGAGTAATTCAGAGGTTGAAGCCTAAGATATCATTTGTTTGGATAAGGAAGACTCAAGTGAAGAATCAGAATCTGATGAAGACTCAGAAGGGGATTTGAATTCAAAAGAGATTCTATTCATGTCACAGTCCCACAATAATAAGATGAATCTAGATTGGGGACTAAAATAGGTTTAAGGCAAAAAAAAGTAAAAAGATTGAACTGAAGGAGAAATTTTAATAGGAAGGTAGGGTACCTAGAGAACTTTGTAGATGTTGTAAAGCAGGGAGTGGAAATCACTCCTTAGGAATCATGAAATTAATATCATGGAATGTTAGGGGTTTTAATGACCCTAACAAAAGATGCTTGGTAAAGCATCTAATTAAGGTTGAAAAACTAGATATTTTATTGCTTCAAGAAACCAAACTTGATAAGGAGGAAGGAAAAAGTTTTTTGAGTTCATTTAGGAGCTATTGGCATGTGGCCTTTGTGGAGGTAGTTCAAGCTTCAAGGGGATTATCTGTTCTTTGGTCACCATTTTATTCCAAAGTTGAAGTGTTCACTTCGGGGCAAAATTGGCAAGTAGGCAAAATTCTCAGTTATAATTCAGATTTGCAGTTTCTACTGGTTAATATTTATGGTCCCCAAGGTGTTTATCTCAAATCTGCCTTATGGGATGGCATTTCATCTTTTATAAAAGATTTTTAGATGGAAAAGTTTGTTTTAGGAGGGGACTTTAATTCCATCTTGAGTTTCAAGGATAATAAAGGTGGTATGTTTTATGATTCACAGGTGATTCAAGATTTTGGTAAGTTCATTGAGCAGAATGCTTTAGAAGATGTTTCTCCCTATTCAGGTTGGTTTACTTGGAATAATAGGCATTTGGGAAAAGATAATATTCTAGAGTGCCTAGATAGGTTTTTGACTACTCCTAATTGGCATCAAAGTAATAGAAAATTGGATTGTTAGGTCTCTCAATTTGTAGGTTCAAATCATCAATTGATTGTTTTGAAAATTGATTTTAACTCTTCTCTAAAAAGATGCCCATTCAAATTTGAACTGATGTGGCTGTGAGACCCCTCTCTTTTTGACTTTGTAAAAAATTAGTGGCTTCAATGTCCAGCAGTTTAAAGATCTAAGATGGTTTAGATGTTTAAGAGATTAACATTTGTGAAAGAAAAATTGAAAGTTTGGAATCAAGAACACTTCAAAAATATTTTTGAAGCAAAAAATAAGAATTGAAAAAGAGTTGAAGAAGTTGAATGATGTAATTTTTGATAAAGGGATGGATGAAATAGCTTATAATCAGGAGAAATATTTGACTAGAGAATATGAGGAAATTATTTGTAGGGAAGAGTTTTATTGGAAACAAAAATCAAGAGAAAATTGGCTTAAAGAAGGGGACAAAAATTCAGCTTTTTTCATCAATCAATTAAGGCCAAAAGGAGGGTGAGTAGAATAACACATATCTATTCCATTCAAGGGGTGGATTTAGAAACCCTTAAAGAGATTAGAGTGGAAGTAGTTCAATCCTTCCAACATTTGTTAAATGATGAGTTTTTCTCTAACTTGAGAGCTCAAAATGAATTTCTTCAAGCCATCCCTAAAGTAATTTCCCAAGATATGAATGATAATTTGATGGCTTTGTTTTCCTTGGAAGAAGTCAAAAGGGTGGTTTTTTCTATGGGCCGTGATAAAGCTCCTAGTCCAGATGGTTTTCTTACAACCTTCTTTCAACATTTTTGGAAGGTGGTGGGAATAGAGGTCTAGGAGATGGTAGAAGAATCTAGAGATAAGAAAGAAGTGAAACTAGAGATGAATATAAATTTTATTTCTTTATTTCTAAAATGGGAAGTGCAATCTTCTTTCCTGGACTTCAAACTAGTTGCATTGTGTAATACAGTCTATAAGATCATTTCTAAAGCAATTGATGAGAGAATATATATTTTTTTTGAATAAGCTAATTTATGGAGAACAAGCGGGTTTTGTTCCAAGTGAAAGCATTCATGAAGGTATAATAGTGGCACATGAAATTATGAACTCTTTATCCCATAATCATCAAAAAGGTGTGATTATAAAATTGGATATAAGCAAAGCATATGATAGAGTTAATTGGATATTTTTATTTGAAATTTTGTTGAAGTTCAGTTTTAACAAATATTGGTGTGAATGGGTCTTTAGCTGTGTTTCTAACCCAAAATTTTTTATGCTAGTAAATGGTAGTCCCTCTAGTTTTTCTCTATTACTAGAGGTTTGAGGCAAGGGGATCCTTTGTTTCATTTTCTTTTCATTATCATGGCTAAAGCCTTGGGTAGAGTGGTCCGTGATGCACAGGATCGAGTCAGGGTTCAAGGCTTACAAATTATTGATAATTTTGATTCTCTAATGCATCATCAGTTTGTAGATGATACTTTTCTTTTTGGAAAAGAAACGATAGTAGAAGCTCTAGAGTTTAATTTTTTTTTGAGAATCTATGAAGAAGACTCTAGACAAAGAGTTAATGAAGGTAAGTCTGAAATTCATTTTGTGAATTGTTGTCACAGGATTGAAAGGTATATAAGCAACCTTCTTGGCTTTAATATTAGAAAACTTCTAAGAAAATATTTGGGGGTGCCTTTTTTCAAAGGGATGGGTTCCTCAAGAATTTGGAAAATTTTGTTGGAAAGATTTAAGGCCCATTTGAGTTCATGGAAAGGAAGATGGCTTTCCTTGGCTAGCACGATTACTTTGATCAAAGCAATCCTCAATGCTCTTTCAAAATATTATTTCTTGGTTCTTAGCCCTCCAACAAGGGTAATAAACTCCATGAATAAAATTATGAAAGATTTTCTCTGTCAAGTTTGTGGTGAAGAAAGGAAAATTCCATTAATGAAATGGGAACATGTTTGCAAAAGGAAACATAAAGGAAGAGTGAGTATTAAATATCTTCATCTTCAAAATATTGCGTTGGGAGCCAAATTGATTTAGAAAATGGTTTATGAGCTAGATAGATTATGGTGTAGACTTTTCAGAGCTAAGTATCTAGATTTGGACTCTCCAGAGAGAATGGTTTCTATCAAGAATCCACCTTGAGGATCTCAAGTGTGGAATTTTATGTTGAATTGTAGATTGGTTATTTCTCAGCATGTTTCTTAGATGGTTAATAATGGCAAAAAGACAAAATTTTGGAATGATTCTTGGAATGGTCACCACCCTTTAGTGGAGGAGTTTACAAATAGTTAGATCAAACCACTTTTGGAAAATTTGTGAGGGGTGAAAGTTTGTGATTATGTGATTTTTTAGTCATTCAAGAAGAGTGGATTACAAATGGAGAAGTTTTCAGGATCTGTCTGTTCCAATAGATGAGTCTCGATCATTGGAAGCTTATCTCAAGAATAGGATTTTTTTTTTTGAAAAATAGGGATGATTAGTTGCATTGAATTAGGGATAAAATAAGTGTTTATTCGGTTTATCTAGGCTATCAAATGGTGGAAGCATAAGATGATTCTTTAAGATGGAATTTTTTTTTGTGTTGGAATAAAGAAGGTTTACATAAAGCAAGAACATTTGCTTGGTTGGCAGTTCAAGGCCACATTCTGACTCAAGATTGTTTGAAGAAAATTGGGTTTGTGGGCCCTTCTAGATGTTGTTTATGTGAACAAGAGGAAGAATATGTGGATCATCTACTGTATAAGTGTCAATTTGTTTTTGGTGTTGGGTTTGGTTGTGTAATAAATTAAATTGGTTTTGGGATTGGCCACAAACACTTCATCAAGATTTTGCTTTGTCGTTGGTGGGGAATGTAAGAAATTATTTATTCACCCTATGAAGATACAGCCCAACGATTCTTATTTGGATAGTTTGAAAAGAAATAAATGCTTGGATTTTTGCCAACAAATCATGCCTCTTACATGTGGTTCTAAAATAAATAGACTCTCCATTTTGGAAGTCGTTTCTTCACACTTTCAAAGGAAAAAAGGCATGTTGATTCAATAGGACATGCCAATATGTGAAAATTGGAAATATATTATGTAACCTCCCATTCAAGGGTCAATAGTAAATAAGCAAGTAAAAAAAAGTAGAAAAGAGGCAATCAGCGAACCACCTAAACCTAGTTGGTTTAAATTAAATTTTGATGGGGCTTGTAGGGGTAATCTAGGGGCATCCGGTGCAGGGTGTGTGACAATAGATTGTAGTGGCTCTTTAATCAAACCTTTATCTTTGAAGCTTCTAGATGGGACTAATAATGAATCAGAGGCTTAGGCTTTGACTACTAGAATTTAGATGGCTATTGATTGTGGCATTACCACTTTAGAGATTGAAGGTGACTCTCAGGTTGTGATTTAGGCATTGATTAATCAGAGGGAAAAATCTTGGAAAATAGCTAATATCCTAGATATCATCTGGGCTAAGACATAAAATTTTGATGTTTGGTCCTGTTCTCATTGCTTCAGGGAAAGCAATAATGTGGTAGATTATCTGGCTAATGTTTTTATTGACCAATCCATGGAAATCAGAATGGACAATGTCAGGGCTAATTGGGAAGATTATAGAAATTTTGATTAAATAGACTTTTAAGTATAATAGGAGTTTAAAGGAGTCTATACTTTTAATTTTTATTAAAACTAATTTCCTCCTTTAAATTTGAGTAAGGTAATTTCCATGTCGTTTGATGATGTGTCCAAATGCTTGAGTTTCGTTGGGCTTTGACGGTGGAGGATTTTTTAATTTTCGAGTGAAAATACTTGCCATTATTAGAAATAAAGGCTCCGTAAGATCTTCAGCATGCACATTAATGATTAAGGTTGTCTTGGCAATCACAATGATCACAAGGTGGCTCTTTTTTTGGGTCAAGCTATTGGTGGGTGGCCATTTTTGCATGCAGGGTTGGGAGATGGAGCAATTATGGGTGGAATTAGCAGGGTGGCCATTGGTTTTTGGCAAAGCAAAGCTAGGGAAATGGGGTTTTTAGGCTCAATATCCCATATGAGACTATTTAATGTCTTTTGGATTTTGATGGTGGATGTGGTAGAAGCCATTGAGTAGGTTTTGGGGTTGGAAATGTTGGCAGCAAGCAATAGGGTAAGAGTCAATTTTGACCTGGCTTTCATTTTTGCTAGTAATCTTTGTTTGTTTTTGACTAATTTAGAGCAAGTCTAGAAGTTAGTTGAATTCTTCATTTGGCCATAATATATATTGGGGCTCCTATATGATATTGAAACTCTTCATCTCGGCCCATCTCCCACTCTTCCCTTTTCAGGCAAGGACTCATTGGGTTACATTCCATTGTCTATTTTTCACACTTTAGAATTGAGGTTCTTGGCTCTAGTTAATTTTGCATAGGAGATGGATGAGGTTTGTGGGGATAAACAGTTAGTGGTAGGGAGTAGGTGTATATGCATGCCAGAAGTTCAAGACTTATTGCAACCCATCCCAGGTCTGGAAGAATGGCAGTATTTGAGAAGGCATCCATAATGTGTTAAGGCAATCAAGTGGCTAGCGAAGGGAGTGGTACGGGGGGCTTTCAAGGCTCCACTTTGGTGGTGAGGTAAAAATTTGATGAATAAATATTCAATGAGCACTTAAAGAAGATTAGTCTTCTCCAAGGTGCATAAGTCTGAGAGGATTGGGTCTGGGAAGGCGGTCATTGTGGTGGGAGCTGCTTTTGAGGAAAAAGTGCAAGTAGATCATGAAATTGGTTTCAAAAGTTTGGTAACCTTAGCAAATCAGGTGATTTTCTGCCTAGTAATGGAAATTTGGTTGAGTTAGTTATTTTGGAGTGACTGTGTTTAGTATAGTTCTTTTTGGCTCCTTAGGGATAGTTTGCAATGTCAATAGTAGCTTAAGAACATAAAGGCTTGTCTCTGTGAAGGTTGTATGGTTATTGCTGGATAGATTTTGATTAAATAGTGACTATTGGTTTTTCCATGAACTTGAATTAGTCTGGTTTTGATTCAATTATTTTGCCTTGACATTTTTTAATGTTAAACCAGACCACTATGTTGTTTTTTGAATCTTATGTTAAAAAGTTTGAGACCTGTTAATTCTTGAACATCGATCCAAAAAATATATTAAAAATCAAAATAATATAAAAAATATTTTTTAAAATTTGATAAAAATAATTATAATCAATCGTTTGTGAAAGTGCTAGCATAGCACTTTCAATTTTATTTAATCCATATTAAATAGAACCTATTTTCTTCACCTCACTACATTCTTGAAAGGTTTAAATAATTTACATATTTATATAAATAAATGAATAAATAAATATTTTAATAATGTCTACAAAATTAAAAACATTCTAAGAACTTGGAACCAACAAAATATAGCCTAAAAATTTGGAAAAACCGTCGAAAAAAAAAAGTAGACTTAATCGTTAAACTTTAATTATTGAACTAAGATTAACCTAAAGGCTATTTTCCTGTCAAAACTTAATCTTTCCATTAAATTTAAAATGATGTTTCACTTCCCTTAAGAGAATTTACCGGCTTGTCATGTCTGCCAAGCCAATCTAAGACCACGTTCTCACCTCCACTAATTGGTTAAGGCAATAAAAGCGTCGAAATGAGGGTCAATGATATAATTTTAATGTAAGTTATAATAATAATATGTATTTCAATTTTTTTAATTAATTAAATCAAAATTAAAATAATTGGAAATTTGTTAAAATTTTATAATTATTATAATAATATATATTTCAATTTTTTTTTATTAGTTGAATACAAATTAAGATAATTGAAAAGTGATTCTAATAATACATATCAAGAGAAGGACAATTATAATGTTTAATTAATTTTATCATTTTATTTATATTGATATATATACATGGGAATAAATGGAGATAAAAGGTTATTATCTTGGATTTATATTATTTCGGATTTGTTATATTATGATAGATTTTATTTGGTATTTAAAAAAAAAAATCTGTAATGCAACACCATAATACTATTGTACCAGTAATATCTAATTTCTATTTTTTCTCTAAAATGATTCTAATATCTTTATAATATTTGAATATTTTAGAAAAATAAAATTACTTTAAAGACCTATGTCAGAGATGACGAATAATATGACTGTCTTAGTATTTATCAAGGCCCTAAAAGGGTAGGAATTACAATATAAAAATGTCAAAAAATAATAAAATAATAAATTACGTAAAAGATAATAACTTTATAAATTGCATAACATAGATGAAACCCTAAGTTATGTATCAAAGTTCTCTATGGGAAAATATAGAATCACATAATAATAAATTCTCTAATGATTATTTAATTTCTCCCGTATGCTTATGATTACTCAATAGAATATTATGTGTGAATATCTTTGTGTCGAATAAACTACAACACTTGTCAATTTACAGGTGACAATTAAATTTAAATTAATTAAAATTAGCACTCAAGCCAACTCCCAATGGTGAAGACTTGTAATGAGAAAATAAGGGGATGCAATACTTAATTTAAAAGGGGTAGATACATAAAAAGTAGGGGACACACAAAATAAGATAGATATACCCACATGAAAGGATTTTAGCAAGAATAAAGTCAACAAAAGAACCTGTTATTTCTTAATTTGAACCAAGTTAGCTAACATAAACTAATTTTGCTAAATTCATACTAAATAATATCATGAGGCTATTTTTTGGCATTTACATTTTTCTTCACTTTGATGTGCATATGTAACCATGAATTTATAAGTAGAAAAATGATAGGTAAAAAGAATTTATTGTTTCCCATCCAGGTCCTTGGAATTAAAACTAACACATCATGGGACCCTGTAAAAGCACTTTTCATTTTCTACATATGTATATGGGTAAATGCCAAATAATAATAACTGTTAAAATTTGAAAATTTTGGAAACAAAATATCTTATTATGCTAAGAGAGATGTGAAGACATAGTGGAGCTTAGTGCCTCTAGATCTGAATAAATTTGAGTAGAATATAAGAAAAAATATTGAATAAAAACTGAGTAAAACCCTGAATAAAATATCAGTAAAGTCTTGAGTAAAATCTGAGATAAATCTTGAGTAAAATCTTGAGTCATCCAAATTTGAATGTTGTGATATAAATTACCTAGAAGCATGAATATTGTTGAGCCCTAAAATGCCCTTGAGACAAACATTGAAAGATTGTTTTATTGAAAAGGCAAATAAAGTCCGGTCATAGGGTAAACAAACTGAGACTAACTCACATTGAACATATATGACAACATAATGATGAATCTCATTATGAAAAAAATAATATTATAAGAAACTCTCTTTCATTACATAGATCCTCAATGTTGTGTCAAATTGTCACATTCTCTATAAAAAATGAGAGTATGAAAGGTGTTGATATAAACTCTATGCTAGGTCACAAGTTCATAGCTTGACATCTTTAATGATACTAATATTGTAAGAGAATTATTTTTATTGCATCTATCAAACATATTTCATAAGTTAAACATAATTAAATAAAACACCAACAAAATGTAAAAAAAGGAATGACACAATTTAATTTGTATTAATTCATAAGTATTGAATAAACATGTATATGTCAAAAGATATTCTCAAGTCAGGATTATTTGCCTATGATTCATTGTTAAGAATAAATACAATACAAAATATTAATAGACACATCTTTTCCTAGTGCCAATAAATTTCTATTTGTTCATGTAGAATGTCATAAATTAAAATTGATGTCGTGAAAGATGTTTGTAGATGTTTGATGTTGTGGTATGTCTATAAGCTTCCACAGTTTTACCTTTATGTTATATACTTAAATGAAGAATCCCACCAACATCATCCTTGGACTTAACCTTTGTCTCATCCTCGAGACAACCAAGATGAAGAATTTTGTAATATTATGAACTTTTATTCGGTTGCAAAAATTGTTGATGTTTGGCAATCAATTTACCCTCAAAATATTTACACTCTGTGAGGTATCCATTTTCCCTATGTGTTTTTTGTTCCAAATAAATATTCTCTCAAATTGAGTTTATAATGTTTTGTGGTAGGGGGTGATGTGAAATCAAATTGTAAAAAGTCTCAATCTCCTTGGTGACTTATTGCAATTTATACATGAATTGGTTGATGAGGATATAAGATTCCTTAAGGTTTATGATGATCATGGTATAATTTAACGATGGATATTCCTTAATTCATGAATATTCCAATTTTTGAATTTTGTTTTTGGAATTTTTTTAGATGGGTCTGGATCACCTAAAATTTAGGAATATAAATTATTTTGGGGGTCAGATTGTGAACCATTTACAATAATTTCTTAGATTACACTTTAATTTTCCACATATATATAGTACAATGGCCCTCAATATTAAAATATACTTTCAAAAACCACTCCCAATACAAATAAGGAAACAAACCAAAATGAATCAACATAACCCACACTGTAAGTACAACCAAAAGACTACAATTGAATGACATCACCAAACATGAGTATACAATATATAACACCAAATGACAACAAAAAAATAGAGGAAACAAATGGTGATACTGAATAGTAATAGTGCTAAATAGAGGAACCAAACAGTGACATTAAATAATGATAGTTTCAAATGATAATACCGAACAACAGTGCCAAATAGAAGTGTTGAATGGTGGCATCCACTCTATGACCGGATGATAGAACTAGAAAGCAGAATGGTGCTATAATGAAATGGTAGAACTAAACTATAACACCTGCTTTGTAATCAAATGCCATAATTGAAGTCTTGCATCCTTGATCATCATGGCATCTAGTAGAAATGGTAAAAGGACAGGTCAATTATCAATAAAATTGAACATATTATCTTATTTTAAAGAGCCAATAAAAAATCCCACATAATCACAATACACTCAAAATATAATTATTTATTGATTTTTTAGTTTATCAAGAATTTAAATTTAACTATTTAATAATATTAAAATAATTTTATATGCAGAAATCCCCACTAATATCTCACAAGAAATAATTAACTAGAATAACATGTCACCCCATGAAGATTATTTTGATGATGACATGCCACCACTTGAAGATGCTCCTTTGGTTTTTAATGATAATGATCATGACACTCAAGTGGTAGAAGAGATTGTTGGTTATCATCAAACACATAGTTTGGCTAAAAACTTCACTTATAAATCTTTACGAAGGAATATAAGTAGATGGAAAATTGGAAGGTCCTTTAAGGTGGACCGGGCAATGAAATTTACCTTCATTGAACCTATAGATCTTAAAAATGCTGATGATACTCCAACAAAATGTAGATGTATAATATATAGCTAAAAACTAGGAAAGAACATAGAATACAACTAAAGTTGGATACAATTGAAAAACATTGTGAAAAAGTATATGTGATAATGAAGCACCTAGATGAAATGATAAAAAGAATGCATAGGTGAAAAAATGCAAAAGAATGCATGTATGTAAGATATGCACACGAGTATGAAAATGATAAGAAATATCAAAAACATCTTGTTGAGAAATGGGGAACAATCAATGCAAATTTTGGAAAAGTTATGTGGTCCAATCTAAAGGCCAAATATATAAAATTCTCTACTATATACCACATTCTAAAAGAAGATAGACCTATTTTTAATTTTTTAGATTATAAGATTTTATTTCAACATAATGGATTTCCGGATATTCCACAATCACATTGGTTAGATAGTAGTGCTTGGGAAATGATAAAATTTCTAGCAATGATTGAGAAGGAAGATTTAAAATAAAAATTTCAAAATTCACTGTTCATCTCACTGTCCATTGATGAGATCACAACAATTGACAACACATCCTAGGTTTGCATGCAAGTTTATACTTTTGAGAACTATTCAAGGTAACCTCATCTACTAGTAGTTCATAAAATGGTATAAAATTGCAATGCTGAAAATTTTCACAAATTAGTTGTATCTAATTTAAAAGATAAAGTCAGGATGTGTGATTATGCAATAACTATAAAGATAGTGTGTGTCAGGTTGATTGCATCAGTTATGCAAGGGTATAAAAATAGTTTGTGTGTTTGGCTGAAAACAACAATTGCCCCATATATGATTCCAATTCATTGTATGGCTCATAAGAGGAATCTTGTATATAAAATAGTTAACAAATTTGTTAATGTCGTAAAAGTGGAGGAGCTCATTCATGACTTACATACTTATATGTTAAGCAGTTCAAAAATATTTTTAGAGTTCTAAAAATTTACAATAAGAGTGACTGATGGTAAGAAACTACTGAACTATGTTGATACAAGATGGTTTTCTATGTATGAACTTGCATGCCAAATTTTTGAAGAATATCTATCATCAGTAGGTTTTATGTATAAATATCATAGTGAAATTGACAAGGAAAAAGATTTGTTGTACCATTTAACAGATTTAGAAACATTGTTGACATTATGTGGAGTTCTCCCAATATGAAAGGAAAAGAATTATTTAATGAAACATGATCATGATAGATCTATTTATATTGTAGAATTCATACTTTTGAGAAAATGAGTATGTTAATCTCTAGATGTACTATACACTTTGAATGAAAAGTTTCAAGGCCCTATTTTTAGCAGTTGTCAATGTGTAACATATTTAAGGAACCCTAAAATCTATTTGAAATTGAATATCAATGATCATATTTGTGTCATTGTTAACGACAAGGAGATACCAATGCACACTTTCTATAGAAGACCTGATCTTGTGGGAGGTGAATCTAAATAACTGCCTATAACACATATTATATATGATGCCATTATATCTAAAACTCAAAGGAAACTAAGTATAATTTTATAAAACTTATTTTCAGACATCAAAGATCATTTTCAAAGGTATGATTTTTTGGAGGCCATGGTAGTTATGAATTTCATATTTTAGAACATCAATAATAGTCAAAACCTGATTAGCAATTTATTTCACAAATACATGGGTTCTCTTGTTAAGCATTTTGATAAATATGTAGAGGCCAATGGAGTTGAAATAAAAGGTATTTTGGGAAAGTATTTACTAACATCTCAATCAAATATTTTTAAAATTATAATGTTTGAACAATATTGCCTTCTAAATGAACCAACATAAAATGGGGTAGTTACACGACTATAGAAAAAACTTTATCCTAGTAGTCTACTACAAGAAAGTCTAAGTAAATATTTCTGATTATATGATATTTGTCAAACAATGATTTTGGTCTCAGTTGAAGATGAAAGAATATTAAGTTCATTATCATTCATGAAGTCAAAACTTTGAAATAGAGTGGATAAAAGTTTAGAAACCTATTTGAGATTGTATGTTTCACGTTATGCTGTGGATATGTATTCTTATGAAAGAGATCTGGCAACATATATTTCTATAACTTAAAGAAGAGGTGTCAATAATATGACAAATAGAGAAGATGTAAATAATGGCACTGAATATGACACTAACCCAACAGATGCAAATGTCATTGGTGATGAGCAAGTTTGTGTAGGATTGTTTCAACTACCAAAGTATTAGTTCTATATTTATTATAATTATCATATTCTAAATTCCAATTTCATATTAATTTTTATATTGTAAAATGTTTTAAATATTAAATTCATTACAATTGTTGATAGTATTTTCATTTTAAATATTCATTCCATTCATCATGCAAAATTCCCTTTTATTTAATGAGTTTTTAATTGTATTGGCAAATACATTTTTTTACAAATTTTGAAATACATGTAATTTGATATTGAAGTACCATATTAAGAGTTTTCACTTTTAGCTTAAAAATATGAATTTCAAGTCAAATATGATGGTGATAGAATATGACAAGCCTATTGAACAACATGACCAAATTGAAAAGAAAAAAACTTAATCTAAAATAAAAATAAAAATTGAACAAGATGAAAACACATCAAATTCAAATCCATGCTCAGTCCAAATCCAAAAGAAAAAAAATACAATCCATATCTGATTTCAACATTTTGTTTGAACTACATCAATTAAATAAAATCATATTTAATAATAATTACTTTACAACATCATAAAATTCAAATTCAAATTCAAATTCATGCTCAAGCCTAGCTCCAAATCCATCACAAAAAACAATTACAATCCACATCACTATTTTGTTTGAACTACATCAACTGAATAAACTCATATTTAATAATAATGACTTTACAACATCATAAAATTCAAATTCATGCTCAAGCCTAGCTCCAAATCCATTATAAAAAAAAATTATAGTCCACATCACTATTTGATTTAAACTATATCAACTGAATAAACTCATATTTAATAATGACTTTACAACATCATAAAATTCAAATTCAAATTCATACTCAAACCTAGCTTCAAATTCATTTCAAAAAACATTTGCGATCCACATCACTATTTTGTTTGAACTATATCAACTAAATAAAATCATATTTAATAATAGTGACTTTACAATATCATAAAATTCAAATTCAAATTTATGCTCAAGCCTAGCTCCAAATCCATCACAAAAAAAATAGTCCACATTAGTGTTTTGTTTGAACTATATCAATTGAATAAACTCATACTTAATAATATCAACTTTACAACATCATAAAATTCAAATTCAAAGTCTTATTTAATCCTAACACCTAATCCATTGTAAAAAAAAATTGCAATCCACATGGCACATCACCATGTTCATTGAATGCCATCAACATAGAATATGTATGTAAGATGATAAAATAACCATACCTCATTACTTATTAAAACAAGACTAATTAAAACTTAATAGATTAATCATTGCAAATCTAAATATTAAATTATCATTTAATATATATATTATAAATATAACATTGTTTTCAAATATTAGAGAGTTTACAACATGACAAATTAATAATTTTTTGGTCTTTCACTGCTTAGAAACTTTCTCAACCACAACATCCACATTTTTACCACAATTCTTTCTAATCCTTGCCTCCACTTCATCTGTGTTGTCCTTCAATATCCTTGCCCTTTCAAGATCCTTAGCCACATAATTAATATGAGTAAGATTTTCCTTTTCTTCTTTCTTGCAGCATCTCCTTTAGAAAGTAGACTTAGATCAACCTTTGTCTTCTACTTAAATAAGGCATCGGGATCTTGTCCTTTTTCCTTAATATTTTTTGGAGTGTGTTGTTCTAGTTATTCAATAGAACAATGCTTTCCTTGAATTTAATGGCTAAATATAAATTTTTTTGTGCATTTTTCAAATGCACATTGAGGACCTCGACTTCTTTTTTCAAATTCTCATATTTTGCCTGCAATTTAAAATGAAATCTAATTAGATTTGAACAAAAATAAGTATGACATGAAATTTGATTAAAGTGAAGATACATTACCAAATATTTGTCCTTCTCGGTGTCTGTAATAACAATGAGTTTAATGTCTTTTACCCATTTATTAAAATATGCCTGAGCTTTTGCATTCACATTCTTCAACTTGTTTAGCATAATACTCAACACATTATCATTGTAACTATTAGAAATAGTAACAGACACAAATTTAGCTTGACCAAATAAAGCATCAATCTTTGTGGGTTCATGTTGTACTAATGAAAACAATTTTTTTCACTAGGAGTGGTTGTGGTAATGGCATTTATTTCTTTAATCAATGTCTTTGTTTGAAACTCTCAAACTAATACATTTTTAACACATCTATAACTCCCTCCTTAAGACTTGAAATAATACTTTCTAATAATAAATTTTTTAATGGAAAAGATGTAACGGCATCATCAGATAAGACAACATTCGATAGTGGGGTGAGGGGTGAAGAGGTGAAGAGGTACAAGGCTCCTCCTGAGTATGAACATCTAATCCCTAAATAGAATCATGTGGATTGAAAGAAAATCTACCAACTTTGCCACTTTTAATCCCTAGATATTCCTCATAAAGATCAATTTTATGCAAATAAGTTAATCCTTAAACACTTGATATATATTTGATATAGAAAGTGAGGAATTTGGACCCTGATAATTACAATGTTCCTTTGCTAGGTGCTGATGTTTGTGGTAATGGAAGATTCTTACACCTTAAGTGAAATACGTTCAGGGGTGGAGGTGGAGGCATACTTTTCCTCAGATATTGAGGGTGCCCTACAAAATGTAAATATTTTTATAAAAATGGTAAATTAAAAAAATAAAACTATATGCTAATTTGAAATTAAAGGTTTAGTACTTGTATTTGGAGACAATATCTCCACAAATCTATGCACCATAATGTGAGTGATAGGGGTGGTTTGAGCTGATACATTATGCAAAATTTCAATCATAAAAATATATAATCGAGGAATCTTCAACTTAAAAAACAAAACATGAAATGTAAAATACCTTGCATAGAGGGTCAAGAAGGCACATGAAATGTTGGGGTTTATTGTAGTGGTTGTTTTTCCATGACAACCTCAACTGATACTAAGTCAACTACAAAAATAAAACAAATAAATAAAATAATGCACTTGAAAGTTAAAATGTCATTTTAAAGTTTTAAATAATAAATCTACATGTGGAGATGATGAGGAAGAAAGTCTTGGATGTTTCAAAATATGAAATGAATGCAAGGATGATTTTGCAAACTTAGAATTTGTAGATCCTTTAACTGCACATTGCCCTTTTGAGGTAGATTGTTTTCATGTCATAAAGGCACAAAATCCTACATATAACAAACAAATTTCAAACATATATTAACCCTTAATTTGGTAATAGCTCAAAAAATAAACAAATATTAAACCATAGTTTAACAAATAAATAAATAAACTAACATCTTGTTCATCAATAGGCAAAGCATTTGTGCTCATCTTTGGATGCAACATTGTTAGAATCACATTTATTTGTAGGTCATATAAGGCCTCATAGTACAATGATAGAATAAAATTTTAATAGGAAACTATGAAATTGGGATTGGTACAAGCATAATTTAATTCAATCCTAATCCTAGAAGAAATAAATGTGCACCAACCATATCTAAAATTAGAAATAGTACAAAGAATGTAAACCACTACCCAATAGGGAATATCTATTGGTCTTCCCTATAATATTATTCTCATGAGGAAAAATTGAACCATTGCTTTAAAAAAAGGGTCATAAACCTCTTCCATGTGGAGGTCCCTCTTGCGACTATTTGAAATGAAAGTGAAAAATGAGGAATGAAAAATTGAATTTTCAATATTAAAAATAAATTTACATATCAAAATTTGAATTTCAAATATAAAAAAGAAATTTACAATTACATCCTAGTTGAAATGATTTGCAATCCAAAATTTGACTTCAAGTATTTATTATCATCATTTGTTAGCATTAATTTTGGAGTCACAAGGTTTGTATTGTGAAATAAAAGCCCTGTCAGATTATGAATCTCTTTTGGTGAGGTACCAAAGTAGATCACTCTGGAGTTGACATTCATAGTGAACCTCTTCTCACTAAGGTCATAGGAATACATTATCAATTTGAGTATCCCATGGTCTATTTCATATTTGGGCATGTACAATAGGCCACCAAAGCTGCATTTTTAAATCCAATCATTGTACATATTTGGCTATTGTATGATCTTCAAAATGTCTAGTCATAACAAGTTATTAAAAACATATTTTATTTACATGGATTGGGAATTTATGTGGATGGGGTTAAGGGTAGATGAAAAATATATTCTATAAAATGTTTAAAATAAGGGTAAAGGGTGAGTATTTATAGGATGAAGGTGGCAACCAGGTAACTAGCCAACATACCAGACACATAGGTTACCCAATAGTACCAAACAACACTGCTAGGAGTAATACTAGGAGATATTCAATGCAAATTCTTAGCATGATTTGACCCTACCATTTAGCACCTTTGTTCAGCCAATTATTTTGCATCACCATCTAACACCAACCACTTAAC
Organism: Torreya grandis; assembly: GCA_037957365.1. Lineage (NCBI taxonomy): Eukaryota > Viridiplantae > Streptophyta > Pinopsida > Cupressales > Taxaceae > Torreya > Torreya grandis. Next base: position 538,505 of record JARHVA010001458.1, on the reverse strand, counting down.
ATTATCGATTGATAGTAACTACAAAATAACCACCATTCTGATCTAGTGTACACCATCCAACACAAACTGTTTGATGTTATTTTTTGGTACTTTCCAATTGGTGATACTATTTGAAACCTATATTTTGATGTGAAACTTTTGATGCTAGTAATTTAATTTCTTCTATTTGGTGCAACCATTCAGTAGGATCATTCAATGTAGCCTTTTAGTGGTTTTGTTTGGTGTCTATATTTTGGTGCATCTGAATACTTGTATAGAAAAAAATAGAAAAAATAGGAAACTGCTTGATTTTGTCCCTCTAAAAACTTGATAGTTTCACCATCACCCATAAAGGATTCACCATAGATATGAATCAAATTTTCTTAGATTTTCCAAATATTTCCAATAGGTCATCTAGTAGGGCCCCTTAAAATTAACCTTGGTGATGAGTTGAGATCATTATTCTTGTTTAATATACAATTTCTCCCCTAATGTTAGAAGTCATTACCTTTGTATACATATAGAATCCTAAGTGATTATTAAGCATGGGATATACTGAGAGGGGGGGTGAATCAGTATATCATAAATCTTGTAAACTTTCCCTTAATCAAATTCCACTTTAACATACATTCAAGATATGCAATAAAACTGAAATAATAAACACCACACAAAATAGAGAGCACCATATTTAACATGGAAACCCCTTGTGGGAAAAACCATAGAGAATAATCTCAAGTATATGAATGAGCACCAACTCAAACTACAATATTCACAAGCACCAACTTATAGGAGCACCAACCCCTTTGCTGAGCACCAACACAACTATTCATGAGCACTAACCCACATGAACACCAACCCCTTTGCTGAGCACCAACACAACAATAATTCATGAGCACCAACCCATAGGAGCACCAACCCCTTTGCTAAACACCAACATAGCAATAATTCATGAGCACTAACCCACAGGAGCACCAATCCCTTTTGTGTATGCCACACAACTATCTCTTAATGTTGTTATCTCAATAAATGATAGTTCATTACAATATCTCTTTCCTCTCTCTCCTCTACTCTTCTAATCTAGATATAAAAAATACAAATCATACTCATCTTTCACTACTCTTCTAAGCTAGATATTACTATCTCAAATCAAAATCTATCTCCCATATTACAAATGGCTTCTCAAGCCTTTATTTATAACTTTCCAAATGACTTTTGGACTTCACCCTTTGTGACCCTTCAATCCTCATGGAAAATGGTGCCAAACTTGCATGAACCTTCATATACTTGCATTTTAAAAGTCATGTGTCGACCCTTCATAAGCAAAAGTGTCCTTTCCTCTTTTGTCTTTATCTTGATGACTTTTCATATTCCTCAAAGTGTCCCTTTATGAGAAATTATGCCCTTCTTCTTTTGTCTTCACTTGGTGACTCTTGGAATTCCCCAAGATGACTCTTCATGGGAAAATGCATCCCATTCTTCTTTTGTCTTTACCCCGTGACTCTTTGACTTCTCCATGGTCCCTTATTTTGTCTTATATGCTACCAAAAATATATTCATTAATATTAAATAAATATTAACACACATTAACTAAGATATAACTATTATAAACATCATTAAATGCAATGGGGCCTTTATCACCAATAATGCTAGACCTTTGACATCAATGACAATATTTTCAACAATCTCCCCCTTTGTCATTGATGGCAACCTCAATCTTGAAATAACCACATCCTAAAACCTGCACATACTATCATCTGGAAAACATACAGTAACTCTCCCTTATTGTAACAACCTGTACTTGTTCCCTGTACCTATTTCTGCACCTATACCTGTACTTATTATTCTCCCCCTTTGACATCAATGGCAAAGGGCCTACTTGGATCTAACACTTAGCTCCCCCTCAACTGATGCTAAACCTCAATGGCAAGAAGTAATATAAATTACTCCCAACTTCTCTTGTAGATCTTTGAATGTGTCCTTTTATCATGCCTTTGAGAAGATATCTGATAATACATATAAATCATTTCCTATCCTTTGAGCATCTGCAATCAACTCATTTGAATCTTTCTTCTAATCTCACAACCTTCTACATAAAACTTTAATGTATATCCTTGATCACATATTTGACTTACACTCAATAGATTATGCTTAAGACCTTTTACATACAAAACATTCTTAGTCTTGGTTCTACCATTATCCAAACTTAAAGTACCTTTTCTAGCTATCATGGCAGTGGTTTTATCTCTAAATTTCACTGTGCCACCATTGATCTTTTTTAGAGTTATGAACTTACTCTTATTTCTTGTCATATGCCTCGAACATCCGCTATCAATGAACCATGGCTGATCTTCATTGCATGCAAAGCTGTCTGAACCATCATATAATCTTTAGGTTGTTTCTTCTACCATGAAATTGTTAGAACCTTCTTCTTAATGAATGTAGCTTTGAAACTTTGGTCCTTCTTGACTGACTTGAACTCACTTCTGTAGTACCAAGCTATGTGTCTGAAGTTGTTACATTTGTAACATATTATGGCCTCTTCATCAAATCTTGATAGAGGAGCAAAGAGTTGTAGCTTCTGATTGACTCTACATGACTTTTCTTCTCCTTATTTCTAAAACTGTTAGCTCTTTTTCAACATTCTAATTTATTATGACCATATCCATTTAAAACACTTTAAAACTTTTAAACACTACATATGCACGAAACATTCTAATAGCCTCTAACCTTAACACTGGTGCAATTTTTTTTCAAAATCTATTCCCTCAAATGATATACAAATTAATTTACCAACTCACCTTCTTGTCATGCAACATAGCCAAGACCCAATAGCATCCACCATGCTTCAATTTTTCTTAAAAGTGTCTCTTTGAAGCCTAGAAGAGACACCCCACACAACGGGTCCTCGAAATAAATCTTAGGATATTCCCACATCTCCTCTGTTTCTTCCTTGTGTCTTTCTCTTAGAATCTGTTTAAGCATGTCTAACTTATTTGACTTACTAACCTCATTCTTTATGTTGTTTTTCATCTTCTCAACTCTTGCAACTATCTTATCTTGACAAGGATCATGCTCAAATGTAACAAGAGATTTTTCACAATCCTTCCTATTTGATTCTTCATCTACTATAGCAAGTGATTTATTCTCACTCTTAAACTCAACCTGATCAACCTTTACTATTTTAGGTCTCCAAACCTAAATTTAGTTCTTCTCATATTTTCTAGGGGCTCTATATCCTTTGACATACCTTGAATATCACTTTACTTTATTTGGACATAATTTATCAATATGGCCAACCTTATGAAAATAAAAGTAAACAACATTTCTCATATCTTCTTCTTGAATGTGACTAAGATCTCCCTTTGACTGATTGCTTCTCCTCATACAATCTCTTGCCCTATGACCAACATGATGACAAACAAAACAATGGCCATGAAAAGAATTTGAAAACTTGAAAGCATTGGGCTGCCTGATTGGATTTTTTAATTCATCTTTAAAACTTGCATCCTTCTTACCTTGGACTAATATTTCATGATCTTTCTCAACATTGATTATGAACTTCTCATGATTATCCTTTAAAGAACCTAACTCAACCTTCAACTGATTACACTCTTTTTCTCTTGATTTCAAACTTGAATTTGCAACCTCTAGCTAATTCTTAAGATCCTGAATAGACATCTTATCTTCTTTTGATTTTATAACCAACTTAGACTTCAAGATACACACCAATTCCTTAAGAGCCTCAACCATAGATTTCAACTCTTGATTCTCCTTATTTAGCTGCTTGGCCATCTTGTGCTTTCCTTGATCTACCTTCAAGCTGTTAAACCCTTTCTGAAGGAACCTGCTCTGATACCAATTGTTAAGCATGGGATATACTGAGAGGGGGGGGGTGAATCAATATATCATAAATCTTGTAAAATTTCCCTTAATCAAATTCCACTTTAACATACATTCAAGATATGCAATAAAACTGAAATAATAAACACCACACAAGATAGAGAGAGACACCATATTTAACAAAGAAACCCAATGTGAGAAAAATCATGGAGAATAATCTCAAGTATATGAATGAGGACCAAATCCAACTATAATATTTTCAAGTACCAACTTCCAGGAGCACCAACCCCTTTGTTGAGCACCAACACAACAACTATTCGTGAGCACCAACCCACATGAGCACCAACCCCTTTGCTGAACACCAACACAACAATAATTTGTGAGCACCAACCCACATGAGCACTAACCCCTTTGCTGAGCACCAACACACAAGAGCACCAACCCCTTTTGTGTATACCACACAACTATCTCTCAATATTGCTATCTCAACAAATGATAGTTCATTACAATATCTCTTTCCTCTCTCTCCTCTACTATTCTAAGCTAGATATAACAAATACAAATCATACTTATCTTTCACTACTCTTCTAAGCTAGATATTACTATCTCAAATCAAACTCTATCTCCCATATTACAAATGGCTTCTCAAGCTTTTATTTATAGCTTTCCAAATGACCTTTAGATTTCACCCTTTTTGACCCTTCAATCCTCATGTAAAATGGCACCAAACTTGCATGACCCTTTGTATCCTTGCATTTGAAAAGTCATGTGGTGACCCTTCATAAGCAAAAACATCCTTTCCTCTTTTGTCTTTATCTTGGTGACTTTTTGTATTCCTCAAAGTGTCCCTTCATGAAAAATTGTGCCCTTCCTCTTTTGTCTCCACTTGGTGACTCTTGGAATTCCCCAAGATGACTCTTCATGGGAAAATGCATCCCATTCTTCTTTTGTCTTTACCTCATGACTCTTTGACTTCTCCATGGGCCCTTTTTTTGTCTTATATGCAACCAAAAATATATTTGTTAATATTAAATAAACATTAACACACATTAGCCAAGATATAACTATTATAAACATCATTAAATGCAATGGGGCCTTTATCACCAATAATACAAGACCTTTGACATCAATGACAATATTTCCAACAATGATGTCTAATTTTATGGCAACTTGATTCAATTCCTCCTTGAAAGCATACACAACTTTATTTTCTACTTATGTTGTCACTGACCATCATTGAGCAAATGCAAAATAAGTAGTGGCATTTGAACTTTTTTGTCGAAGGGAAGTAATTTTATCTTGACTTTGTGCCAATTGTAGGAATTTTTTGCCAAGGGTTGTGTGTTTTATTCAAACATAAATTCTTCTACTATAAATTCCTTTTTTTCCTACTTCTTAGAGTGTTTGAGGTTTGATCAAATTCTAAACTACCTCATGAAGGCATTTTTATAATGGTCATTTGGGGTCGGTGACGTATTGTGGCCTTGCATTCAAAATATTTTGTATAACCTATTGAATTTCCTCTTCCAAAACAACACATCACTGCATCTAATAATTATTTTCACTCTCTTGAAAAATGACACCCAAATATTTTTCTTGTATGGGAGATGATTTGTTGAGATGGATGTTGGTGCCTTGAGGTATGGATTTTAGCATATATAGGGATAAATGGATGGTGTTTATCTTTTGATGTTAGCAAAAATGGCTTTAATTTGGGTGAGCGAGTCTTTTGAAGTGAGGAATTAGGTGGTTATAGTGGACTGGGATGCAGATGGTGTGGTGAGTTTTTGTGGGGGGATGGATGATGGATTTTGGGATACCTCCTATCTTTTGGATTTATTTTCATCTTATTGTCATTTTATTTTTTTCTTGGCTCTATTATTATGAGATTATTTGTGATCCCAACTTTTTCTATGACTTCTACTACATTTTTATTTTTTGCTTCTAATTTTTTCACTACGACTTATGTTGCATTTTTCTTTTCCATTATTGATTTTTGTACAACTTCTTATATTGCCTTCTTCTTATCTATTTTGATTTTTTATTTTTATAATTTCTCTTTTTGTTGTCCTGTCTTTTTCTTTTCTTTCTTTCTCTAATCTTTTTTTTCAATATTTTTTTCTCTAATTTTTATTTTTCTTCATACTTCTTTTTCTTTCTGGTCTCTAGTGCCTCCTCGACTTCCTGTTTGGCCATTTTTCCTTCTCATATTCCATATTTTATTTTATCTCCATTTATTTTTATTTTTCTTCATGTTCTTATTTTTGTCATTTCTCCTTGGCTTACCTTGTTTGTTTTTCCTAGAATCTTTTCACTACTATGGGTCCCACAATTGCTTCATGTTGTGCCTTAGCCAATGTTATTTCCATGACTATCTCTAGTGTTGATATTATTTTTATTTTTATTTTTATTTTTATGGCTCTTCTTATTCTACCATATCTTTTTTTGTATTTGAAGCCTCTGTGGTTATTGTTTGGTCCTGTAGTTCTTCCTCTTTTTATCTTTGTATTTGATACATTGATTGACGTGTCTTTCATAGTTGGATCCAGTTTAGGCATATTAAAGAATTAATTTTTCCTTTACATGCACATTATATCCTATTATTCAAATGAATTTTATTACATTTGATGATAGTGAAATAGTGGAAAATGACTCAAGTCTACATTCATTATTTATTAAAGCATACATTGACCATTAGCGTATACATAGTTTTATGATTGACAATGATACTAGTAAGAATATTGTATCATGACATTACTTACACATTTCATATATACATATGATGATTTATACCTATCAACCAAAATATTAAGATCATTAAATGGGAATCACAGCATGTTATTGGTGAGATTAATTTATCTTTACAAGTTGGTCCATCACATGTGGTTACCACCTTTTCAATCATACCATATACATGAGTATTTTATATGTTATTAGGATGAAATTGAATGATTAAAATCCCAAAAATACCTTATATAGAGCATGGCTATATTAAATACATTCATACCAATAAGGTAGTCATACTTTCCAAAATTCCATATGAACATCCACTTGAACAAGAAAAATTTATTCCAAGACAATTAATTATCAAAACTACTAAGGATAATCCTTCACAAAAAGGTAATTAATAATCAATCCCCTTTCTTAGGTCACCCATACTGGAGATGCCTTTACACTAGAGATATACAATGGATTCCACAAAAAAATCATCTACTCCTATAAAGTATATTCAGTGACACAAAACAACTCAACATGTTCCAATTACTCTTACTCCAAATAAACCACATAACATTAAATAATGGGCTCCACAAACCCCTATTCCTTATATTTTTTATTGATGACCACATAACACTAAATAATGGGCTCCACAAACCCCTGTTCCTTATATTATTTATTGATGACCACATAGTCATATTATACATACGTAAAGTACCATGAATTTTATAGATCAAGATATGATACATATGCATGCTCCTTGGTAGCACCACCATTTTGATGTACCAAATTTTGATTTTGGAGATACCTATGAGCATCCCTTGGATGGGATCATAGGATAAAATTTTATTTTAAAATATTTCAAAAATTCTAAAAAATCAAATATTCCATCAAATACACATAATCAAATAATTCAAAAAAAAAAATTACTCAACATTCCCATGTTTTATTAGCTCCTTGGCATCTATGTTGTTTGTTTAATGTGAATTAGACAGCATATAATTTCATTTCTATATACACATATGTTTCATGCAAATTTGAGTGTGATATAGGCATACCTAGACACATGATATATACACTTACAAATGTTAGAAATTTCCATTATCTATGCCATATAGTACATTGGGGGCATCTAATTCTTTGATCATGATTGATACATGTTATATATAATTTATGATCATTTATACATTAACATGTTTTATATTACATACTAACACTTACACATGTCTATATCCATGCTCATATTTTTCACAGTGTACTTGATATGTTATGTTACATAACATTTTTGCTAACACATATATGCAGGGACTAGTATGATGTGCTTATATTGGTTTTTTATGTTTCATCTATTTTTCACTTCCTTATTATTATTTTTATTTTGGAACATTTGAATATGTTTCTTTCCCATTGGCCCCGATTCCATTGTATGTTGAATGGGCATTCAAATATGTCATCGTATAGACATTTGAATATGTCATTCATTTTGATTGTGTAGAATTTGACCATGTCCCTTGTATAAGGTCTCATTGGATCCTTATTTTGCATTACATCAAGTGATCTTATGTATGTTCTTGATTTTTTATTGAGCTTAAACTATTACTGTCTAGACATTGCCATGATCTATATCATGTATCATAGGACTTGATGTGATCACATACTATGAGATTCATTGATATATCTACTTTGGTATGTTATACCTATATGATACAAGATTCATGTATAGATTATATAGCTATATTATTATTTTGAGGTAAAATAACTACCAATTTCTATCTTCCTCACCTCAAAATGGGGGAATATCGATGGGGGAATGTCATATAAGTATGACCTCCATATTTTTCATAGTTTCTATATTTTAGTGGGGGCATGCCATAAAAACATGACCTCCACACCTACACATTTTCTTAGTTTATATATTTCAATGGGTCCATGTCATAAAAATATAACATCCACACTTACACACTTATTGTCTCTATATTTTAGTGGGGGAATATCATAAATACATGACCTTCACACTTGAACAATCTCTAGTTAAGTTTTAATATTAAAATATACTCTTGGGTTAGAATCTTATACATTGCATAGATTTGAAACATATTTTTTTTAGATTTATGACACATCTAATCCATTTGAGACATATTAGGGATGCATATGCCATTCTATTGTAATAAAATAATTTAAAATTCACCAATTATACTATTCACTAGGATGCACCAATTACACTAGGATGTACTATTATGAACCTTGTCTGTTGTAGAAGTTTGGTTCATTTTATAGGTTAAAGTGATTAAATAATTCAACCTCACAAGATTTAAATGTTAGATTGCTTAAATAATCCAATATCACTATATTTATAGGATGAATTGATTAAATCACTCACCCTCACCAAGCTATATATTCACACTTGAGTTGTGAAATTGAGATATAATGATCTTAATGGTTGTGTCACAACTCATCCTTATAATGGATTAGGGGAATAAAACCTTCCAATATTCCTCTTAAAATATCCAAGGATCAAGTATAAATTTTTACCAACTCTAATGCTTCATAAAAAAGCATATTTATGAAGTCAAAACATCAAGAGGCAACATGGTTGCATCAACACACATGTGTACTCCTTCCTTTCTCTCTTTATTTTCAAAAAATTCAATTATTTCAAATTACAAATTATATGCAATAATTTAGATTGTAATATTCTCTTGGTTAAGGGTCATACATAAGTATGTATACACTTCATTTTAACCACCTCCATGTCTAAATTGTAATCAAGAGTGACTTTCCATAATCACATGCAAGTTTAATCAAAAATCACCACTGGACCTAATTTTCCTACACAATTATGATTTTAACCTAAAATCATGATGACACATCTCTAATTAGGGTAATGGATTGTATTAAATTATTAATATTATTGAGTGCATCTTGAATTAAATCAACCCTTTATAAGTGTCTTGATAGGATAATTAAGTGAATAATTGATTGATAAATAGAAACATTGCAAAGAGCCACTATTCTTCTAATTATTGATTATCTCGCTTAATCAAGCTGAATCATTCATTTAATGGAAAACTAAATGAATTTGGATTTATCCTTTTTCCTAAAATCTAAATTGAATTATTGCGTCACATAGGTTATGCCACTTAATAAATTTAATGGGAAAGAGGAGTGCAAGCAAGCTTTTACAATCTTCCTCTTACATCTCTCTTAAACACTCCAAGAGGACCAATGATTGAAATTTTCTTCCAACATGGATTCCACACTACAAAATGCCTTAAATGTTATATATTTCACACTTAATATGGGTGATAATGAGTTTGAGGATTCATCCTCCAACATTGATCTTGATCTCAAATCAATGGTTCACAATCATCCAAAAAGTCTATAAATGCAAGGGACTTTGGCCATTATAGACAAGATTATTCATGTAAACTTAATTTAACAAATTATAAAAGGATATCAACCAATTATCATGCCAAATTCAATCCAATAATCAAGTTTATACAAGGAGAGGTGCTTAGCACCATAGAGAATCAAGCATTACCAAAGACTCCATAGCCTACAAGTGGAGCTAAACCTATCAATACTGGTTCTCAAAAAAATATTCTAAGGAGGTATAAAAATTTGTTTTTATCTTATAATACACATTTGTTAATTATTTTATACATATCTCAACATAGGGATTAGGCTTGATATTCTAGTTCTTCAAGTTCATTTTGATTTCATTCACTAATGGATTGGCTAGCCTCTCTTAGATTTTTAATCTACATAATGGCACTCCCAATAGATTTCTAATCTATAAATCAAGGATATACTAGTGATATATTAACTATAATGTCCCTTATAGCTTGGCTCAATTGGTAGCATTTCACTGAAACTCCTATGGCTAAGTGGTCCCAAAGGGACTAGACCCTTTGGTGAATGGCTTGTTGAACCTTGATGTCCAATTGATGGATATTTTTGTTCTCACATATTGTAAGGTATATCAAGACCATTTAGAAAGCCAATTGAAAAATTTAAGACCTTATTTTACTATGGAACATCTATTAATGTATGGATGCAAAGGTAACAACACCTATAAATTTCCTTGCTCGTACAAACCTTTTGAGATAAGGGTGGGATTAAAAACCCCATAAAAAATTGTAATAATTTATTTAATGAATCTTAAATTTTATTATCCTCTCTTAAGTCAAGTATATTTAAGGTTTGAATGGATGTGATGAAAACCCATCTCAGTTATTAGAATTACCTTATAATGCTTGTGTGTTGTTACTTGATTATTTTTTTAAAACCTCATTCATATTTGAAACCAAGTCAAAAAATCCAAGTCCAAGTCCCAACCATTTTATACACACAAAACAAGTGTTACTCTACCAAAATTATGGGTCAAATAAAATTAACATGTCAAAATTGGTCCAAGTACCTACCTTTCTTGTCTAAATTGTGTCGTTAGACTGCCCAAGTCAAAATCAAAACCTTTTCCTAAACTAAATTATCAATTTTAAACCAATTCCAAGACCAAAGTTTCAAATTATTATCCAAAAATTATGTTTTTGTTCCATATATTTTGTTTAAAACTTAATCCAAATTCTAAATCTAATTTTCAATTTTGAAGTCAAACAATTTCAAAGCCAAAACCTAACTATTATTCAAAATTGTGTTGTTATGATGTCAGTGGTATTCTAATTCTAGTCAAACTAATTCCTATTCCAAGGCCAAGTTGTAAATTCATGATAAACTATTGCAAAGTTGACCAAAGTGAGTTCTTTTCTAAATCCAAAGTCAAACTTATACTAAGTTTAACAAATAGGTCAACCCTTTTTATAAGTCAAAGGTCTAAGTCTAGTTCAAACTTGATTTGATATTATTCAAAACTACCTTTGTTCAAAGGTTAGACACATCTTAGGGTTCTAAAGGTCCAAAGATACAAAATTCCAAGTCAATTTTCTAATACCAAAGCCTTTTTTATTAAACCAGGTTCAAACACTTCTAACTTTCCAAGCATTGAACATTTGTACTTGAAACCATTATGCCTAAAGCTTGTGTGCACCTTTTGGAAATCCATTTAATTCACATAGCCTTGATTATTGAAATGATTTACCTTAATGCACCCTTTATTGGTTCATTCTAATTTTGTATTTACCTTGATAAAAATAAGACATCTTAATTCAAAACATTCCTAAGTGTTATTCCAAGAAAAGTCACATACCAAGTCAAGACAAATTTTAGGTATCCAAACCTTTTTCAAGATGAATGTCATAAACTTAAACATGCCCAAATACACACATAGTGGGGCTATCTATAACCATAATTATAATGAAGAGGTATTTTATAACCCATATGGGTATGACCACTATGTAGAGGATGAGGAAAATCAAAAATACATTGCCACCATGCCATCTAACACTGAACTTGAAAACATAACCCATACCTTCTAGTCACTTCACCTATTGTTGAATAGAGTTAATACTAACTATACCTTTCACACGTACCTTTTGATACAAAGTATTATGATATGATGATAGATTCAGATAATCTATCAATGATATATCCTATAATAATATCACAAGATAAAATTATCTTGGCTGGAACACATTAGTTGTCCAACAAAAAGTAATATGTTTCTCAAGCTCCTTTATTATGCAAGCCTAGAAAAGCTGTAGATAATACATGGATTCATAAAAGTATAAATATGTTTTTTATATATAGAATCCATTATAAATAAAATAGAAAAGGAATGTTATTATACAAATCTTTTAGCATTTAAACATAGAAAACCCCATTTATATAGAATTGAGTCAATGTTGATCAAAGATAAAGAAGGAAAAGAATTTGAGCCAAGATACAGAGCTCATCACTTTGGTATGTCTCCTTATTTAAGACAAGAATCTTATGAAGAGATTAAACAAATTGAAAAAATGGGTTTAATTAGGAAATCTACAAACCCTTGGGCATGTGAAGCCTTCTATGTAAACAAAATATTAGATCAGGTAAGAGGCAAGCAAAGACTTATTAAGAATTATGTGCCTCTAAAAAGGCATGTAATTATTATTCAACATATTATCCCTTCAAAATATGAGATTTTATAGATAATAGAAGGTGGTAAGGTTTATAGTAAGTTTGATCTAAAATTTGGTTTTTGGTAAATAAAGGTTGAAGAACAGGTCATGTATAAAACAAATTTTATTACTCCATTCAACTAGTATGAGTGGAATGTCCTACCTTTTAGTTTAAAGATTGCACCTAGTTTTTTTTAGAACATGATGAATCAAATTTTTGACCCATTATCAAAATTCATCATAGTATACATAGATGATATTTTGGTATTTTATAAATCTACTAAGGATCATATACAACATATAGAAGAATTTTATAAGGTGGTTTATGAAAATACCTTGGTTATTTTTGAAAATAAAATGGTTACATTTCATGATGAAATAGATTTTATGGGAGTAAAAATCAATTTAGGATAAATAATAATTCAAGAACATGGGTTTAAAAAATTAAGATTTTTATCAATGAAATACTAGATAAAAAGATCATCCAAAGATTTTTAGGTTGTGTTAATTATGTTTCTATCTATTACTATAATTTAACTCAATATAGGTTGTTATTGAATAAAATATTGTCCAAAAATCCCACTTCATGTGATAAGTAAATGATAGTTGTAGTTAGCAGGATTAAAGAAAATTACTAGAAATAACCTTCACTCAAGTCATCTAGTAATGGACTAATGATTATAGAAAGAGATGCCTCATAATATTTTTTGGGTGTTGTGCTAAATTAAATACTTCCATATGGAATAGAACAAACCTATATATTTACCTTATGAACTTTTAAATAGGCTCAGATAAACTATCATTCTACACATAAAGAGTTACTGCAATAACAACTATTCATGTATTCATGTTCTTTATTAGGTCTAAAAAGTTCAATATCAGATTTGATCTTAATAATTTATGATTTTTATACATACTCAAGGCAAATAAAAGAAATGTGTAGCCAACAAGTTAATCAGATGGGCTACATTCTTATTTGATTTTGATATTATATTTGAATATAAAACAAAATCTTGAATATAATGTTAATATAATGGTTATAGCTGAAGTTAAATAAGAATTTCATGAGCATATCTAGCATTCAAATTTAATCTTAAAAAGGTTAACAAATTAAAGACACAAAATGAAATCCAAGTCTTATGAGAAATTTTATGCTATCAATTCTCATTGCTTAGGTTTCACTTCTCAATTTCAAGAACCTGATGGAAAAATATGGGGATCTATTATTTTATGTTATAATCTTGATTATCCAAATGATCAACAACATTATAATGTTTTTAGTAGATAATTATTAACTTTGGTAGAAAGGCATTAATCTAATATTTTATTTCAGTGGTCTTATGAATGGCCATAATTTAGTGTAACTCAATATAATTTTTAGAACAGTTCAAACTTTATTCCAGGATATATCAAGCCTTTCCTTGAGAAGTTTTTGCCAACTAAACCTTCAAATGATTTGACTATCAGAGTTCATCTTGATCAAATTAAAAACATCTTCATTGGAATTAATATTCCATTTTGTGTATATTTTGAATTCTTTAGTGTTTAAAATCATATGTACAATGTGGTTTGGACTCAGCTAACACAACTGACAGGTGCCTTATGGAAGTGATTTATAATTTCTCATCAATCTAGTTTTCCACCGATGTAATAAGGATAATATATATGACCATTAGATGATATCCACATATATCCTCCATTCCTATACACTAGTGAGGATGCTAGTGATACATGTTCCCCAAAGGGATAATATGAAAATGACACTGACTAATGTTATGTAAAAGGCCCACATATTGGGTAAACTACTAATGAGGTGTGTCCATAAGAGTGCTCCACCCAACAAAAATGTGAGGTGGACCTCACCACTATTTAAAGGAGGTATTTAACAACCATTTTTGTTAGAATGTACATACTAATTTTGGTGATGTATGGTGGGCCCTCTTTCCCACTGCCATCAAATTCTGTTGTTCTCTATTGATCAAACATATTTATAAATGACCATTGATGTAATTTCTTCTTATCTATAAATGAGAACCCATCCTTGATATCAAAAAAGTTTTACCATTGATTATAAGTCTTATTTTGAAGTACTAGGAAGTCTTTAGCTATGCATGTTGGTCATTTAAAGATATCAAGATTATGTTCTTTGCTTGCTAGAAATGGATCTTGTGAATCAGAAATCATATATTTCTCTAGTTTAAAGTATATGTATATCTTATTTTTATAATAATATTTTTTCATCATCTTCTTCTTCTTTGAGATTATGTCCATTGATTGCTCAAAATGGGTCCCATGAATCAATCATATCTTTATCTAATTTGATGTATATGTATATCTAATTGGTCTCATAATATTTTATCATCATCTTCTTTTTCTAATTTTAGATCCATGTTCAGCTCTTGGTCTGTGAAAATTTTAATATTAATAAAAGTTATATTTGCTTCTGATTATCTATATTTTATCTATCCTATTAATTACTATGTTTAGATTTTGGTAATATCCATTTCTATTGATGATAATAGTGAAGGGAATAGTCTATTGAAGGCATGGAAAGTCTTGTTTTGGACATGTATAGTAGCGATGATAATCAACATTTATGGATTCTTCTAACCAGACTCTAGTTACTACTCCAAGTACTACAAATATAATCTTTTTAGAAATATCTTTGGGTTCTTTATTTCCTATAAATGAATCTTTTATATAAATTGAAGAAATTAATCCTTGTCTTGAGTAGAAATTACTTGAAGTTAAATTTGATGAATTCTATGATAAACTGTCTACTTTTCATTTGTTTGTTAAAACCAATATTAAAGTGTTTGAGAATGTTTTGAAAGTTGCCTATAACGATGAATATAAATATCACTTGCCTTTCCATTCTAAAACTAAAATTAAGAAAATCAAAAGCAAAAATAATTATAAGTTTTTACATAAAGGTGGTGTTTATGTTGGAGTCTTTCCAATATATAGAAGAGGTCTTAATGTTAGTTTTTTAGCTTATATCTTAGATAACAAACATACTAATTTTTTTACTTGATTAAACATTATTAATCAGACTAGTCTCCATGATGGTCCTATATACTTCACATTTTATTGTAATTACCCAGTCGCCATTCATGAAGAATCAAATATAAACAAGGTACTACAATTATTACTCCAAACACATGGTCTTAAGATGATTGAAGGTCCTTATTCCTTATCTATTAAATATAAGGTTATGTATAGGGTTAAAAATACCATGAATCCTAAAATTAAGTATGGTCCTACACAAGGCAAAAGCGTGGTATGTTGAACCAATGAACACAATCAAATTTTGCCTACTGAAATGATTTCTTGGTCTGATATTAAGATACCTAGAAGATGGATCGTAGATACAAACTTTATGTAAAAATATTGAAAGTCCTTATCCTTTTCCATATTAGTAAAAGGATTTACCAAATAAGTCTATTATCAAATTTTCATAGTTAGATTTTGGAATCCAAATTAGTCCTCAACAAATAACCTTTGATTCCAATCATATATGACTACATCCCAAAAGAGTTCATGATCCTAAAAATGATGCAATATTTTATACATATTTTCAAAAAATTCTAGACCATTCAATTAATATGGTCTCTTGAAAATAAACAAGTCTTGATAATCAAATCTCAAAACTATTTGCCAACAATAAACAACTATTGGGAGAACCTAGTGATATCCAAATGGAAGGAACCTTTGAGGAAAAAGAACACAAACATATTTGGAAAAAAACCTCTAGGATATTATTTCCAAACACTGTCAATATAAATACACAGAAATTAATTCCAAATATTACTGATTTAAATAAGTATTCTCCTAATGGAAAATACAAGGCTTAGATGTACTATTTGAGACAAACCAATGAGAATTAGTTTGTCTTAAATAGTACATCTAATCCTTGTGTTCTCCATTAGAAGAATATTGATTAAAATCAATAGTCTCAGGAAATACTTTCTTAGTGTAAGACTCATCACCTATAGGTGTTTTCAAAATATTCTCTTATTCCTTTGCCTCAAAGGGTTTTTCCATTTGGATATTACTAGGTTCTTCCAATAGTTTTTTTTTTGGCAAACAGTTTTGAGATTTGATTATCAAAACTTGTTTGTTTTAAGGAGACTATATTATTTGAATGGTCTAGAATTTTTGACAATTTCTACAAAAGATTGTATCAATTTGAGGATCATGGAATGTTTTGGGATGTAGGGATATATGATTGGAAGCAGAGGTTATTTTTTGAGGATTAATTTGGATTCCAGAATATGACTATGGAAATTTGATAATAGACTTATTTAGGAAATCTTTTTAATTAAATGGCAAAGGATAAATATTTTTAAGGTTTTTGCATAAAGTTTGTATCTATGATCTATTTTATAGGTATCTTGAGATTATACCAAGAAATTATTTTAGCATGCATAATTTGATTATGTTCATCGGTTTGACACACCATGCTTTTGCCTTATGTAGGACCATTCTTAACTATAAGATTCATGGTATTTGTAACCATATACATAACCTTACATTATATGGATAATATAATTTTAGGAATAATTTTAGTACCTTATTTAAATTTGATTCTTCATTAATGAATACTGGGTAATTTGGATAATATGTGAAGTATATAGGAACATCATGGAGATCGGTTTGAATAATAGTGTTTAAACAAGAAGAAAAAGTAACATGTCTATTATCTAAGGCACAAGATAATAAATTAACATTAAGACCTATTAAAAATAATAGAAAGACTCTAATATAAATAGTGCCTATATGTAAAAAATTTTACTTATTTTGGCTTTTGAGTTTCCTAATTTCATCATCAAAAAGGAAAGATAAGTGATATTTACATTCATAATATTGGGTAACTTTCAAAACATTCTCAAACACTTTAATATTAGTTTTATCAAGCAAATGAAAAGTAACCAAATTATCATAGACTTCATTAACTTTAAGCTCAGGTAACTTTCATTCAAGACAAGGACTACTTTCTTCAATTTTTACAGAAGTTTCATTTACAGGAAATAAAAAACCCAAAGATATTTTTTAAAGGACTGTATCTATAGTACCTAGAGTAATGATTGGAGTCTGGGTAGAAGAATCCATAAAGGTTGATTATCATCACAACTATATGGGTCCAAAACATGACTTTCCATGCCTTTAACAGACCATTCCATTCACTATTGTTATCAACAAAAATGGATATTACCATAATCTAAAACTAGTAACTAATAGGATAAACATAATATAGATAATCAGAAGTAAAGACAACTTTTATTAACATTAAATTTTTATGACCAAGAGCTAAACATGGTTCTAATACCAAAAAAATAAGATGGTGACAAAATATTATGATAAAAATTAGATATAAATATAATTTAAACTAGATAAATATATGATTTTTGATTCACATGATCCATTTTTGGTAAGCGAAGAGAATAATAGTGATATTTTTCAAGGACTAGGATACACAACTGAGGATTTCCTGGGACCTACAAACTAAACTTATGATCAATGGAAAAACATGCTTGAGATTGAGGATGGGTTATTATTTATATATAAGAAGAAACCACATCAATAGTCATCTTTAAATATGTATGATCAATGGAGAATAATAAAATTCAATGGTAGTGGGGAAGAGGGACCACCATGCACCATTGAAAGTAGTATGTACATTTTGATAACAAGGTTTTTTAGATACTTCCTTTCATTAATGGTGATGTCCACCTTGTATATTTGTTGGGTAGATCATACTAATGGGCACACCCACTCAATTGTTTACCCAATATGTGGGACTTTGACATAACATTGGCCATTGTCATTTTCATATTCACCCTCAGGGAATATGCATCACTATCATCCTCACTAGTGTAGGGAATGAAGGATATATGTGGAGAGCATCCAATGGTCATAGATGTTGTCCTAGTTGCATAAGTGGAAAACTATTTTGATGATAAATTATAAATTAATTTCATAAGGCACATGTTGATTGAGCTAGCTAAGTTTAAACTATATTATACTGATGATTTTGAACACTAAATAGTTCAAAATGTATACAAAAATAAATCTTCATGCCAATGAATATGTTTTTCATTTAATTAGGATGAAATCTAATAGTCAGATCATTATAAGGTTTGGTTGGTATAAAATTCTCAAGAAAAGGCTTGACATATCTTAGAATAGAGTTTGGATTGTTCCATAAATCATATTGAGTGACTAAATTCTGGCCATTCATAAGACCACTAAACTAAAAACTCAAATTCATGCCTTTCTACCAAAGTTAAGAATTATCTTTTGACAACCTTATGCTATTGTTGATCATTTTAATAATTAGGATTATAACATGAAATAATAAGTCCCCATATTTTTACATCAGGTTCTTAAAACTAGGAAGTGAAACCTATGCAATGAGCATTTATAGCATATGATTGCTCATAGGACTTGGAGGTCATCCCATGTCTTTCATTTTTTAACTTTTACACGATTGAAATTTAATTTTAGATATGCTCATGAAATTCTACTTTAACTTCAAATATAACCACCATATTTATCTTGTACTGATGATTATGTTCTCTGGAAATAAAATATGCTAAGAAATTGTTCTTACCCTGAATACGTTCAGCTATAAAATCAAAATCAGCTAATAATGTATCCCGTATAATTAACCTACTAGATCCACCTTTCTTATGGTTACTTTGAGTCTATATAAAACTCATAAAATTATTAAGATCAGATCTGATAATGAACTTTTCAGACCTAATAAAAAGTTGTAGCAAACAACTCTTTATGTGTAGAATTATAGTTTATCTGAGCCTACTTAAAAATTCCTAAGGCAAATATTCATGGTCAATTTGTTCGATATAGAAGTATTTATTTTAGTATAGTACCCCAAAATCTTTATAAGGCATCAATTTCTACAATCTTTTAGCCATTACTGGGTAACTTGAGTGGAGGTAATTTATGATAGTTTTCTTTAATCCTTATAGCTACAATTGTCATTTCCTTATTCCATGAAGGGGGATTCTTGGATAAAATTTTATTCACTAACAAAATATCTTGAGTGATATTATATTAATATCCAACAACATAATTAACACAACCTAAAAATCTTTGGAGAGTCTTTTTATTTGGTAGTTCACCAGAAAAATTCTTAATGTTTTTAAACACATGTTGCTAAATTATTAATTCTCCTAACTTGATTTTTACTCCCAAAAAATATATCTCATCACAAAATTTAACCATTTCATTTTCACAAAAACCAACCCATTTTCATAAACCATGTAATAAATTTTTTCTAGATGTTATATTGATTCTTAGGAGATTTAGAAACTACCAACATACCATCTATGTATACTATGATGAATTTTGACATTGGGAAATAAATATGATTCATAATGTTTTAAAAAATACTAGGTGTAGTCTTTAAACCAAAGGTATGACATTCCACTCATACTGGCCGAATGGATTAATACAAGTTGTTTTATCCCTGTCTTATTCTTTAACTTGTATTTGCCCAAAACCAGATTTTAGATCAAACATACTATAAACCTTAATGCCTTCTCTTCTATGGAGACTCTCATATTTTTAAGGGATAGGATGTTGGGTAGGAATTACATGATTTTTTAGAGGCACATAATTCACAAGTCTTCAATTTCCTATTACCTATTCTAACCTTTTGTTTACATAGAAGGATTCACATGCCCAAAGGCTTGTAGATTTCTTGATTAAACCCATTTTTTCAAGATGGTAAATCTCTTCTTAACATTCTTGTCTTAAATAAGGATACATACCAGAGTGATGAGATCTAAATCTTAGCTCAATTTCTTTTCATTCTTTATCTTTGATCAACTTCAACTCAATTCTATAGAAAAGGGGTTTTCTATGTTCAAATTCTAAAGGATTTTTAAAAAATAATCCTTTTTTTTATTTTGTTTATAATGGATTCAATGTTTTCAGAGCACATTATAATACTTTTATGAATCCATGTATTCTCTACAAATTTTCTAGGCTTCTGTAACAAAGGAACATAAGAAACATATTGTTATTATTTGGATAACCCATGTGTTCCAGCCAAGATAATTTTATCTTGAAATACTGTTATAGGATATACCATTGATGGATTAATTGAACCTATCATCATATCATATTCTAGGATTTAATGTTGTATTAATTTAAACAAAAAATTATTTTCACCAATCTAAAATAGAACATTAATAAACAATTCTAAAACAAAAGTTTTTGTATTGAATGTTAGCATGTGAAAGTCTAGCTACCACTAGTCTAGAGGAATAAAATGATACCTTAATAATGATATATCAACAAAAATGTCTAATATTACATCTAACTTGTATTCTCTAGATTTAAACCATTTGATTCCTAAGGAACAAACTAGATTATGAGTTGTATAAGACTTGACTTATTGGAAATGTAATGTACTAGAGTCTCCAAGGGGAAAAAACTATTGATAGAATATTTGATCATGGTAATACCTTTCTTCAACATAATGGGTGGTGGATTATACTTCTTGTTCAAAGGCAATTTCATAATTAGACTAATAATCTTCTTTTTTGAGTATATATTCAAGCTCATACCAAGCTTCAGAAAGAAAACTTATTAATTTATGAATTCTTTCTTTCCTCCATTAAGACCAAGGTAAAGAAGGTGTATAATAGACTTGTTCAACCCTACCCTATAGGGATAATTGTTGAATATTAAGAACATGATATTGTATTGTATCCTTTTTTCATTGTTATTGAGAACACTTTAGCTTATACTATAATTCAACTTGTTTAATTTTTTGAAGTAATGCCATCCTAGTAGATGTCAAATACATATGAGTATTGACATATATTTATTTGAGGTTGGATATATGTTGAGATAATGTTGATGCTTCAAGAATAGGAGTATGAGATAAAATATGAATTTGAAACCCTATTTATGATTCAAAACCTAAAAATATTTATTCCTCAATAGAAGAACAATGATTCAAATTAACACAAGATTTAGATTCATCTAATTGATATGAAATATCAGATTCATATTCAACATCATCAGCATAAATAAACACATACTCATCTTCATTAATATTATGAGCATCTAAGGAGTTTATCTTATTAACTTCCATTTTTTATTGGGACATTTATTTTCATAATGATCTCCTTGGAAAATGAAGCACTTGACTGCTTTTTTTTGGAAACCATGATTCTTTTTTCTAAAAATTCTTTTTGACCAAGATTTTTTCTTAGATGGCCATTGCTTAGAAGATCTAAATTTTCTATTCCAAGAATTTTATGGATGAGAAAAACAATTAAAAGAATGAGATTATTTCCTTTATTTCTTCATATCCATGAAACCAAAGTTATATTTTTTTGTATTAAAAAACTTAGAACCAATAGGTTTATGAAATTGTAATGTTTATTTTCACTGCTTTCTTTCTTGGGAAGTCTTATATGGACTCCTTCGATATTATGATCAATTCTTGTAAATGAAATTTCATTTAACTCATTTCCTATTTCTTATTTATACTTATTTGCAAATTATTTTGGAAATCATTCAAGATATCTTGTCTTATATGAAGGATTGTGAATATCTCTTAAATTGTAAAACAATCCTTCCATATAACACATATATTCTTCTAATCTACTCATACCACATAACTAGGCTTTCATAAATTTGATTCGATTCATTTCTTTGTCATTATCTAATCTTCCCATAAATTCATTGACCATTTCATTATAAAAAGATTATATGGGATGATCATGATTAACAATATTAGCATGAACATTAAGATGTAGCAAGTCCCACCATTATTTCACTATTCCTATGAATTCATTGATAAGATTTTCTGTGACACTTCTAGGATCCTTTCTATAAGAAATAACTTGATAATTATCCCAAAATAGCATAGAATGATTGACTTATTTTGTTTTTTCAGGAGGTCCACAATGAAATTTACACAAGAAAGGGTGTAGGTTATAGGTTCTAACTTGACCTTCTAGTGGATCTTGATTAGTTGTATGAAAAACTATATGCACAGATTCTATTTCACGAACTGCTTCTATGTTTTCCATACTTATCTAGACTGGTTTATCTATATTTAATTATTATTTTGGTAAGATTTTATATTTCCTTTTATATTTCATTTTTTGAACTATTTTCTAGGAATTGAAAGTATCTTTATATAAAAAAGTAGAAGGTTTTGGTTTATTTATCTCGGCTTTAGCGTGAGATGAGGATCCAAAGAATTATATTTCTTGACTAAGCTTGTCCAATATAGTTGGGATGTGAGATATCTTAATATATTGTTCCATTATTACTCTTTCAATGATATCAAACATATTTATGATTTGGCCTATTTCTTTTTGAGTGTTATCCTAATTTTGAACAAGAGTATCTAATTTTTGCATTTACAAATGTATTTTTATTCCTAATGCATTAAATATAGTACTCAATTGAGAACCATTATTTATAGATTTTTTTCAAATTATGAAATATTTTGATCCAAATGTGTGTAAGTCTAACTTATAAATCCTATTATTTGCTAAGAATTATTCTAAAAACCATTAGACATGGAATCATGTAGGTGGCTTATTGCCTTCATTAATTGACCTTTATGATGTAAGTCAATAGCTTCTAACATCTTTGTATTTTGGTGTAAAGATATATTAATATCATAAATTCCCTTATTAATACACTTAGCAGCCAAATTGATCAATTTCATAAGCTTCACTTCAGGAGACTTATCTAGGTTTTTATTAGTTTGTCTCAAATAGTACATTTGAGCCTTGTATTTTCCATCAAGAGAATACTAATTAAAATTGATAATCTTTGGAAACAATTTATTAGCATAGGAATCATCACCTAGAGGTGTTTTCCAAATATGCTAATGTTATTTTGCCTTAGAGGTTCCTTCCATTTAGATATTACTAAGTTCTGCCAATAGTTGTTTGTTTTTGGCAAATAGTTTTGAGATTTGATTATCAAAACTTTTTTATTTTCCAGAGACCATGTTAATTGACTAATACAAAATTTTATAACAATCTATGCAAAATATTACATAAATTTGAGGATCATGGACTCTTTTGGGATGTAGGCATATATGATTAGAAGTAGAGGTTTTTTGTTGAAGAACAATTTGGATTCTAATCTGATTGTGAAAATTTGATAATAGACTTGTTTAGTAAATCATTTATTGAATTGGCAACGGATAAAGACTTTTGAGGTTTTTTCATGAAGTTTGTATCTATGATCCATCTACTAGGTATTTTAAGATCATATCAAGAAATCATTTTATCAAACATAATTTGAATATGTTCATTGGGTTGGCACACCATGTATTTTCCTTGTATAGGACCATGTTTAACTATAGGATTCAAAGTATTTGCTATGATATAGTATTTTAACTCAAAGGAGGAGGTTAGTATAGAGTTAGTCTAAAAAACAATGAAAATTGAACTCACTAACAATCTAACATCCTTTAGGCATGATCATGGGGGGAGCATAATGAATAAACCAAATTAGAACTCAAAAAAACATGGAAGGAAATGAGACATATAAACGTAAAAACACAAATTCCTTACCAAATCCTTGATAGCTCCAAATGGTAATTTGGTTGGCTTTCTCGATTTATACTTAAGAAGTCTTCATCAATGACATATGGCTAACATCATCTCCTATATGCACCATTATTGAATGCTTGGCTTGATTGATATGGCTTGGCTCAATTTTAGCATTATAAAACTAGACTTTTAGCTTCATGAATCTATTCACGCATTATAACTCTACTTTGATTGAGCTCCCTAAATGAAGAGCTCTAGGTTTGAATTTATAGGCTTTCAAATCCCTTGGAATGGGTTAAATCTGACCATAGTTGAGTTTATTAACTTTAGTTGAGTTTGGCATATTCCTAGGATATTCTTTTAGATATTTTCTAAAAGTGACAACTCACAAAAGTAATGAGTGTATTCTAGGATGTTCTAAGATGCTCTTGAATTTCCTTTTTAGTAATTGATTTATTAGTTCATGGGTAAACTCAATTAGGATTTGAAATTGATTTAACTTGTTAATTGATTTTGATTAGGGTGTGCAAGTTAATTAATTATGTTTAGGCATTTGGTCATTTGTTTGATTTTGATTAATTCAATGTGTGTATTTACCTTATTTAATTGATTTAATAGGAAAAAATGATTTAATGCAAAGTTAAAATGATAAATTCAAGACTAATATAAATTCTTAGGTTAAATGTTTGATGATTAGTAAGAATTGGTTTAATAATATGATGCAAAGCCATTGGTGGCCAAATTTATATGTCTATAGTTTGCCCCTATTTGGGAAGATGTTGTAAGCTATAAATATAGTAACATCTTTTCAAAGAATAAAATGGGTCTTTATGCTTATGATTACAATGGTAACGATTGAAATGTAGCTACCCCCTTAAAGGAGCAGTTGGTAAGTGGGTCAGTAAACAATCCCTTGAAAGAAAGAAGCAAAATGAGGAGACTAGAGAAATGAAGATGATGGGGTGATAACACAATGCTTCACCTAAAGTTGGGCAAAATCATTGAGAAATACAAGTGGAATAGTGCATAATGGTTTGCCCAAAGGTGGTTATAAGTGTTATACCCTGATAGTGGTAGTGTGGTATGATAACACAATGATTTACTCCAACAAGTGATATAATCATTGAGAAGATGGAGCTGCCCTAGTTATGATAAATAAACAAGAAGGGAAATTGGTGATAACACAATGATTTTTCCTGGCAAGTGATATAATCATTGAGAATGCATATGGGATGGTGTAAAATGTTGATGTAGTATACCCTAATTATGAAAAACATGATTGATGGTTGATGATTGATAGCTTGATATAGAGGATAAAGATGAATTGGGACAACTTG
The DNA here is from genome assembly GCA_037957365.1 of Torreya grandis. Lineage (NCBI taxonomy): Eukaryota > Viridiplantae > Streptophyta > Pinopsida > Cupressales > Taxaceae > Torreya > Torreya grandis. The sequence goes on along the minus strand of JARHVA010001458.1, from coordinate 513,014 downwards.
CTAGTAGGGAGATGCTCATCTGAACTAACAAAGGTTGAAATTTTTTCATTACTTAAGTACTCTATTTGGGATATGATTAGGATATGATTGGGATTTGTGCTAATGCTAGTGTTGAGGAGATGGTGATGCTACATTGATGTTGTAGACCTCTCAAAGCTGATATTTGATGTAACATTTGATGGTAGGCCTCATGATAGAACACCATGGGGGCTTGGCCAAAATATACATAAGGATTGACTCATGATATTTGATACTCAGTGGAAAATAATTGCCTTGATGATTAAAACCATGATGATAATGTAGATGTTTGAATATGGATAGATTCATGAACAATGTGCAAGGAATCACCCAATGAACACACATAGACTAAATCAAGGCCACAGTTTTGAAAACAAACAAACAAGCACACAAACAAAGAAATAAATAAGACAAACAAAGAAACAAACAAGTGTTAGTCCATATGTTAGTATAAACAACATGATGAACATTGCCCATAGAAAATAGGCAACAACGAAACAAACAAACAAGATGGGGGAATATAAGACAATGAAGAGGGTGGCTAAGCTGTCTCCATATGCACTAGGAAAGTGGCCGCTACCTATATAGTTCCATGGATATGATGATCCAATAAAACTTTAGGCCAAACGTAGTTCTCTTAGGAAATGAGAAGAAAATGATGATTGATATAAAACATTATGGATGTGATAGAAGAGTAGGGATGAACTTGAAAAACAATGATAACATAGGATAAAAGGCCAAAAAAGATGGGGAAACTAAGGAATAAGTGATTTGTTTGTGACTTAGTGAGAGTTCCTAGAATCCTTAAGGCAAATAAATGGTCAATATTTTTTTTTTTTCTAAATGATTTTAAATTTTTTTGGAATTTTTGAAGCATCTCAACTCAATTGAGAATGATGAAACACTTAAATGGTCCAAGCTCACAAAATGATGAGAGCGTTATAACTTGAAATGATGATCATAAAATGGTGAGAGCATGGTTGAAGGGGGATTGTGATGACCTCAATATGGATTAAACACAACCCATATAGTCCCAACATGGATTTACTTTATAGTAGTTTACCCCACAATGGAGGAATCTAACTAGTGTAGTAGCCAATTCAAACAAAATAGGCACAATTGGTATGATGGCATAGTACATCACATGAATGGCTAGGTGATATGTCAAGTCAAAATAAACAAATGTTGCCCTTAGTTTTCCCATAGAAAATTATAACTAAGATACAACTGATAGATTAATGATACTGATTTTTCCTAACAGGTAATATAATTAGTATCAAGATTGATGAACACTGATTTGCCCTAGTAGGCAATATAATCAGGCTCACATAAACAAACTTGATAAGGGAATAAGAGATTAAGGATGAAACTACCAAAAATAAATTCATACTACTCCAAAATACTACCTTTGTTTGAAATGCTTGAAATAACTACTGAAATTGATCTAATTTTGTATGCTGAAAACATGAAACCAATAGACAAACCAAGGTCAAATGGGCTAGATTGATAGGATTTAAAACATGTTTGGCTGAGTAGGAATGGGATGCTAAAATGGTATGATAGGATGGCCTTTCTTAGGATACTAATGGTTTAATTTATTATATATAATAGTATGAGGGTTTCCCCTAAGTGGTAGGGTGAAGGAAGTGATTATGCAACAATGAAAAATAGATATACAATAATGGCAATTGGATATGGCAAATTGAAATGGTATGGTACATGTTTTTGGCCAATGATGGTCATTGTTTTTTTATGTTTGTGGCCTGGGTATGTGATTTTGTTGTTCCTACTGATGTGGAGATGCACATCCTAATCAATAAATGATACAACCAAAATAGTCAATCATGTTAATTGCTAGCCCACACCTTGTCTAAATAACTTCTCTATCAAGAATTGGTTGTAGATTTGGATGTCAATGATGTTGTTGTGATCTTCATCATTCATTGATGTTTTGAGATAAGGTATCTTTGTAGCCTCTGTAAAGGAAAGTGAGACCATGGATGGTAAGGATGGATAAATGTTGGAAGGTAGGTTTGTTTTGGTAATGTAATGGTGGATGATAATGGAATGTATGATGGTTAGGAAACAAATGAAGATCCATATTTTCAATCACACACAATTTTTTTTATTCTGGATTCAACATAACTTTGGATGTGATGTGACTAAATACTTATTCTCTTGATAAGACTACCAGATTAGCTGTTATTTGGGCCTGAGATTAGCTACCATCTAATTAGGTTATAGAGTGGAAGCAATTTTTATTTGATCTTTAATATCATCTTTATTAAATAATGAATAAATTTTGTGCTCAACTATTGGCACCTCAAAGAGGTTTCTACCAATGAAGTTATCTTGATTATCCCATAGCACCTTTGAAGAGGTTTCACCAAGGAACATTGAATTTTGACAAACCAAGGTCAAATGAGTTAGGTTGATAGGATTTAAAACATGTTTGGTTGAGTAGTAATGGAATGGTTGGATGGTCTGGTATTTATTTGAGGATAATGATTGGTTATGATAATGATTGGTCTAATAGATTGGATAAAATGATAGTATGGTTGTCCCCAAGTGATAAGGCAAATGGTTAAAATATGGGATAATGGCAAAATGATTGATAACTTGATATGATATGGCACATGTTTAGTTCTAGCCTGAGTATGATAAATGATTATGTTTTTCCTATTGAGTGGAGATGCACATCTTGATAAATAAAAGATACAACCAAAATAGTCAATCATATAAATTACTAGCCCACACCTCATCTGAATAGTTGTTATATTGAGAATTGGCTATAGATTTAGATGCTAATGATGCTATTGTGATATTCATTGGTTTTTGATTTTGTTCCCTTCAAACATCAAGACAAGGTATATTTATAACCTCAGTAAAGGAAAGTGTAGCCATAGATGGTAAATAAAGATAAATGTTGAGTGATAGGTTTGATTGAAAAATGGAATGGTGGATGATAATGGAATGTGTAGTGGTTAGGAAACAAATGAATATCAATATTTTTATGCACACACAACGTTGTTGATTCTAAATTTGATATAACTTTATATATGGTGGGGCTAAAGCATTCTAAATATGCTCTCAATAAGACCACCATATTTTTCTCTTATTTAGTCTTGAGAGTAGCTACCATCTAGTTAAACTATAGATAGGAAGCTATTTGATTTGATCTTTGATAATGTCTTCATCAAGTAGTGAAGAAATTTTATGCTCAGCTATTGGTGCCTTGAAGAGGTTTCTACCAATGAAGTTATCTTGATTGTCCCATAACACCTACAATAAGGTTTCACTAAGTAACATTGACTTTTGACTTTGATTTTCCCCTAGCACCTTCAAAAAGGTTTCACTAGAAGATGTTAAGTTATGAATTTGATTTCTTCCTAGCACATTCGAAAAGGTTTCATTAATAGAGTATTCTTATACTATATGATTGTGGTCCTTGATTTTATTCATTTGATATGTCATCATGGATACATTTCAACAAGGTATGATTATGTCAGTCCCAATTGATACTTGTGGGAGGTAGAATATCAATGTTATGTCTATGAAGGTTGATAGTAATGGCATGAAGGAAGGATGCACAATCCTCATAAAAGATACTAGGAGAACTTGTGTTGATGCTAAAGTAATCATCCTAAAAAATTATATAAAGATAAAAAATGTATTCAAATTGATTTGATAGGTATATGTAACCAATGTCATAACAGTCATGAACATATTATGTATCTAAATTTGATTTTGACTCAAAGGGCTCTGAATCTGAGGTCAAAATTGATGTTGATTCTACTTTTGATGCTAAATCTATGTCAATTCAAGAGTATAACCTAGCTATAATTTTTATTCTTCATCTAATGGGTATTCTATTACAATGATGTCCTATTGAATGTTTGGTAGTGGATAAGTAACATGTGATGGCATAACGGGCTCCACTAAGACTAGTTTGTCATAGTGAGACTCCTTAATGATGGGAAAGAGGTCAAGAGATAACTCCTTAGAGACTAACTTATCAATAGGAGGCTCTTAAAATATAGGCATATGGTTGAGGTAATGATTTATCCAAAGGTAGTTATAATCATTATGAAGTGGCTCAACAAAGACTAGTTTATCAAAGTGAGACTCCTTGATAATAGGTATAGTATCAAGAGGTGATTCATCACAAGTTGACTCATCACAAATAGTTGATTCAATAAAAACATCTCTTCTTGGTTGGTTCTCTTGGCCTTGGTTTATAATCAATTATAAAATACCAATTTTGAATATAGCTTAGTCTTCAAATGATTATCTCAATTAGATAGGTGATGAATGGACTGATGCAGATACAACTAAATGATTTATTGGGGTTGTGATTGGATTGGTTGAATGGTTGGCTGAGGTTGTGATTAGATTGGTTGAATGGCTGGTTGAGGTTGTGATTGGATTGGTTGAGATTTGGATTGGATAATGATAGGGCATTATGGAGCTTGATTGCTTGTATAAGATAAGATATGAAGTCCTTGAATGGTATGGATAGGGCATTGTGAATCTTGGTTGCTATCACAAGACTAAGGATGAGGACTTATAATGGTAATGGTATTCCTTGGATATTATGGTACTTGGTAGCTCGTATAATCCAAAGGAGGGTTAGGGGTAGTTGAGGGTTAGATAATAAAAGGGCATCATAGAGAGTGATTGCTCACCCAAGCCAAAGCATCCAAGTCTTCCTCATAAACCATATCATCCCAATCAAATTATCAAGTTGGGTAATAAGCTAGTTCATGAATGTGTTTTATGTATTGATCATTGTAAAGAGGATATGGATCTATCTCCCAAACAACATTATCATATTAGAGATTTGTACCCAATTCTTCCTCACCAACCATATCATCCCAATTGAGGTCTTGAATTTGGTCCATGATTTGATTTTTATAAGGTGGATAAAATTCCATCTCACAAACCATGTTATTATCAAAAGGGTATTGAATGAATCCATAAAAATCAAAGCCATTTTGTGTGGCCATTCTATCATAACTTGGATTGTATGTGACTCCACCATAAGTGTAGCTAGATATATTTACATCAATGATGAAAATTCTAAAAATAAAAAGGCTTAGAGTTTTGTAAATTTTAAAAAACAATTTTTAAAAGACAAAAGGTTCAAACTTGGTCTAACTTGGTTGAAGGTGGAGTTGTATCTCCAACATGGTCTTAAAATGGAGCTATATCTCCAAGATGGTTTGTGCTAAAACTTGGCATAAAATAATTTAACATAAAATTTCATACACACAAAAGGTTAAGCATAAGAATAAAACCAACATGTCAAATTATAGGCCAAAGTGTTCCAAACAAGGTCTAAACTAGGAAAGAGAAAAGTTGAGTTGCTAGGGCTTTCATCCAAACATGGAGTCAAATGCTAGGCTCAAATAAACATGATCTGCTAGGACTTTTGGCCAAACATTGTCAAAAACTAGACTTTGAAACAAATGATGATATGATTTTATTTAATCTAACAAGGTTAAAATAACTTTGACATAGACTTGACACACATAATCAAACATAAACATGATTAGTTGGTATAAGCTATAAGGCAAAAAAATACCTAGAGAAAAGACTATGTTTTCCCAAATAAAGGCACAAACAATGATGAGGATAGGATAAGTGAACAACAAAGTGATATTTTTAAAATTTTGGAAATCAATTAACCTAATTTATGCAACCCAAAAGAGAAATATCTATGTATCAACCCCTATGAAGCTAGGCCTAAATATGAATCAATCAATGTTTAAATTCAAACTTGGAAAATTTAATTGAAAACTCAATAGTTAAAAACTATGATTGGAATAAACAAGCTATACAATATTAGATAGCATGACAGTACATGAACAGGGTCCAAACGACATACATGACATGGTTTGGTTAGTTTAAAACAATGGTTTTTAATACAAGGTCAAACAAGTCTTGAATCAAAATGAGCAGTTTAATGGTGTAAGCATGCTCTAATGATGTGATCAATGTTATATTTCAAAGACTCAAAGGCTCAAACTTGATAATGATGTGGGAAACATAACAATACCCATATCAAATAAGTAACAAACACACACACACACACAAACATGTTTCATAAAAATTGTAGGGCACAAGTGTTGTGTAAAATGGCTAGCATAATGCCTCTTTAGATAAAAGAGTGACATATAAACAAATTGATTTGGATGTGGATATAAATAAACACATTAGTTTTAGTCTAAAAACATCAAATAAGAAAAATATAAATGACCAAATTCAACTAAGCATAATGTCCTAAAATCTTATCAAGGGTATGGCAATATGGGGTTGATTAAACTAATTATTTTTTGAATGTTCTAGATGGATCAATTACATATGAATTTTACATCATCATACAAAATAAGCACATGTCATTTGGGTTCACATCATATGGATTGTTGTAAAAATGTCTTTCCCTTTTTATAAACACTACATCCATCACTTGCTCAGTGTAGTGTGATGTCCAACATGCTCAAACATCCCAGGTTTATCTTTTACTAATAGAGATGGTTTAACTACTTAACCATCATTCTAGTGAGGGGATACCAATTTATATACCCCTTTATCGAGAGGGGTTGAAGATGATGTTAGGAGATGAAACCCTGGGTCAAAGCTTCCCTAAAGAACTCGTGGGAGGTAATGAATTCCCCCTCACAAGCCAAAATGCAATAATATAAATAAAAAATAAAAAGACTTTATGGTCACCTCAAGATCACCTAATACTATTTCAAGTTTTTGGGGAGTGTTTTAAATGACATTATTTTTATGTCTTGGACTAGGTGTAAAGTACGTTGAGATGCCACTTTTGATCCCAAAAGTTCCCTAAAGGGGATGGATGAGAGAACATATACACACGTCTCTTTTTTTCTAAAATTCATAATCAATAAGCAAGTTTGCAAATAATTGAAGTGAAGTTAATTTCATTCCACCAAATTGAAAGTGTTTGATTATATTCGTTACTAGCCCCTTGTCTTTAAGATGAACAAATGAAAATAATTACAAACCACCCAAAAATAAGTTGGTGTTTTTGATCCCAAAGTTCCCTAAAGGGGATGGATGGGAGAGCATACAAGTACAACTCCCTATTTACTAAAACAAGTTTAGACTAAATAAATAATGAAAACAACTTGAAAAAAATATGAAATGTATTCAATTTTATAGCACTAATCGAAATGTATGGTGGTGTTCTTTTATCCCCTTGGCTTTAAGTTGTAAAATTTGAAAGAAAAATAAAACATTTATCATAAACATGTAAAACTTTCTCTTTAAACCCAAAGTGAAATGCCTAATTCATTTTAAAACATCTCAAAATAAGTGTGAAATAATTAATTAAGTTTGTTTTGAGGATTTTTCAAATGGGCCCTAAAAGAAAAAGGTTAGCACTTTGTTTAGCCTTGAAGCTTATTTATCAAATGAGACAAGCAACTTTGAAGGGTAAAATTTGTTGACACAAAAGTAAAACCACAAGAAATAAAGCATCTTAGTTTAGGCAAAGATTAGAAAAAATCTCAATAAAAAAGTCAAAAAATATCAAAAAATAAAACAAACCTATGAAACATGGAAACGACAAGTTAGAAGGTTAAAACAAAGAAAACCAAACACATAAATCATAAAAACCTGTAGTTAGTATTTTAACCATAAATTTTAAAATATAAATTAATTTATCACATTTTTTTTTCTATATAGTTTATAGGTCTAGGTATCACCTCTATACAAACATTTAGGTCAAAATAGTGAATTAAAAAAAGTTATTAACTCTATACTAACCATTTTTATGAGAAAATTAGAAAATAAAAAGTGATAGTCACTAAAAGAGTCATAACCTCTAAACTATAAATCATATTTTAATAAATTTTTTAGATAATTAATATGAAAATTTTAAGAAAAATCTATCAAAATTTTAGAAAAAAATAGTAAACAGATTAAAAATAAGAGATATTTTAACAACCATTTTTGCTCAAAGATGTGGGGTGCATAATTGTATCCCACCGAATGTGCCATTTGTGATCTAGGATTTTAAATCAAAGGAGGAGATTAGTATATATCTAGTCTCAAAAACAATGAAAAATTAATTCACTAACGATCTAACATCCATTAGGCCTGATCATGGAGGGGGGGGGCATAATGAATAAATTAAATGAGAACTCAACAAAACATGGAAGGAAATGAGAAATATAAACATAAAAACATAAATTCTTTACCAAATCCTTAATAGCTCCAAATGGTAATTCAATTGGCTTGATCAGTTTATGCATAAGAAGTATTCATCAATGACATATGTATATCATCATCTCCTCTATGCACCATTGTTGAATGTTTGGCTTGATTGATATGGCTTGGCTCAATTTTTGTATTATAACACTAGACTTTTAGCTTCATGAATCTATTCTTGCATTATAACTCTACTTTTATTGAGCTTCCTAAATGAAGAACTATAGGCTTGATTTTATAGGCTTTCAAATCCCTTAGAATGAGTTAAATCTAAACATGGTTGAGTTTAAGAACTTTGGTTGAGTTTGGCATATTCTTAGGATATTCTTTTAGATATTTTCCAAAAAGTGACAACTCACAAAGGTAATGAGTGTATTCTAGGATGTAATAAGATGCTATTGAGTTCATTTTTAGTAATTAATTTATTATCTCATGGGTGAAATCAATTAGGATTTGAAATTGATTTAAATTACTAATTGATTTTTATTAGGGTGTGTAAGTTAATTAATTATTTTTAGGCATTTGGTCATTTGTTTGATTTTGATTAATTCAATGTGTGTATTTTCCTTGTTTAATTGATTTAATAAGATAAATTAATTTAATGTAAGGTTATAAATCCAAATTTGAGACTCATATAAATTCTTAGGTTAAATGTTTGATGATTGGTAAGAATTGGTCTAATAGTCTGATGCAAAGCCATTGGTGGTCAAACTTACATGTCTACATTTGCAACGTTATATATAACCTTATATTGGATGGACAAGGGATAAGAACCTTGAATCATCTCAAGACTGGTCTGAATAATACATCTAACTTTTATTCTTTGAACCCAAACCCTTTTATTCCCAAGGAAAAAATTGGATTATGATTTGTATGAGACTTGACTTGTTGTATATGTGATGTGTTGGAGTCACCTAGGGGAAAAAATGTTGATAGATTATTTGATCATGGTAATACATTTATTCAAGATTATGGATGGTGGATTCTAATTCTTATTCAAATTAAATATAATTATTATATTAAGAAGCTTCTTATTTGATTAAATTTTCAAGCTCCTGTTGAGCTTTAGTAATATATTTTTTTAATTTCTGCATTCTTTCTTTCTTCTATTGAGACCGAGATAAAGGTGTTAAATAGACTTGCTCAACCCTATCATGTATGGATAATTATTGAAGATTAGGAACATGAGATTGTAATGTCACCTTTTTCTATGTTATTGATAACACTTTAGCATATACTTTAATTAAACATGTTCAATTTGCTAAAGTAATGCCATCCTAGTAGATGTCAAATACATGGGAGTATTGACATATCTTTTTTTGGGGTTGGATATATGTTAAGATAATGCCAATGCATCAATAAGAGTATAAGACAACATATGAATTTAAAATCCTATTTCTAATTCAAAATCTAAAGAGATTTCTTCCTCAATAGAAGAACAATGATTAAAATTAACACAAACTTCAAATTCTTCTAACTAATATGAAATATCAAATTCATACTCCACATCATCAGTAAAAATAAACACATACTCATATTCATTAATATAAGAGCATCTAAGAAGTTTGTCTTCTTAGCTTCTTTTTTTCTATTGGGACATTTATTTACATAGGATCTCCTTGGCAAATGAATCACATGACTGGTTTCTTTAGGAAACCATGTTTCCTTTTTTCTAAAAATTCTTTTTGACTAGGGTTTTTTCTTAGATGGCCATTGATTAAAAGATCCGACTTTTATGTTCCAATAATTGTATGGCTGAGAAGAACAATTAAAAAATGAGATTATTTCCTTTTTCTCCTATGTTTAGTATATTTCTTTGTATCCATGTAACCAAATATATCTTCTGGCCAATTACAAAACTTAGCACCAATAACTTATGAAATTATAATGTTTATTTTCATTGCTTTTTTTCTTATTAAAGTATTATATGGTTTACTTTGATATTTTGATTAATTCTTACAAACAACATTTCATTTAACTCATTTCTCATTTCCTCTTTATACTTATTTTCAAAGTATTTTTGAAATGATTAAAGATATATTATCTTATATGCAGGATTGTGAATTTATCCTAAATTGTAAAATAATCCTTCCATGTAACATATATATTCTTCTAATCTACTCATATCACACAATTTGTCTTTCATAAATTTGATTCAATTTATTTATTTGTTATTGTATAATATTCCCACAAATTCATTGATCAAGGCTTTGAAAAAAGACTATATAGGCTGATCATGATTAAGAATATTAACATGAGCATTGGGATCTAACAAGTCCCACCATTATTTCACTAATCCTATGAATCCATTGATAAGATTTTTTGTGACACTTCTAGGATCTTTTCTATAAGAAATAATTTGAGAATAACCCCAAGTTAACATATCATTAATGACTTCTTTTCTTCTCTCAGTAGGTTCACAATGAAATTTCCACAAGAAATTTTGTTGGTTTAAGGTTATAACTTGACCTTATAGTGGAGCTTGATTAGTTTTATGAAAATATATATACATAGATTCCATTTCATCATTTGCTTCTATCTTTGCCATACCTATTTGGAATGGTTTATCTAGATTTAATTATTCTTCTTATAATATTTTATCTTTCCTTTTTGATTGCATTTTTGGAACTATTTTCCAAGAATTGAAAGTATCTTGATATGACAAAGTAGAAGGTTTTGGTTTATTTATCTCAGCTTTAGCCTAAGATGAGGATTCAAGGAATTTTTTTCCTTAACTAAACTTATCCAAGATATCTGGGATATGAGATATCTTAAGATATTGTTTCATTATTACTTTGTCAATGCTATTAGACATATTTTTGATTTGTCTAATTTCCTTTTGACTATTATATTGATTCTAAACAAGAGTATCTAATTTTGGCACTTGCAAATGTATTTTTATTCCTAATGCATTAAATCTAGTATCAACTGAGAACCAATCTTTAGATTTTTTTTTCAAATTATAAAATATTTTGATCTAACTATGTCTGAGTTTGACTTATAACTCCTACTATTTCCTAGGAACTATTCTAAAAACTAATAGACATGGAATCATGTAGGTGGCCTATTGCCTTCATTAATTGAACTTTTTGTTATAAGTCAATAGATTCTAACCTATTTTAGGTGGGTCCAAATATTTTTGAATATTATAAGTTCTATTATTAATACACTTAGTGGCCAAATTATTCTAGTTAATAAGCCTAACTTTAGGAGATTGATCCCATTTTTTTTTGGTTTATCTTAAATACTATATTTGATCCTTATATCTTCTATTAAGAGAATATTGATTGAAATCAACAGTGTTAGGAAATAATTTATTAGTGTAGGAATCATCACCTAGAGGTGTTTTCCAAATATTCTCCTATAATTTTGCCACAGAGGTTCCTTCTATTTGGGTATTACTAGTTTCTACCAATAGTTGTTTGTTTTTGGTAAACAATTTTGAGATTTGATTATCAAAACTTTTTTGTTTTCCAGAGACCATAAAATTGAATGGTCTATATTTTTATAACAATTTGTGCAAAATATTTCATCAATTTGAGGATCATGAACTCTTTTAGGATGTAGGAATATATGATTGGAAGCAGAGGTTATTTAATGAGTATTAATTTGGATTACAGAATCTAACTGTGAAAATTTGATAATAAACTTGTTTGGTAAATTCTCTACCAAACTAGAAAAGGATAAATACTTTCAAGGTTTTTGAAAAAAGTTTGTATCTATGATCCATCTACTAGGCATCTTAAGACTAGACCAAGAAATTGTTTTAGTAGGCACAATTCAATTATGTTTAATAGTTTTACACACCATGCTTTTGCCTTGCATAAGACCATGCTTAACTGTAGGATTCAAGATATTTTTAACCCTATACATAACCTTATATTAGATGGATTAGGGAAAAACACCTTTAATCATCTCAAGAACATGAGTTTGGAGGAATATATTTTGTACTTAAATTTAATTGTTCATCAATGGTGATTAGGTAATTAGGATTATATGTGAAGTATATAGGACCATCATGGAGACCAATTTGAATACTAGTGTTTAAGCAAGCAAAAAAATTAGTATTTATGTTATCTTAGGCACAAGATAATAAACTAACATTAAGAATTCTATGAAATAATGGAAAGACTCTAATAAAAAAGTGCCCATATGTAAAAACTTATACTTTGGTTATTTATTTTTTAATTTCAGCTTCAGAAAGGAAAGACAAGTGATATTTATATTTATAATTCTAAGTAAATTTTACATTCTCAGACACTTTAATATTAGTTTTAGCAAGCAAATGAAAAGTAGACATTTTATCATAGACTTCATCAACTTTAAGCTCAAGTAACTTCCACTCAAGTTAAAAATTTCTTTCTTCAATTTTTATAGAAGATTAATTTATAGGAAATAAAGACCTAGATATATTTTTAGAAGGACTATATCTATAGTACCTAGAACAACGACTCGAGTCTAGTTATAAGAATCCATAAATGTTGATTATCAATTCTACTATATAGGTACAAAACATGACTTTTATAACTTCAATAAACCATTCCCTTCGCTATTATCATAAACATAAATTAATATTTATAGAATATTAAATTAATAACTATTAGGATACATATAATACATATAGTTATAAGCAAAGACAATTTTTATTAATATTAAATTTTTACAGACCAAGAGCTGAACATGGCTCTGATACTATAAAAAGAAGATAATGAAAAAATACATATATTTTTTTGATTGGTTAACAACCAGGTTGAAGGGGCACATACCCTTTACAAAAAATAATTGAAAGATAAACAATACATATCAACAAGACAAAAAGAGACAAAAAGACAAACCCAACAACTAAACCTCCCTACTACCAAACTTCCACCAACTATCAATTGAAAAACCTAAAAGTAACCAAAAGGAAGTAGAACAAGAAAAGATATTTCAATTCAAAGTAGAAGACCAACTACTTGGTCTCAGAACTATAACTTTTGTTATTTTTACCTTGGTTTGACTCCCAATAAACTGATCCTTACCATCATCCTATCTCTTCCACTTGAGGTCAAAGGATTGAGACTCCCCTTTTTCTTCCTTAAGATCCCAGGTAGCTACCTCCTCTTTTCTATGTTGGGTGGGTTTAACTTTTGGGGTATGAACTAGGAGATATTTTCCCACATTAGTAGTTACCAAATCTAGACTAAGGAATCCTTTGAGCCCCTCAAATTCATCAAAAAATTCATTAAAAAGGAGTTTCTAGATCATACTCTTCATATTCAACTTTAAGAGGGAGTCCTCAATTTCTAATTTGACATTAAACCCAGAGACACTCTTACCTTTACTAGTGAGTGGGTGGATAAATTTAGGTTCTTCGAGTCTAGTTTGAGATCCTCCTGCACATGTCTAGCCAACTCCCCCAAATCCTTCTCCTATTCATCTCCAGAGTCTGAATGAGTGTAATACCTTTCCTCCTCTAAATTATCCTGTTCACTATTGATTTCAATAGTTTTAATGATAATATTAGACCATTGTGGCTCCTTGTGCTTGATCAACAATAAGATTAGGTCTTGATGGATCAAATCCATTGATAGTTTCTTTTTGAAATTCAACATAGAAACCTCCAAAGATTGCAACAAGAAGAATGAAATGCTAATAGTATGGCCTTTAAAGTTGTTCAAAAGAAGGAAATGATGAAAAAAGATAATAGTGTGTTTTCTCGCAAGAGTAATGTACCTCATAATCTGTACATATACCTTCAACCATTTCCTCGATAGTTTGGATCTCATAAACCCCATATGTGACAAATGCTTAGGTTTCTTCTTTTACTTCTTATAGAAGATGTTCAAGAGTTCTTCCTTCCACCTCTTATCATTAAATGATTGACACCATTGTATTCCATCCTTGTAGTTTCATTAATGAGTTCCTAAGTAATCTAAAATTTTAGACCATACATTCTCACTTTGTGGTCTTTCTAGCTACGAGCAAAGTCCCTAGAAAGTGTAGTGGCATGCCTGACCAGACATTCCATAAATAGAGCTAGCCTTCCCTTTATAATTTTATACCAAATGTACTTGTTTTTATTAAGATAGTCATAAGAGATCGATTCAAATTCATCTCTATCCTCACCCATTTTATGAAAATACAAACTACTTCTATAGTCTTCACAATATATGCTCTTAGGGAAGGAGATTGGAAGTTTTTAGAAAAAATCCCCACTCGATCATATGATGCAAAATCAGGGCTCCCCAAATGTATCAAGCCTTGGTAATTATAGCCTTGTATGTATAAAATTCATCATAAATGATCTATGTTTATATCATATTTAATACACCCATTATGAATTTATATGATATGTCCCTTCTCTGACTCAATAATTTGGATGATGTCATCCAATAAATCCCTCTCATGCCAAGTGATAAAATCATATCTTATGAATCCAATGTTTTCCATGTAATTAACACCCCTATTGCCTTCCCTATAGACATGCCCTATGGAGACCATTTTGAAGTAGGTCAACAATTTTTTAACATCATTGATGATTCTAAAAATGTTCCATGAGGAATGAGAAAGACCTTATAAGTATTTGATAATGTGAGATAGGAATTTGAATCAAGAGAGGATGGTTAGTATCGTGTTAGTTTCAAAATGAAAACAAAATAAAAAAACACACTAAGTAGTATAACATCTCTACGCCTAAACACTAGGGAGGGCTTAGTTAAAAAACATGAATAAAACACACAACTAAAATGCAAAATAAACCTTATTTTACCTTCCTCAGATGCTCTAAAATACTTGTTGTAGTGGCATGCTTGGTTTGTGCTCATGAAGTCTTCATCAAAGAAGGCTTGGCTATCTCCTCTTCTCGTTGGCACCTTGTGGCTTTGGCTTGGAATCAATTTGGCATGGTAACACTAATTGAGATGGATTTTTAAATCATTTATGCATTATAAATTTACACAAAAATAGCTTTAAAATGATGTTCATGGCCTCTCTATTTATAGATTTTTGTAAATGGCTAGAATCAACCTGAACCATCCATCTCAAGATTGAGATGCGTGGCTAAGGATTAATCTAATTATGTAATTAAAATTGATAAATATGATCATAGATATTTGGGATAAATGAGCAATCAAGAGGCATGGAGGACATTGATGAGGCATGGGAGGCATGAATCCTGATATTTGTGGCATTTATGGCCTAGGGATGTCTTCCCAAGAAATGAGGTCACCTGATGATGTAGATATTAAATATTCATTTTCAAAAATAAGTATTCAACAATTTTTCATGGAATTATTAATTAGGCTCTAATTTGGTTTAATTAACTCTTAAGCATGATTAAGCACTTGTGCACAAATTAATTAAATTGATCATAATGCCTTGTTATTGGTCCAAAATTTGACTAGATTAGAATTGGAAGTCAATGTCAGATGCATTAGATTCATTATCTAATTTAAGATGTTACCAAAATAAAATAGCAAAGTCACATGTATTGTGTAAGAGATTTGATAGGAAAGAGTAATCTAGAGCACCTAGGTGCAAAATTGGCATTTTGACTCGAAATGATTTGATCAAAGTTAATTGGCCCATTTAATCATACCCTAGCCCAAATCAACACTTAAATATGTTAGATTCAAATATTTTAATGCATTTTAGTGTTGTAAACTATAATAATAGTAATGTCTTATCAAATAATGAAAAGGTCCTATATGCCTACAAATGCAATGATGATAAACTAATTGTATGATGCCCCTTGAAGACATAAATGATAAGTGTGTTCAATTTTAAGCCCAAATGAAAGATTTGGTGGTGTTCATTTGAACCCTTGGTATTAATTTGTAACTTTGAAAGCTAACTACAAGATTTAAGTAATAAAACCCTAAATGATTTCCCTTTAAGCACCAAAATTAAAAATTTGATTCATTTTAAAACACCCTAAAAGAAGTTTTTGGAATTTTTGAAGTATCTCAATTCAATCAAGAATGATGAGACACTAAATGGTTTAAGCTCACAAAATTATGAGAGCATTCAAACTTAGGTTGCTCATAAAATGGTGAGAGCATGAAAACTTAGGGTGCTTGAAAAATAGTGAGAGTGTTCAAACTTAAATTTTTCATAAAATAGAGAGAGCATGGTAGAAAGGGTGACTAAACTAACCTCAACAAGTATCAAGTGCTACCTACATAGTCCCAAAGTAGGACTTCAAGTCACTATAGTTTTACCTTACAATCGAGGAATTAGACTAGTGTAGTAGTCAATTTAAACAAAATAGACATAGGTGGTAAAAAAGCATAGTATGACATAGGAAGTGGCAAGTTGGTATGTCGGGGCTCAAAAATCAAATGTTACCCCTAGTTTTCCCATAAGTAGTTATAACTAGGACACAATGACATGGATAAATGGTACTAATTTTCCTAAAGGTAGTTAGAATTAGTAACAAGACTTGTGATAAGAAAGGAATAACAAATGAAGGATGAAATTATAAAAACTTATGTCATACTACTCCAAAATATGATCTTTATCTGAAGTACTTGAAATAAATGATGAAATTGATTAGATTCTCAATGATAAAAATGTGTAATGAATGACAAAATCCAAGGTCAAATGGGTTGGGTGGATAGGACTTAGAACATGTTTGGTTGATAGAATAGAATGGTAAAGTAGATGGAATGGGTTAAAAGGAATGATAAGAATGATATGTGTCCAGTGAAAAATAGTGATAAAATGGCACAACATGAAATCGCCCTTATAGACAATACACCTTAGTGCTCAAGCATAGTACCACTTGAAGTGAATAATATTCATCAGCTCAAGAAGTTCATGTTCATTTGGTGTGGCAACCCTGTATGCTCCTGATCCATAATCTGTAGTAATGATGTAAGGCCCTATCTAGTTTGGTTTGAATTTACCTTTATGCTTCTTCTCAACCATGGTATTCTTTTGGTTTTCTTTAAGAACAAGATCACCAAGTTCAAATGTTCTATACTTGACCCACTGATTTTAGTGGACTTTGAGTCAGTTTTGATATGATTGAAGATTATTGAGTGTAGCTGTGCATTTTTCATCAAGTAGGTCTAGCTTTTATAGGTGAGCTACTTGATAGTCATGATCATCTAGGAAATGCTTGAAATATATGCATAGTGAAGGTAACTTGACCTCAATGGGAAGGATGGCTTCTGCATCATAAACAAGTGAATATGGAGTGGCTCCTATGGGGGTACAATGAATGGTATGATATGCCCAAAGGGTAGGGAATATTTTTAGGTGCCAATCATGACTGCCATCATTGATAATTTTTTTGATAATATTGATAATGGTTTTATTTGATGCTTCACCCTGGCCATTACCTTGAAGGTAATATGCTATAAAAAAATGTTGTGTGATGTTATATTCAATATATAGCTGGTTTACATCTTTGTTCTTGAATGATCATCCATTATTAGATATAATGTCAGAGGGGATACCATAGTTACAAATGAGATGGTTGAAGCTGAATTTGGAAATTTTCTTTCTAGTCATGTAAGTGAGGGGTATAGCTTCAACCCACTTAGTGAAATACTTAGTGGTGGTAAGGATATGTTTATGGCCATTAGATGAAGTGGGGTTGATTTTACCAATGAAGTCGAGTCCCCATATAGAAAATGGTCATGGAATCAACATCATTTTTAGAGATTGGCCTGGGGCATGAATCAGATTAGCATGTCATTGACATTTGTGACACTTTTTAACATATGCAACTACATTTGCATCTATCATGGGCTAATAATAACTAGTATGCAAGAACTTTTTGGATAGGACTACCTTTATAAAATGAGTGCCACATACCCCTTCATGGAATTCTCTTAATGCTAGTGTAGACTTTACTGAAGTTAAATAATGAAGCAGAGTTCCATAAAAACTATGGTGGTAAAGGGTGGATCCAAGTAGAGTGTAATGAGTGGAGTGATAGATAAAGGCTTTGGTTTATTTTTAGGATAAGTTAGGTAGTATAAATTAGTCATGAAGGTAGTTATAAAGGTATAATTACTAGACAGAATTAGGACCAACAATATCATAAATCATTTCAATAGTTGAAGGTTCATGAGCTAGTGCAAATAAATTCTCAATAAGGAACTGATATTCTCTAGCTTTATCAATTTATCAAATTAGAGAGGCGATAGTAGCCATGACATATGTAGTTATATTACTAGCCCTTGGTATATGCTCAAATTGGATATTTTTAATTTTATTCTTCATGGTATCGACCATAGCCTTATATAGAACCAACTTGTCATCTTTGGTTTGAAAATGGTCTATGACCTAATTGATGATTAAGACCTAATTGATGATTAACTAAGAATCACCATAGACTTGGAGATGAGATATGTTCCAATGTACTACATATTGAAGTCATGCGATAAGTGTTTCATACTCGGCCATGTTGTTTGTACAAGGAAAACTGATTCTAAATGATTTAAGGATTAGATCCCCTTGTGGTGTAATAAATAAGAGGCCTGCCCTTGATCCATGTGCAATAAATGAACTATCAAAATATAACTTTCAATGCTGCTCCTCAAGAGGTGTGTGAATGATGGTCATTATGGATTCATCAAGAAAATGAAATGTGAGTGGATTTGTGTCTATAAGAAGTGCTTCATTAAGTTGATCTATAATAATATGTCCCTTGATTGACTTTTATTGACATACTCTATGTAAAACTCACTAAAAATCATGATCCATTTGTCTATTATACCTTGTAAATCTATTTTAGATAGTAGATACTTGAGTGAATCTACGTTTTAAATGACCGTGGTCTTATTGTTCAACATGTAATGGCATAGTTTTTGAGCTGTGAAGACCATGGCTAGATAAGCTTTTTCAATAGGTGCATAATTGTGTTCATATATGACCTAGGTATGATTTAATTAGTATAATAAATACTATTTTCTATTGTTATCATGTTGAGCTAAAAGTGACCCCAAGGCATTATTAGTTTCTAATAGATGCAATAAGAATGGCTTTCCTGGCATAAGAGGTAACAAAATAGGTGGATTAACTAGATAGTCCTTGAGTTGTTGAAAAGTTGTTTGGCAGTGATCATCCTAGTGAAATTCAAATTCCTTCTTCAAAATATGTGTAAATGGATGACACTTGTTTGCTAGCTAAGAGATGAAGCATTAGATTGATTGGATCTTACCCTATAAACTATGGAGTTACTTTAAATTAGTTGGTGGTGGCATCTTGATTATAGCATGGAATTTGGTTAGATCGACTTCAATGACCCTACATGATACAATGAAGCAAATTAAATTTCTTGAGGTTACTCCAAACACAAATTTATTTGGATTAAGTCTAACTTTATACTACCACAATCTTTCAAATATCCTACGTCGCACTGTTGAATGATTGGCCCTAGTTTTAGATTTTCTTAATATGTCATCGACATAGTCTTCAACAATATCATGCATCATATCATAGAATATGATAGTCATTTCCCTTTGATATGTAGCTCCAAAATTCTCAAGACCAAATGGCATCACCTAATAACAAAATGTTCTCCATGGAGTGGTGAACATTATTTTATGTCAGTCTTTTGGTGCTATTCTGATCTAGTTGTATCTTGAAAATCCATCCATGAGTGAAAACATTTAATAACTTGCTCTAGAGTTGATCATATCAATATTAGGCAATGGAAAGTCATCCTTAGGATAAACTTTGTTTATGTCTCAAAAGTCAGTACATATTTAAATTCCTTCAAGATTTTTTCTAACAAGTACAACATTAGATATCCATCTAAGTAGTCAATGGATTAGATACATCCTACTTCTAAGAGTTTTTCCAACTCTTTATTTACCAAGACAATAATGTGAAGATGCATCTTACCCAAATTTTGCTTCCCCAGTTTGGTATCAAGATTGACCACAAGGTGGTGCAGAACCAAGGTGGGGTCTAAACTTGGCATGTCAAAATAAGTCCATGCAAAGATATCTATAAATTATCTCAACAAAGTTGTAAAGACTTCACATTCCTCCTTAGTGAGGTATATGCCTAATTTTATCCATTTCAGATCTGATGGAGTCCTGATGTTTACCTCTATCATTTTTTTTACTAGAAGGTTTGAACCATCTTCTAGGATAGTAGGCAAAGACTTGAACTATTGAACTATATTAGGTTCCTCTATTAGGACTTGCTCTTCAATGTCTCCTAGGAATGATGAATCTAAGTCCCCCAATGGGAGATCTAGCCATGTGACAAAAATAATAAAAAATTCTTGAAGAATTTGATCAAATACTTATTGCATAAAACTAAACTTGGATCCATAGGCAAGTTCATCATTGGTGGTATCCTAGTCTAAACATGAAGAAGAATCAACATCCCCATCTAATGGTGCCTAAAATAGGTTTTCACCACTAGATTGGCCTTTATCTTTACTTTCTTTCTAGTCAAAAAGTGCCTCAAAGAGGTTTTCACTTTAGGACCTCAATATTTTATTTATTTGTTTTTGGCTAAGGGTGTTCACCCACTCTCTAAAATAGGCTTTAGGATATAATGTAATTGAGAATCTTGATTTGTGATCTCCAAACAGAATGTTGTCTCTAAGGCCTAGATAATCATAGAATACTTCATCATTCTAAAACTCATCAATCATCAAATTGGATTCTTGTTGGTCCCAATCTATCTGTTGGGGATAGTATAATGATAATGGGTTGTGATGAATGACTGGGGTAAGGGTAAAAATGGCATTATTATCAAATAAGTTAGTCTTAGTTAAGTCATTAAATGTGAAGCTATGATCAGACTCTACTTTGTTATTGGCCTCATCATCACTATCCACTGATGATGAAACTCAAATAAGACATGTGGGTCACCCCCAGGGGGTTTAAATCCAAGGCTATAGGGTCTTTTGTACTTAGTCATGAAAATTAGTTCAATGGATCCTTGTTGATTCGATCTGAGGCCTCTTTTTTCATAATCTTGATGCTCCATGATCCTATTGGGAATAAGATACTTTGCACTTTTATAAAAATCAGCTTGGTTGTCATTGTAAAACCATGATTGATCCACTTTAAGAGGGTCTGGTTCTAGGCCAGATACTGGTAAAAACATGACAAGTCCCTTATCTTTATTCTTTTATTGCCAATGCATGTGTGGGGTATTTTTGGGTCACCCAAAGGTCTTTGGATTCTGAGGAAGATTGGCAATATGGAAGGTATCATGGGTCACATACTCCCTTGGGCCATTATCAAAAATGGCGAAATGATTAGAAGCTTCAAGAGACAACATGTGGGAAAGGGAATCCAAGGTATTAGGATCTATGCAATTATCCTATGGAGGATCAATAAGTATGGCATTTCCTTTATCCTACTTGTAACTTGGATTCATGCCGTATTGGTAATTTTAGCTTTGAAACTTGGCCTCAAGATGTTTATAGTGTTCATATGGGTGTAAATCTCCTAGAATATTCACTTCCATGCATGAGTGAGAAAACTTGATACATTGGTGCAACATTGATGGGATTGCATGAATCTGATGTAACTAAGGCCTTTCTAGAAGCATATTATATGATAACTCAAGATCAAGTACATGAAATAGTGTATCATGGGTCAAAGGCCCAATGATAACTGGTAAGTTAATGGTGCCTTGTAATTCTCTTTTTTGATTATCATAAGCTTTTATAGTTATCATTTTTGGCTGGAGATCTACCATTATGCACCCAAGAAGCTTGATGAGCTTTAGAGACACTATGTTAAGGATTGATCCATTTATTATAAGGACATATTTCACTTTATGCCACTTTATACAAACTTATATGTATAATGGATTATTATGGAGCAGGCCAAGGGAAGACATCACTTTGGTTGAATGTGATTTGTTGGGATGGAACTAGGTGTCCAACTAAAGCTTGAAATTTATCAAGGGATATTTCACTAGCAATAGTGGATTCCGTTAAAAACTCATTCAAAATGTTCTTGTGGATTGTTGACATTCAAAATGAATCTAAAATAAAAATTTGTGCTAGTGTCTTCTACAATTGTTCCACAATATCAAACCTCTTATCTTGGGTAATGGTGAATGGTTTATTCTGAGGCTAAATGGTTGGTTGGATAATAGTTAAAGTGGTAGATGGTTGTGGGCTTAGGATAATAATATTTGACCTCTAAGTTATGATTTCATAATCAATATTAGATGCTAGACCATTATTGTTAACAAATGTTTGAAATAGTGTGTGACCAGATATGACAAGTCTTGATTGTTGGTGCATTTATATGTGGTCACATGGCAAGGGCAAGTTATCGATATAAGGTCCAAAAGTGGAAGTACTAATTTATTGGTTCACCTATGTACAATCTTAGGTTAAAGAAGGATTATCCATGTAATTTGGTTGAGTGGTATTATTTAGAAATGGTCTAGATTAATTAGTGCTTGGTCTAGGATTAATGGAGATGGTATTAACAATACCCCATGCAATATGACCTACAACCCTATTATAGTCATGTGAAATTGCATGGTAGGTTTATTAGCTATTACCATTTTGACCTTAGTTTTATCCATTATTCTAATCATGTGGGTTCTATTATTGATTCTGCTAGTTTAGCCTTTGATTTTGATACTATTGATTTTATTATTGCATCAGCCAGTATTGTTGTTGTTGCTGATTGTTATGCTGGGTAAAGGGGTTTAGATAAATCCCAAGAGTTTGATTGGAGGTGGAAGCATCATTATCCAATATTATCTCCCCATTCTCCAACACATTTTAAATCAAATACTTTATTTTCACACATCTTCATAGATTATTCTCATTGACCTGATGATATTCATAGAATTCATTTTCATGGTACCAATCAAGATAAGGAATGCCTTGTGGATAATGCTTTGGTATAGGCCAACTAATCAGATTACTAGTGGTAAGTTTATGAAATATAGACTCAATAGGCTCTCCTAGGTCACTAAAGACATGATGAGCAGACATAGTTCTCCTTGGAGGAGGGGTTTGTAATGGTAAAGGATACTACATTTGTTGTGTAGGTCTTGATTGTTGTGCTTGTAGCATTGGTTAGAGAGGTTGTTCAGTAGGAGTAAGTTAAAAAGGTGGTGTAGATGAGGTTTATACTATTTAGACATGATGTGACTCGATTACTCCATTACCCACCACATTCCTATTACAGTTGAATTGCTTTGGTCTATCTTGGTTATTGGCCTATACTAGTTATGATGCTTGAACTTAGATTGGATGTTGGTTTTGGCCACTTCCCTGATTGGTACCTTATTTTTGATTAGTTGATGTAAGCTTCATGATCCCTTTATTAATAAGGGCTTACTCAATCAACAAGCCTTTGTCGATGATCTCCTTGAAAGTATGTGCACATTTTAGTTCCAATCTTTGTTAATAAGCTTTTTCACTAGTCTTTTATTTTTCTTGTGTTAAGTCAACCAATGAAATCTCATGTTTGAGATTATAGGAAAAGTGTTATATAAATTTATCAAAAAGATCATCAAAATCTATTACTAAATTCTTAGGTAACTTTAAAAACCACTCCAAGGCTTATCCATCCAAGCTCTTTGGAAACATAAAAAGGTATATATCATTATATGCCACTGGTTGACATGCGATAAAGAACTTGATTAAATGGTTCTTAGGGTCACCTTTCCATTTGTATTTATCAAATTTTGAGGGTTCATATCATAGAGGAAATGGTATCTATAATTAATCCATGTTGAATGGATAAGAACACACATCATCCAACTTAAAAATTTTAGTCTATTTTTTATCCTAAATGGTAACAATTGCATCCTTCATCTGTTATAATTCTTGGGATAGGAAACTAGAAGGAACATTGGTTTGGGGGAGAAGATTAGTTTGGGTAGATGGTTGGGAGGTCAAAAGTGGGACACTTTGACCAGGGTATGATGGAGATATCTATTGGGGTATATTATTTTGGTTGGGAAATGGACTAGGAATATGCATATGTAGATTAGGATGTAATTAGAATTGCACATTTGGTTGTGTGATATTTTATTTTGGGTTGGATATGAAGGTTTGAATTGAAGGATTTTGTGGTTGGGATGGAGGGATATAACTATATTGTGCCTGATATGGTTGAAAAGGGACATGATGCCAACTGATCGAACCTTAATGTTGAGTGGGAACTTATGACCCAAGACCCTATCTCTAAACTTGTGGCACATTTTGAACCAATTATTGTCTAGTAGGTACTTGAGAAATATGAGAGCCTCCTTGTTATGTGAATCCTTATTGGGAAGTGAAATCATGTTGAAGATTCATCATCTATCATTGACTAATATTTACATGTTGTTGGCTAGTCATCATTTGGTTTTAGACTGGTACATTAGTTTTCAATTAAAAAGGTACATTTGCCACTACTTGGTGAGGTGGAACATTAGTTTCCCCTTGTTGAGGTAACAATACATTCAGCCTCTATTGTGTTGGTACACTAGATTGTGCCTGATGTTGTGGAATACTACTCTTCACTTGTTGAGGAGGAGTAGGATTTGTCACATTATGTTGTTAAGGCATGGCATTAGTTGATGGTTGACTACCTAATCCTATTGGTTGGATACTTGATGAAGAAACTAGTTGAGGTTGGGAAGTAGGTGGTGAAGGTTGGGATGAAAAGGTTCCTATTCCTTAGTATTATGGTCCACTCATGGTATTAACTATAAACACATGTTGTTGACTAGTTGTTTATGCATTAGTACCACTTTTATTTGGATTGGATGTTGCTTACACATTATCCACTATATTTTTCTCATTATTTTGTGTAGAAGTAGAAGAGACTTCCTTAATAATGAGCATATGCAACAAGTTGTCTACCAAGTGTTTTGCATGAATGGGTCTAAAATTTAATTGTCTTGACCAGTTAAATCTATCAAAACTCTTGTTGAAGGAACTAAGTCAATAAGAGGTTTGCTCACCATAGTCATCTGATTAAAATTTCATGCTAGATTTAGGTAGGTTTGATATGCCATTTGAATTTGGTTAAAGTGGTATTCCATGAGTTTTTGGCCTCTGTTAGGCATATTAGTGTCTTGATATGCTATTTAGACTAGAGCCAAAGGATCACTATAAAAATCCTATTGATCGTAAATTATGTTGTAGGGCATTCTTAATAGGCTTGGTAAATTCTCATGAGGGAAGTCTACTGGAAACTTGGACCCTACCTCTATGGCTATAACCAAAACCTCATCTTTGTTTTCCAACAAATGACACTCAAATAAAAGTGGATCATACATGGAAGGTGTATTAGTAGAGCGTGACTATTGAAGAACTAGTTTATTAGTTGTGGGTATTGTAGTTAGGTATTATGTAGCTTATTCTTGGTCTTGTTTTGAATAAGGTGGTGTATTAACTAAATAGTTAGCTAATGGACCTTGAATTTGTACCCTTAATTGAGTATTATAAGAGGGATAAGGATCCACCTCATAAATAATACTATCTACATAGGAGTCTTGTACCATTTCTTCCTACTCAACCACATTACTAATCCCTATATTGTACATGAGTCAACTATGAGTGTAGAAATACATGTTGGGATCCATAGTAATTTTTTTTTCAATAAAAGGTCAAAGATTTCTACAAACTCTAAAAAGACAATGTCTCAAAGCTAATGTTTAAACTTGGTCTAGATTTATCAAAAGGATCAAAAGGTTTATGCAAAGATTTGTGATAACACAAGCTAACGTTAAGTGTCTAACATTACACATCTTACACAAAAAGATTAAGTAAATGAACCAAAAATCAAAATGCCAAACTCTAAGGTTGAAGTGTTTCAAATCAGTCTAATCTAGGAAATTAAAAGTTGTTAGGTCTTTTGGCCAAAATGTTGCATCAAAATCTAGGTTCAAACAAGGCATGTGCTAAGACTCTTGGCCAAATGGTGTCAAAACCTATACTTTAAAATAGATGAAAATTTTAATCTAACAATTTTGAAACACTTATAACAAACACTAGGCATTTGATTCTTAGACATAGAATCGATTAAATAGGTATAAGGTATGAAACAAAAGGCACTTTAGAGATAATTTATTTTCTCACAAGTAATGGTATAAAACTTGGTTATTTTGACAAATAATCTAGACAAAAGTGAATGGCATAACTTTTCTAGACAAAGGTTCACAAAATTATAATCTGATCAGTTTGAAAATTTAGGAATTTTTTTTAACTCTATGCAAGAGGGCCTATGAAAAAATATATGAAATGTTTTGGGTAGCATAATAGTGCTAGACTACCCAAAAGATGTGACAAAATGATTGTTTCAAAAACTCTCTAATGAAAATATAATTTATCACAAATTTGATAGCATAACACTACCTTTCTTGACTCAAAATGTTGTGGTGCATAGACTCAAATTGTAAGTGTTTAGTATAAAATGACTTAAGTCTATCAAGTGGTGATAATGATCTTGAGTCTTTAAATGACCTTCAACTCAAATTGGAAATTAAACCTAAGTTCCCTCAAGTTTAGTGTAAATGGTGAATCCACTTAACACATCAACCTTATTAACTTATAAAGGTGAAAATATGAATTTATATTATAAATTAAGGACTTAAACAACTTTGGCAAAGACCTAGACTCAATTGGGTAGCATAATTGCACCAAAGTGGATGATATGACTCCAAGTTTTGATGAATTTTGAACTAGGAAAATTAAGGATTTCTCACAAATTTGAAAGCATAACACTACCTTGTTCAAACAAAATTGGGGACCATGTGTTTGGTTTGCATTATTTATTTACACCAAGTTTTTACTCCAAACAAGACTTTAATCTAGGATAAAACCAACTAATTAAGTGCCCTTAGATCCTAAATTGACAAGGTTGCTTTGTGTTATTGGAATCCATCAATATACATCATTTTAGAGGATTTTAAGTGTTCATCCAAAAGTAAATGCAGATTATATAGTAGGGTTTTTACACCCCCCTTCTCTCAAATGACAGTACTGTGACATAGACCTTGAGGTGCACCTTGTACCAACAATATTACCATGATAAATGGGGATTTATCTAAGATGTACAAGTTTATAAATATTCTAGGGGAATGAATTGTACAATGACTTTCACATCAAACAATGCAAAATAAAATCATGGATTGTAGGT
The DNA here is from genome assembly GCA_037957365.1 of Torreya grandis. NCBI lineage: Eukaryota > Viridiplantae > Streptophyta > Pinopsida > Cupressales > Taxaceae > Torreya > Torreya grandis. Next base: position 485,685 of record JARHVA010001458.1, on the reverse strand, counting down.
CCGTATCACTTGGCTTGTTGCAAAAAGGTCATCCTTTTTACAACCACTACATCCCACTATTCACTCAGTGTAGTGTGATGTCCAAAGTGCCACTAAATCTCATGTAAAACTCCAATATGGAGCCAAATGAAGTCAATTTTGGGAGATGAAAACCTAAGTCAAAGCTTCCCTAAAGAACTCATGGGAGGTAATGACGTCCCCATCACAAGCCAAGTTTGCATGGAAATAAAAGACTAAAAGAAAGAATTTAGGGTCATTTTAAAGGTCACCCAATCTTTGATGAGTTTTTGGGGAGTGCTTTAGATGACATTATTTCTAAGCCTTGGACTAGGATATTTTTAGTAGGAATGGCACTTTTGATTCCAAGGGTTCCCTAAAAGGGACAAATGGAAGAGCATACACAGAACACCCCTCTAAATGCTAAACAAAATTAGATCAAACAACTATTGAAGACAAAAATGATAAGAATGAACACAAAACATGAATAAAACACACAACTAAAATGTAAAATAAACCTTATTTTACCTTCTTTGGATGCTCCAAAATACTTATTGTAGTGGCTTGCTCATTTTGTGCTCATGAAGTCTTCATCAAAGGAGGTTTGGCTACCCCCTCTTCTCCTTGGAACCTTGTGGCTTTGGCTTGTCTTTGTAGACACCGCAAACGTGTCTGCACCTTGGTCCTCCCCCTTGGCCTTAAACCCCTATCCTAACCCTTGCCACCTTGGATCCTCCCTTGAATCCCTCCACCTTCCCCCTAGCATTTATTAGGCCAAATCTCTTCATTATCTTCCCCCCACGCCCATTTTGGCATCCTCGTGACCGTTCTTCCCACACCCCCTCGCTCGGCGGCGTGCAAGAATGCGCAGAGGCTATTTTTAGCCTCTATCCCCATTCTGCGACCGCCGACGTCGGTGACCCTTCGGCCGACGTCGGCAAAACTACCGGCGTCAGCATCCTTCATTACCCCTTTCTGCATCCGTTGCAGCCCCCTGGACCCTTGAGCTCGAAAATAGACTTCTCTTGGCACTTTAGCTTTCGTCTCTCCTCTGTCTTGACCTCGTGCAACAGCAGCAATAGGTGAAAAGGCTCTGGATCAGGTATTCTCTTCTTGCAACAAGTCTTCCGTGGCTCCAACAACAGCACCTCCTTTCTTCAGTCAGCAAAAAGGTAAGCAAAGTCTGGTTTTTTCATTTCATTTATTTAGTTTTCAGTAATCTATCCTATCTATTGTCCTCTGCTCCCTCTGTTCTTCCCCCTGAGAGGCTGCAAAGCCTTCTCAGGTCCTATCCTCTATGTCTCTTCCTCTTCCCCATCCCCCTGTCAACAAAGACCTTGTATAAGGCACCCGACCAGAGCTAGACCACTCCCCAGTCCATCTAAATTTGTCCCTGAACTCTGTCTCGCCTCCGTTCACGAACCAGACCCGTCCACAGTCCAGAAAGCAACTCAGACCCGACTACAGGCCATAACCCCAACCGACGCCGGTCATTACCCCAACCGACGTCGGCAGGATAGCCGACGCCGGCAGATCAGATAACCGACGCCGGCAACATTTCTGACCTCGGCGACTGTCTTCAGCCCAACAGCTCCTTCAGGTAATCATTTTGGTCTTTTCTTTCCTTTCCAATTTCTTTGTCACTTCTGTATTCTGGCATTCTGTCTTTTTATCAGTCACTTATCTTATCAAAATAGTGGGTTGACCTCCCTTAAGGAAGTTTTTACACTTCCGGGAATAAGCTTTTGCTTGGCAACCCACCGCCTATCCATCTAACGCCTTTTTGTCCAAGTTTTCTTCTTTTACAGGTGTCATTCCTCCACAGCCAAAGAGGAGTGCTCACAAATGTTTGGATTTACGATGCGCAATCTTCAGTCCAGGTACTTCCCATGCCTTGTCCATTACTTTTTAGTTTCTTCTTTCTCTTAGATCTAAAAGCAAATTTTGAATAGAAACAGTCTTGGCTTGGAATAAATTTGGCATGGTAATACTAATTACAATGGATTTTGGAATCATTTGTACATTATAACTTTTCACCAAAATAACTTAGAAATGATGTTCATGGCCTCTCTATTTATACATTTTGGAAAATGGCTAGAATCAACTTGAATCATCCACCTCAATATTGAGATGTGTGGCTAAAGATTAATCAAATTATGCAATTAAAATTGATAAATAGGCTCATCAATATTTGGGATAAAGGAGAAATTAAGAGGCATGGAGGGCATTGATGAGGCATTGGAGGCATGAATCTTGATATTTGTGGCATTTATGGCCTAGGGATGTCTTCCCAAGAAATGAGGTCACCTGATGATGCATCTATTAAATATTCATTTTCAAAAACAAGTATTCAACAATTTTCCATGGAATTTTTAATTAGGCTCTAATTTGGTTTAATTATCTCTTAAGCATGATTAAGCACTTTGTTCACAAATTACTCAAATTGATCATAATGCCTTGTTATTGGTCCAAACTTTGACTAAATTGGAATTGGAAGTCAATGTCAGATGCATTGGATTCATTATTCCATTTATGATGTTACCATTAGAAAATAACAAAGGCACATGTCTTGTGGAAGAGATTTGATAGGAAAGAGCAATCTAGAGCACCTAGGTGTAAAATTGACATTTTGACTCGAAATGATCTGATCAAAGTTAGCTAGCCCATAAATTGCATTACCCCATTTAATGATATCCTAGACAAAATTGGCACTTGAATATGTTAGATTTAAATCTTTTAATGTGTTTTAGTATTTTTAAGCCAAATTATGCACTTTGGGTGGAAATTGGTCAAAAGCTTGATTGGAGGTTATTGATGGCTAGATTGACTTCTAACTTGATACCCCAAAGCACCATAGTGGCTTTTGAGACATGATTGGTTTGTTTCCTAATGTAACTACATATTTCACTTTGATATTTCTAGATGAATCTCTGATCACACCTCCTACTCCTGTAGGGCTTGGGTTCCCTTTTGTAGCCATGTCAAAGTTCAACTTAAACTATGAGGGAGGAAGAAGTGACCACTTGAATTTAGACCTATCAACCCCCTTTACTTGAAATTTTCTTGGGATAACTAGATTGAGATGGTTCATTATCTAGGATAAGAAAGGAGAGCTAGGTTGATTAAAAGAAGAAGTAAAGGAAAACTAGTTTTCATGAACAAAGGCCAAGACCCATTTAGATGTGGAAGAAGGATTTGGTCTGTAGTTCTCAAATATGCAAGAATTCTTAGATTTACAAATGCCCAAAAAAATATGAGGGAAAGACAAGTTCCACTAGAATTTTAGTGGGGGAGCTTCCCAAGGAGGTTTCCATTGGGTGATCAGGTCCTTAATGGAGCATGGAGTAACCTAATAGAAGTTATAAATGCTAAAAAATAGATGAAGAAAAAGAGTAGGAGAGGAACAAATGTTCAATAGACTCAGCTTCTTGCTTACAAAAAACACATCTATTAGGGATAGGAATGCCTCTTTTTACCAAATAGTCCATAGTTATAATCTTGTTTTGGGCTACCAACCAAAAAAACACATTGATTTTAGGGATGAGGTTTTTAAGCTAGAGATCCTACCAATTTTCATCCTCATCCTCCTAGTCCCAAAGGGAAGAATAACTAGATTTAACGTAGTAAAGGTTATTGGGATCTTGTTTCCAGATGAGGACATCCTCTTTTAGGAAAAAGTTGATGTGAATGTGTTAAATAGAATAATTTAAGTCTTGAAGGAGGTGGTCCTACTACTGGTTCTGGTTGTTTTTCACTATAAATTTCCACCTCTTCCTCCCATTCCTCTTCTCCCAATAAATTGACACCTTGTGACCATACATTTATTTAAATAATGAGATAAATTCCATGTCTTAGAAGGAGGAAACCAAAGGGGAATTGATCCAGGGATCAAGTCAAAAGTCAACTATATTTCCTCTGACAACATTCTAATTGAGTCCTTTACAAAATATACATATACATATACTTTAATCTATATAAAGATATGATTTTTGAATCATAAGATCCATTTTTAGCAAGCGAAAAACATAATCTCAATATCTTTCAACGACTAGGATAGACAGTTGATGACTTCCTAGGACTTATAGACTATAATTATGATAAATGGAAAAATGTGCTTAAGATTGAGGATGGGTTCTTATTTATAAATAAGAAGAAACCACATCAATGGTCATCCACAAATATGTTTGATCAATGGAGAAAAATAAAAGTTAATGGTAGTTGGGAAGAGGGCCCACCATGCATCATTGAAAGTGGTGTGTACATTATGACAAAAGGCTTTTCAGATACCTCATTTAATTAGTGGTAGAACACACTAATGGACACACCCCATCAATAGTGTACCCAATATGTGGGCCTTAAACATAACACTAGTTAGTGTCATTTCCATATTCTCCCATTGGGGAATAGGCATCACTATCATCCTCACTAGTGTACAAGAATGGAAGATATATGAGAGCATCCAATGATCATATCTATTAGCCTGGTTACATCGGTGGAAAACTATCTTGATGAAAACTTACAAATCACTTTCATAGGGAACGTTTTAGTTGTGTTGGTTGAATCTTAACTATATTTTATTGATGATTTTGAATAATGAAGAGTTAAAAATGTACACAAAATGGAATCTTCATGATAATGAAGATGTTTTTAATTTGATCAAGATTAAATTTTATATTTGGATCATTGAAAGTTTTGGTTAGTATAAAATTCTCAAGTGAAGGCTTGATATATCTTGGGATAGAGTTTGGACTATTCCATAATTTATTTTAAGTGACACTGAATTATGGCCATTCACAAAACCACTAAACTAAAAACTCAAATTCATGCCTTTCTACTAAAGTTAAGAATTTTCTACTAACAAAATTATATAATTGTCAATCATTTGAATAATCAAGATTATAACATAAATCAATAATATATCCCCATCTTTTTCCATCAGGTTCTTGAAACTAGGAAGTGAAACCTAAGCAACGAGCATTGATAGCATATGATTACTCATAAAACTTGAAGGTCATCCTATGTCTTTCATTTATTAACCTTTATAGGATTGAATATGAATGCCAAATATTCTCATAAAATTATTATCTAACTTCAGATATAACCACCATATTTATCTTATATTCAAGATTCTTTTCTCTAGAAATAGAATCTGCTAAGCAATTTTTCTTATCCTGAATATGTTTGACTATAGAATCAAAATCAGCTATGAATGTAGCCTATCTAATTATCCTGTTGGATCCAAATTTATTTTGGTTGCCTTGAGTCTACAAAAAATTCATAAAATTATTAATATTATATCTGATAATGAACTTTTTAGACCTAATAAAGAACATGAATGCATGAATAAATTTTATTACAACAAGCAACTCTTTATTTTTAGAATGATAGTTTATTTCATCTTGTTTAAAAGTTCCTAAGGTAAATATATTGGGTTGTTATATTCCATTTGTAATTATTCATTTGATCACAACACCCCAAAATCATTATGAGGCTTCTATTTCTAGTCAATTTAGGCCATTACCAGGTCACTTGAGTGGAGGTAATTTCTGACAATTTTCTTTTGATCTTGATAATTACACCTATCATTTCTTTATCACATGAAGGGGAATTATTGGATAATTGTTTATTCAGTAACAAATTAAATGGAGCTATATTATAGTAATATACAATAATATAATTAACACAACCTAAAAATATTTATAGTCTTTTTATCTAGTATTTCATTAGGAAAATTCTTAATGTTTTTAAACACGTTCTTGAATTATTATTTCCCCTGACTTGATTTTTACTCCCAGAAAATCTATCTCATCATGAAATGTAACCATTTTATTTTCAAAAAGAACCAAACCATTTTCATAAAAAATATTGTAAAATTCTTGTATATGTTGTATATTATCCTTAGGAGATTTAGAAACACCAATATATCATCTATGTATACTATGATGAATTTTGACAATGGGGAAAAAATTTGATTCATCATGTTCTAAAAAATACTAAGTGCATTTTTTAAACCAAAAGCTAGGACATTCCACTCATATTGTGGCTGAATGGAGTAATAAAAGTTGTTTTATACCTATCCTATTTTCAATTTGTATTTTCCAAAAACTAGATTTTAGATCAAACTTACTATAAACCTTATTGCCTTCTATACTCTAGAGACTCTCATCCTTTGAAGGGATATGATGTTGGATAGAAATCACATGTTTGCTCAGAGGCACATAATTCACAACAAGTATTCATTTTCATCTTACTTATTCTGACCTTTTTTTTACATATAAGACTTCACATACCCAAGGGCTTGTAAATTTATTTATTAAACCCATTTTTTCAAGCTGGTTAATCTCCTCATAACATTCTTATATTAAATAAGGAGACATACTAGAGTGTTGAGCTTTAAATTTTTGCTCGATTTATTTTCTTTTTTTTATCTTTGATTAGCTTCAACTCAATTATATAGAAATGGGTTTTTTTGTGTTTAAATTCTAAAATATTTTTAGAAAAATAATTAGTTTTGATTTATTTATAATGGATTTTATATTTGTAGAGCACTTACTGATACTTTTATGAATCAATGTATTGTCTACATCTTTTCTAGGCTTCTGTAGTAGATGAATGTGTAAAACATATTTTTGCTATTTGATAACTCATGTGTTCCAGCCAAGATAATTTTATCTTTAAATATTATTATAGGATATACCATTGATAGATTATATAAACCTACCATCATATCATATTCTAGGATTTCATGTTGTATTAATTTAAACAACAATTTTTTTTCACCAATATGAAATGAAACACAAGTAGAAAATTTTGAAACAAAAGTTTTTGTATTGAATGTTAGCTTGTGAAAGTCTAGATACCACTGGTGTGAAGGAATAGGATAATGCCTTACAACTAATATATTAGCACCAGTGTCTAATAGTACATCTAACTTGTATTATCTAAATCTAGACCATTTGATTCCTAAATAACAAACTAAATTATGTGTTGTATGAGACTTGACTATTCATAAGACTGCTAAACTGAAAACTCAAATTCATGCCTTTCTACCAAAGTTAAGAATTGTTTACCAATAACCTTATGTTATTATTGATCATTTGGATAATCAAGATTATAACATAAAATAATAGATCCCCATCTTTTTCCATCATGTTCATGAAACTAGGACATGAAACCTAAAAAATGAGCATTGATAACATATGATTGCTCATAAGAATTGGAGATAATCCTATCTATTTCATTTGTTAACCTTTGTAGGATTGAAGTTGAATGCTATATATGATTGTGAAATTCTTATTTAAAGTTATATATAACCACCATATTCATCTTAACTAGTTAGAGGCCTCCATTTACTTTGAATGGGGCCACATAAGGGTTTTTTCCCTAAAGAGGGGTTTAGGGTAAAACAAATTTGTGGAAAAGAAGGGTTTAGGGTGAACCCCCTCAACCTAATACAAAACACACATGTGCATAGAAAATATATAAAATAAACCCTTAATCCCAAAACTCTTTCACTCTAAACCATTTATTCTAAGACCCTTTCATCCTAAACCCTATTTTACTTTAAAAAACCTAAAATGCTCCATGTGAGTCTCATGAATTTAAAATTTTGGACACCAAGTGGGACACATTTTTTTCTTTTACTTAGCTATATTAACACTTTAAAGTGCTTACTATTATATATATATATATATATATATATATATATATATATATATATATATATATATATATATATATATATAATAGTAAGCACTTTATATATATATATCAATTGATTTGATGATCTTTGGGTAGATGCATCCCTTACCTAAATCTATTATAATCCCTTTAACCAAAAAACTCATCAAATGCTTCACAAAAAAAGCTCCAACAAGGATAACATGGTCAAAATTGGAGTTTTATATATTTGACTAGCTCATAGTGGGTAGATGAAAATATATGTCTTTTCCTCTTATTAGAAACTATATTATTTTAGGGTTTTAATAATATTATTTCCCTTATTTTGTTGATAAGTTTCATAAGTGGTGGTGGGCACTATGATTCCCCATGACATGGATGCAAATCATGCCAATGTCATGTAAGACTATATTCAACTCTAACATGTAATTTTTAAAACTCTCTAAGAATAAACATATGATGTATTTTTTAATTTATTATCTATACTTACAATAATATGATCTGTATGTAGACATGATGATGAATCTAGCAGATAAATTTAACACGTATGATTATTTATCCTCTTTTTGCTTCTTCCAACTCAATTATAAGTAAATACAATGCATATCATTCCATCTCATATATTTCATTAAATCTTTTCACTCTACTTACTACCATTACTTCTAGTATGTAAATACAACATTACAAAAAAAATAAATTAATAGCTTTGTTACTATTGACTTTCTATGTGATCCCCAGTTAGCACAAGGCTTGCCTTGTCCCCAAAAAAGATTTGTGTACATGTAAGGACCCAAAAAATTAAATTAGGATGTGCAAATTCATTCCCTACCTATGCTTAAGCCTAAAATAGAGGCACATGCATAATTTAGTGTGCATGTAATAGAAATTATAGATCATAGATCTATATTTTTAAGTTTTGGAGTAGTTCACTTTTCATCATAGGTGTCCATGGTGAGTTTGATAGTTGTTTTGGCCTCCTCTTTTCCCTTAGGTTTCCCTTATTCCTTTCTAGATAAGTTCTGACTTCCTTCTGCTACTACCACATGGCATCTTGATTCTCACTTCTCATGATGAAGTTATTAGTTCACCTAGGATTAGGGCCAAATCTCTACATGGTGACCCAATGCTCATCCAAGGCATATTTATTTATGTCAAAACTTCAAGTTATGCTATTGGATAAAGGAAATGAACTTTACACATGTCACTTGGATAAAATCTATTGGACCCAAAAGATACCACATGGTGTCATCCTAAGAAGCTTGTAGATGAACTAGCCATTAAAATTCAAATCTATGAGTTACATATAAAAATCCCTTATCTCGTGAGCAAGTTAATTCAAATATAAGCTATAAAACATCCTATTATGATCCAAAAATATATGATATGATGTTACATGTCCCAAGCACAACCTAATCCTTCTAAAAGTGACATGTAAAAGCACCCAGACTGTCAAATCTAAGACTCGATGGTGTATAACTATTCATGGCCCCTTTCAAGAGCAATAAGTGTCTCTCCAAAAAACATATTTCATTCCCACACTACTCCTATATGAACATCCAAATGACTCTTTTAAAAACTTGCTAAGATGACATATGTCCCCATCTGATCTACACTTTTAATATAAAGTTTTTGATAGCTATGAATAAGATTCTTGAGGGCAATCAAAAGGTACCACATGGTACGAAACAATGAGTCATCCACACAAAGCCACATCCAAATCACCCAAGACCAATCAAATAGTGCCATATGTCCATATTTGAGCAGACTAAGTGGCTTAGTCATATTTAAGCCCCATAAATGCCTAGCTAGATCTGGTGTGTCACATGTCAAGAAGTGGTTAGAGTAAGTGGATTGGAGCCTGAGGCATTATTAAAATAAGTAAATGCATAAGTGATCACTAGACATCAAGATATGAGTACACATCACCCTCTAACCTTATCAAGGAAATATGCCATTCTTTTATGCACATGTGTACCCTAGTAAGATCTTACCACCAACTGTAAATTTGATCTACCAGATAGAATTCAAATGCATGGACATGATGCTGTAAATGAATTATAAGATACACCCATCACCCTGATTGGCACATTTATTGTTAAATAATATTTTTCACTATAAAATCTTGGTTCTTCACTTGTAAAAGGGTCAACATTTTTTAGGAACTTCACGTTGCTAAAATTTTCCCTCCAAGAGCACTTTTATTAAGTAAATCATATAGATTAATGAGAATTAATTTAACCTTATTTCATTCTTATGATGATCTATGTGATATTTTAATTTATTGATCCTTGTCTATGGGTAATGTTCTCCCATCCCATTATTTTCCATTCCCAATAGCTCCTCGTCAAATTTAAAACTCACTTGTAGGTTATATTTTGTGTGCATCTAGGTCTATGTTGATGCTATATATGGACCATTTATCATCCCTCTTAGTGTTGCATTACATTTCCTCACCTCTATGAGAAACACTTATGCATTTAGAGTGACCCTAGAGGAATTTATATGGAAATGTCTTATTCTCAGAGGTTTGTAGTGTGTTTATGGTAGTAGGAGTGCTTGCTCTATTCTGGGCACATTGTATTTTTTTATATTTTAGAATCTCTTACCTTTTCCTTCCCATTTTCCCTAAAAATTTTAGGTTTAGGATAGTGGTAAATTTACCTTTGTACTCTTTAAGCCTATGTAATGGTCTTAAACTAGGTGAATTTAGAATAGAAGGAATCTGACCTACTTTAGAGGCTCATCCTAAGGAGAGGAAGGGTCCCATACCTTGGGGACATTCCCATCATTATAATGAGACAAATGATGCTCATGCATGTAGCTGAGTGATAATACTTCCATGCCCAATTCCATATACTCTTGTGCCTTGTGCAAGGCCTTTGCACTCAACACCCCACCGTAAAGCACCCCTACACTACAGAGTATCCAAGGGTGCACATTTCAAATGAAAATAGTTACATCCCTTTATTTTTTTATATTTAAAATTAATAAATAAAAATTGTAATTTTCCATCATAGGAACATTAAATTCATAATACATCCACCCTGATATTTCCCCCATTAATCCTCTATAAACAATTTCTTGAATGGAGAGTTTATTGTGATATACTTCTTACTTTAAATGATCTTAAGGAAGTATTCATGTATTTTACCTCTAAAAAATCCTTTATAATCAATTTTGTCCCATGTTGGACCAAATATTCATTCCCTAGAGCCCTCATCAATTAGGGTAATATCAAATTCATCAAGAAGGCTGGAGATCTTGAGCTTATTACCAATTAGAGGTCGATTACCATTTTGAATGTCTCATATAAAATATTTTATAAAACCCTTTCCTTAAGGCTAATACATCTTCTTCCCTTCATTTTTATAAGTGGAAAAATATGGATTATCTAACATATGTATATTTTGGATAATGTTATTGCAATTTGGAAGGGTATGGATTGGGACAAAGTCTCTAATTAAAAAGCCATGATTGTGAAGATTATTTTTGAGAAATCTTATTGTATAAGCATAAAATATAGAATACAAGCTAACTAATAAATCTCCTATAAATTAATCCTAATATAAACTAAATTAATCTTAACTTTAAAGATAGAGAAATAATAATAAGAGAAAGCTAAATGAAATACTTACAAAATGAGATGCATTTTCATCACCTTTTTTATTGTGTGATGAAGGGTGGATTTGTTCTTAGTTTTTAATGTGGATTCTCAACTCCTTTATAAAGTAAATATAATTGTGAAACATCTTGGTATGTAAGATGATTTTTATGGCTTTGATTCACTTGGATTTACTTGACAATTTGATAGCACTTCATAGTTTGAAGGTGGATGATCAAAAGTGATGGATAACACATCAATTTATAGGCTTACAAGAGGTTAATTATAAGGTTGATGGTTATTTGAGTTTTTTTAATAATTTAAATAATCAATGGTGAGAATTTAGTCTTCATCCATGAGGATGATGACCAATTCCATAAGTTGAGAAGAAAGGGGATTTAGTTGAGTAAGTTAGCAAGAATGAGTCAAGTTAATTGGTTGAGTCATCTTGAAAGTTGAAATATTCTAAGATGACTCACAAGGTAGTTGAGGAAGTTTAAGGATTAATTGGATGATTAAACACATGGTTGAGACAAACATGGAGGATGTATGGGTGACGTGGAAAATCTATATTTTTAATTTGTTTTGGAGGAAAATAGGTGCACATGAATATATTTAATTAATGAAGAATTGATCAATTATTTGAATTTTGGAGGGAATAAATGTTAATTTGAATTTGAATTGTGTAATGATAAGGTTTAGTGTGTTAAATGTAATTTTGATACTAAATGGTGACATTTAAGTGTCTACATTTGCCCCTCTTTGAAATGGTATTGCAAAACAATACCATTTTGAATAATAGTAGACAAAGTAGAGAATTGATGATTGTGGAGAATAAAATTTTCCTATGTGATTTAAAATGAATGTGATGATTCCCCCTTGAGTTTTCATGTGATAAATCAAATGAACACTTGAAATGATCGAATGGAAAATGATGAAGTGGTTATAATTAATACCATTAATAAATTGAAGTACTAAAATTGATACAATTCTTGAAAGATTAAAACATGTGTAAAATTATTTTCCCCTATTTGTTAAAAACTAGAGTAGATTGGAAAAATAATATTTTTTGTCCGTAGACTACATGCTTAGATGGTGCTCAGGACTGAGGGGTCATACAAATATATGTGGGAATGATATATCCCAAAGATGGTAAGTTGTAGGTTGTAGAACATAAAATATAGATTTTATGATGTGGATAAAAGTTTACAAGATATGTATTTACAAGAAATGATAAATTTATATAAGAATTTGATCAAATATTTTCATGAAATTTAGAAAAAACTGGTTTGTGAAATGCAAAAATGGTTTGGGAGGGAATTTTTTAAAATAATGGGTTTAATATAAATAGGGGTAGGGGGTTTATTTTAAAATTATTTGTGCAAATTCATTTCTTTGTGATCTATTTGTTTTTTCAAACTTGTTTTATTTTGCTATGGGATTTGAGAGGAAAATGGATTGGATTCCAATAGATAGGCATCATGATGTATGAAAATCAAACAAAAGTTGTCAATTTAATGTTTTGGGTCATTAGAGATCAAAATTTGGTCAATGATTGGATGTAATGTGTATCAGGAGACCTTTTCAAGGTCCATTCAAGTATATGAAGTCATTTTGAGTCCATAGGGGTCATGGGTTATGTTATGAAGGTGTTTGGAGTTTTCCCTCCAAAACACCAAGGTCCAAGGTGGCTAGGTGAAAGGAAGTATTTTTAAAGGTATACAAAAATTTCATGAAGGGAATATATGACCTTATATCATCATAATTCATTACTATAGAAACAAACAAGAAAATAAAACAAGATTAGTCACCCTTGTACATTGAGGGAGTTATGGAAAAGAAGTTGGTGTAACTACCAACCAAGAATATAAGTTGGATTTGGTGAGAAAAAAACATTTTTAGAAGTTAGTTGGAGTAGGAGAGGAGGTATATCTCTAATAAATGGAGATGAGAGGAAGATTGAAAATTTGAATGGAAATAAAAACCCCTCAAGAAGGATTCAAGTCCATGGAAGGACTGTAATAGAGAATGTTATGATGAATAAATCAATGTATTTGATGTATGTTTCCATTGATTCCATGTGATTAAATCAAGTTTTTTATATCTTGGATAATTTATTGAAGCATGAATATGTTTATTCTTTCATGAATTTACAATTGGTTGATTGGATGGTGATGACCAAGGAGTGGCTGTAGGTAACATGGTAATGACTTTTCCTCTATAAGTAGTACATTGAAACTGATGATTCAATGGCATGAATATTATTTGTGAGGACATTTAGTAAAGTTATTTAAGGAAATATGATGTTATAAATGTTATAAGTCAAACTAAAGAAGGTAGACCTTGTTTCAAATGAAACCCCTATGCATACAAATTGGTATTCCCTATTTAGATAGTGTGGAATGATTTAAGTGTCTTATGAAATGAGTGAATATAATGTTAACAATTTATTTTTGCTATTTTATAAATATAAATATCTTATAATAAGGTGAAATTTAAAGGTAGTCAGAAATATATAGTCTGTGTACTCAGTATTGAAAGATATGGACCCTTGTTTGCTTAAGGATTATTTTGTCTATACAGTGAAGGAACAAAGAGAATATTTATTACCAATTATAAAGTGGATTATTATTGTGAAAGGTGAATATATGTTAGATATATTTATATGAGTGAAATATAAAAGTATTAATAAGTGGTAACCTTAGTTCATGAGAATGGTTCTATAGACCATGTTCTTGCTATATGCAGACATTGATTTGGACTGAGAAATTATGTATGGTAAAGGAAAGTGTAGTGTTGTCCAAATTTGACCCCTTTCATGGTTATGTTAAGGTTGTTAATAAAATATTTAAGAGTATTTGACATTTAAATGCATGGTTATCACACCACTAAATGTTTAAGTTCATCACAAACCTATAACAACCTTGTTTTCTTACACAGTTAAGGGGATTCTTGATTGGAAAGGGTAAACAATGAATTGGAAGTGAGTTTATAATGTTTGGATCAGATTTTAGACATAAAAATAGACCTAGAAAATGTGATTTGGGTATTTGACATACTTTAGAACACAAGTTAATGAATTTTCAAGCCTCTTGGCCCTGTGCAGATAAATGTAACCCTATAATTAGGGTTTTGCCATTTGTGAGAGATTTAACCTTGGAAAAAGTCTAAAAATTGGTAATCTAATTTTTCTAGAGGTCTTATTGGAGATGAATAAATAATTAGAGTTTTCAATTATAGATAAGTATGGAATTAGGGTTGTGTGCTAGGACTAGGTCCAGGGAAGGCCTAAAAGAGTAAGGGTAGTGAAAAAAACATAATTGTTTAAATAAGTTGTGTAAATAATGATTGATTAAGCTGGGGGAGAAAAATAGGTATCCAAAAATATAATTATATTGAATTTTTGGTTTGTACAATATCTAAACTAAGGAGCTTTATCAGTTTGTAGGGTTAATTATGGGGTGGTTTAAAGAAGGAAGTGCATCATGTCTTGAGAGTTGTGCCAAGAGAAAGATATAGGAGTCGTATGGCTCAAAATCATCATTGAATATGTAATAATTTTATTTATATGGTTTTTTAATTATTATCAAAAAGGATAAATGTCATAAAAAAGGGTTATAAGCTTTGTGATCCTCAAGCAATGGAATTGAAGGATGGGGTTAGTTTGAGGACTTATAAAGAGTTGGAACATATATAACAAGATTTTACAAGAATATTTATACATTGGATTTGGTGTCTTCAAATATATATCAATATTTATGTTTTGAAGCCTAAGTGTTTAAGCTAACAAAAAGCTCGTGGAAGTACTTGAGATGAATGGAAGGAGATAAAGAGTGTGTGGATAGAGGTAAATTCCATCAAGGAGGACTTATTAGAGGTATAAGGAATATTTACTAAGGAAAAATAAGTTTTGATCTAAAAGAGTCAAAGGATGAGCTTGATTAAACAAGAAGATTAAAGACAATCCTAAACATTGAATGAGACCTTTGATAGGGCTAAAAGTTTGAGATGATAATTTGATGAATTGTCCTTATGCCTCTGCATCATTTGGTATTAGAGAAAGGCAAGGCAAGAGTGATTAATGTCTTGTTTTGAATTCTTTACAAGTTGTTGATTTGAGATGATTGCATAATGCCATGAAGTATGTATGAGAAGTAAATTTGCAAGGTATTGAGGGAGATGGAGATTACAAGTCTGATCCATTAAGATCAGAATAGATAAGTATAATATTGAGAAGAGATAATTTCCCTAATGTCCTTTGAAAATGACAATATGATAGTCAATAAAAGGATAGAAAAGAGAGAAAGAGGAAAAGAGAGTATTGAAGCTCCAAGAGATAAGAGAGGGTGATAAAAGACTCCAAAAGAGAGTCAATGAAATTAAGAAGAGATCCTAGATATAGGAATCAAAGAAGAGGAAATGCACAATATAGGTCTAAGAGGCAAGGTAGATAGAATTTCAAAGATAAAGGTCTAAATAGGCCTAAAAAATAAGAGAAATGGAGGAAATAGATATAGAAAGAGAAATAGAGGAAATAAAAATATAATTGGGTCAAGGTATAAAGAGGATAGATCTCATGATGAAAATCATAAGAAAAAAATAAATCTAATGAACTAGTTGGAATGTGAGAAGAAGAGTGAAGTGGCCACTAGAGTCACTTGTGAGAATAAGAAGACATAAGAAAGGTGTCTTGAAAGACAAAAAGAAGAAAAAGAGGGCAGCCCAAAGAGGCATGAGAAGAGAGATTTTTCCAAGTGAGAAACACGATAGAGGTAGAGAAGAGAGTTCTCATTGAAGAGAATAAGAAGAACATGGAACTGCCAAGAAGAGAAAATGAGGGTGAAGATAAGAAGAGAAGGTGGATAATGTATATGCCAAAGACATTCAAAGAGACTATGTGGTCTCTCATTTTATATGCTAACATTAGTTTTAATTTTTTATCTTTAGGTATGAAGATAAGTGTGGTGAAGGCCAAGCATGAGGCCTCAAATTTGATAAATAATGGGTCAAGAAAACTACCCATCAAGTGGCAATATGATGATAAAGAGAAAGAACCTCTTGAAGGAGACAATAATATGAATATTGAGAGCATTCTACATGTAGAAGATGAAGAAAAAGAGGAATACTATGATACATAGAAGCTGAAAATAAATAAATGGTTCCCAAAGAGGACATGAAAATCACCCATGCTAACACAAAGGAAGAAACAAGCTTTAAATAATTTCCATTGGAGGTAAATGAATGCTTAAATGTTGATTTTGATTGCATCTATGATGAATAAAAGGATGGCATGCAGGTTGAAGAAAATAAGGATAAATTGCAGCCCTAAAAATGAGAACAAGGGCATGGATATGTATGGCCTAAATGGCTTAAATAATCAGGTGATTAGAAGAAAGAGGATAACCTCAATCAATATTTCAAACAAGGCAAAGACATAGGTGGAAAATAAGCACAAGTGTGGAGACAAAGTACTAGTGGCAAAGTATATCAAGTTGGCATGGTAGAGAACAAAGGAATGAGGCATGAGAGTGATGAAAAGAAAATAAAGTGGCAACCCAAAAAGGTATAAGGTAGAAATAAAATATTACAATAGGATCAAGTTGCACGTGTACTCTAAGCAAGAAGAATAATGAAGAAGATAACAATCCTACAAAGTAAATAAGTGAGATGGTGCATACAAACCAAGCAAATGAGATGATGGTACAGCAATGTGAGAAAGAAAATGAATTATTAAAGGAAGATAAGTTTATGATAGATATGTTTTCAGATGTTTTTTATGATGAAATGTTTGAAGTTGACTCCAATAGTGAAGATAACTTGTACATGGAAATAATGACATTGATGAATTAATGTGTAGTAAATGAAGATGAGGAAGAAGCACCTAAAAGAGTGATTGATAAGAATGATGTACATCATTATGAGGCTTATATTAATCTAAATAATTAAGGATTCCAAGGAGAAGATAAATAACAAGTTTCCCAAGCAAGTGAAGAACAAAGAGGACCAAGATTTGATGAGGAATATGAAGAGCTGGATGCATTCAAATTGCAAGAAGAGTTAGAGATGTTAGAGGACATGTTCAGCCCATCCAAGAGGCTGAAACTAGGTTATGTATAGAAGGTAAATATTAATTAATAACTCCAAGAAAAATTAGAGGATTAACAAAGAGAAGTACAAGAATTTGTGCAAACAAAGGTACACATAATCAAGCTAGTTAGCAAGCAAATAGAGCATGAAGAAGAAAATAAGGTGAGATATTTCATGTGTAAAGTACAATCTGAATTTACATTTTATAAACATGTATATGGGAGGCCAAATATTGGTCAAATAATAATGTACTATGAGGAGGATGAGAGGAACAATAAATTGCTCTTGCATAATGAACAAGATGATAGGCAAAGGTACCAAAAAGAGAAGGAAATTGAAGTAAAGGTATAAAGAGAAAGTAAAATGGGAAAATTATAAAGGTTGAAATGATAAATATACCATTATATCATATGATATCATGAAAAAAAATCAAGAAACACTAGAAAAATCAAAGATCAAGTGAAAACAAAGAGGAGACAAGCTATGAAACAAGCATGAGGAAAGAGAATAATGTCTATTTTATTGAAACTAAATATGATGGAGACCAAAATTATTTGGAAAAGGTGGAATATGAAGAAAATAAAAATATATAATAGTGGGAACACTTCATGTAAATGGAAGATGTATGGACAAGAACACTAGAGAAATCCACAAGGAAGATAAGCAAGAGTTTGGCAAGCAAGATGGAGTTAGGAATGAAGAACAATAGTCAAGAAAGAATTAAGGACCATAAAAATATAAATTGGAAGGAAAGAAAGAAAGATGGATGCTCATGTTTTCTCCCTCCTAGGGATTATGATGCAGGAACATCAAGCAAAAGTTGTTAATTTTGTGTTTTGGGTCATTAAAGGTCAAAAGTTGGTCAATGATTGTATGTAATGTGTGTCAAGAGACATTTTCAAGGTCCATTAATGTATATGTAGTCCTTTGGAGTCCCTAAGGGTCATAGGTTAATTTGTGAATGTGTTTGGAGTTCTCCCTCCAAAACTAATATTTTAAAATTTCAAATATTTGAGAATAGCCTAGAAGAGTATAACCAAGGTCCAAGGTGGTTAGGTGAAAGGAAGTATTTTTCAAGGTATAAAAAAAATTCATGAAGGGAATATTGTTAGGACCTAGAAGCACAATTGATTACCATGTACAAGCAACTTAACATGCAGAATTAAACCAGAAGTAACAAGTAACTAGAATTCAGAAATAACACAGAATATGAAAGACAATACCGAATTGTATTAATACTCTTCCAAAAGGAAATACAACAAAGAAGATTGCCACAGTCTTCTTCCTTACACACCTCTAGGGCTCCCACACCTCTAGGGCATAAATAGTAAAGCTCTTCAAGAGTTCACTCTCTCTCTTACGGTCCCAACACAAAACTCAAACATAGAGGTTGTGTTCACCTCCAACCAGTCAGTATCACTACTGCCAGTACCACCAATCAGTATCACTACTACTAGTACACAAGTGCTCCATGCACTCTAAATCTGAGTACTCCATGCACTCCAAGTACACAACATACTCCAAGTAGATCTTGTACCTTTTGTGTTGCTCGTCACCTTTGACCTTACTATCCTACAGATCCACCTTAGACCTTGCACACACAAACACATGTAGATCTCCAAACATGACCTTGCACACCTACCAACCAAGATCCTACACACATGAAGAACCCTTCTGATTCTCCAAACCAGCACCCCTATGGATCTCTATCAGAACTTGCAACAACTTACAGCTCTACTTGATCATACACACCTAGCACTGCGGCACTAGGAGGAACACACCTTGCCCTCTTCCCTCTGAAGGAGATAACCTTGCTCTTACTCAACTAGCATGAATTACAATATAGCTCATGAGTCTCTTAAATAGATCTCATGTAAACAATAATTAGACATCTAATTACAATAATTAGATCTGCAGCTCCAAGACTAAAATTAGCTTTTAACATACAAACAACCGGTTCGTTAACAAACTATCCATGAAACTCGTAGTTCTGAACCGCATAGGTGACCAACGTCGGTCCCTGTCTGCCTGGAGATGACCAACGTCAACCGATCCTGACTGATGTTGGCTGCCCTACTGTCTTCCCCTGACCGACGTCGGTTGGCCTGACTGACATTGGCAGCTATGACACTCAGACCTCCTCCATGTTTGCATCTGGGTGAAGCTTTTAGCTCCACACCCTAACAATCTCCCACTTGGAGATAAATAGCTGCACCTATACCTGTACACTATCTAATTTATTTCTTGGCTTGTATCCCTCTTCAAACTCAATCTTGAAGACCAACTACCACACAACCTATGGTGTAACACCTGTCATCTAAGTAACCTACCAAATCTAAAGTACTTGACCCTGCATATCATTAATCCCTACTACTAGTCCTTCTTAGATACCTAAGAACCCACTGAACCGCTTTCTAGTGCTTCCTTCCTAGATTGACTACAAAATTTTTGACAACACCCACTGCTTGGGCAAACTCAGGGAGTACACATGTACTCAACCTCATCATGTGATTGGGGACCCTGTTCTATGAACTATCCATCCATAGGTGTGCTGCCCTGTTCTGCATCCTGCACTACCTTCACACAATCATCTTGTGACAACATCAACATGTGATCTTCCCTATCTCTAGGATTACTCATGCCAAAGAATTTCAATACTCCCAAATCCTTCATGGTAAACCACTAAACTAACCTTACCTTTAGCTCAGCAAAACCCTGTATGTCTGAACCTACAACAAGCTCATCCTCCACATATAGTAACAGGATAATGTTGTGACCATCATCCAACTTGGTAAGATAAACACAATGGTTACACTAACATTGACTAAAGCCCTGCTTTGTCATCCACCTATCAAAACTTGTACCACTATCCTGCAGTTTACTCAAGACCATATGATCTGGCCTTCCATCTCACATGTCCATTCTCTCTATTCTTTAACCAAGGAATCCATTCATCTCTTAGTGCTTTTATCCTGGCTAGCAACTCTACCAAATCTCCCATTTGGTTCTTCTCCAAAGAAATCATGCCATGCTCCCACTGTTTCCTAGATCCTTCCTACTCTGTAGTGAGAAATGAGTATAAAGAAGAGGAACAATGAATTTGAGGCTTACTTACCCTTTTAGTCCTCCACATGGGCATTTGAGAATTCTTGACAGCTTGCTATCTACCCAAAATCCATTTCAGTGATCGACCTCGATCACCACACAGTCTGCATCTAACTGATGTCAGTTCCATGCGACTATCCAGGTCACCGATGCTGGTTATCCTACTGACATCAGTCTCCACCTACCTGACACCATTGACTTTGCCTGTTTGCACATGATCAATGTCGGTGCCTATCTGTTCGACATTGGTTTCCCATAACTGATGTCGATACCTGTGTTCACCTGTGAGTGATGACTTTTTACCCATGAGCTTTCTTTGAATCATACCCATGTCCAAACTACCTTGCTCAGAAGTATCCAGCCCCATCCGTTGATCTCTGTCTGTCATCTCCTCTAAGAACACCAAGGCTTTCCAGTTCTTAAGTTTATCAAATACATCAGTCTTCCTTTTCCTGCAATAAATCCAATCCTTTCTTGTAGCATCCCGCTACTTACAAAAATCTCGGTCTATGCTCTCCGAAGCTGAAATCTTACCATTTAACTTAAGAACATCCATTCCCTTCTCACTTATGTGACCAAGCCTACAAAGCCACACCTATGCAACATAAGTGGAATCAGTAATACAAGTAAGTAGATAAAGAGTACCTACTTTCTTACCACATGCTAATTCAAGTGCATCCTTGGTAACATTCCAAGAATCTGTTGTGAGAGTTCCTGTGCATCTCTCATCACCCAACCTTCCTGAAGAAATTAGCCACATCTTCAAGACTGGGACCTGCATGACTTCTTCAACACCCATGTGTTGGCTACCTATAATTTCAGCTACACTTCCCCTTTGCCAAAACTTTGACAAGGCTCACCAACCCCTCTATTTGGGGTTGCGTGGAAAGAGGCAACAAAATCTATAAACCAAGATTCTACTTTATCCAAGGAACATCACAGAGCATCCTGTGCAACAACACCTGCAACATCTAATTCTTCAGTTCCTTCATGCTGATCTTCTACCAACCAACAATATTTCTTTACCTGCTCTTTCTTTCCATAACACCGTAATTGACCATTCGTGCTTTTTAATTCCTCCATTCTTAGTGTACTTTCTTCTACCATTGCTATACTCCCACTCAATCAGAAACCCCTAAGAGTGACCTATAATCAAACACAAACCTGCTCCCTACAACCTTAGCTCTGATACCAACTGTTAGGACCCGAAAACACAATTGATTACCATGTACAAGCAACTTAACATGCGGAATTAAACCAAAAGTAACAAGTAACTAGAATTCAAAAATAACACAGAATATGAGAGACAATACCCAATTGTATTAATACTCTTCCAAAAGGAAATACAATAAAGAAGATTGCCACAGTCTTCTTCCTTACACACCTCTAAGGCTCCCACACCTCTAGGGCATAAACAATAAATCTCTTCAAGAGCTCACTCTCTCTCTTATGGTCCCAACACAACTTAAACATAGAGTTGGTGTTCACCTCCAACCAGTCAGTATCACTATTGCCAATACCACCAGTTAGTATCACTACTGCCAATACACAAGTGCTCCATGCACTCTAAATATGAGTACTCCATGCACTCCAAGTACACAACGTACTCTAAGTAGATCTCCCTGATCTTGCACCTTGCTGTGTTGCTCGTCACCTTTGACCTTGCTATCCTATGAATCCACCTTAGACCTTGCACACACAAACACCTGCAAATCAATGATCTTACTTACACATGTAGATCTCCAAACATGGCCTTGCACACCTATCAACCAAGATCCTACACACATGAAGAACCCTTCTGATTCTCCAAACCAGTACCCCTGTGGATCTCTATCAGAACTTGCAACAACCTACAGCTCTACCTGATCATACACACTTGGCACTATGGCACTAGGAGGAACACACCTTGCTCTCTTCCATTTGAAGGAGCTAACCTTGCTCTTACTCAACTAGCATGAATTACAATACAGCCCATGAGTCTCTTAAATAGATCTCATGCAAACAATAATTAGACATCCAATTACAATAATTAGATCTATAGCTCTAAGACTAAAATTAGCCTTTAACATGTAAACAACCAGTTCGTTAACAAACTATCCATGAAAATCATAGTTCTAAACCGCACAGGTGACTAACATTGGTCCCTGTCTGCCTGGAGATGACCGACATCGGCCAATCCTGACCGATGTCGGCTGCCCTGCTGTCTTCCCCTAACCGGCATCGATTGGCCTGACCGACGTCGGCAACTGTGACACTCAGACCTCCTCCATGTTTGCATCCGGGTGAAGCTTTAAGCTCCACACCCTAACAAATATAGGACCTTATATCATCATAAGTAATTAATATAGAAACAAACAAGAAAATAAAATAAGATTAATCACCCTTGTATGTTAAGGGAGTTATGGAAAAGAAGTTGGTGTAACTACCAACCAAGAATCTACGTTAGATTTAGTGAGAAAAATTAATTTTTAGAAGTTAGTTGGAATAGGAGAGGAGGGAGATCTCCAAGAAAGGGGAGGAGTGAAAGCCTAAAAATGTTAATGAAAATCAAAACTCCTCAAGAAGGATTCAAGTCCATGGAAGGACTATATTTTAATAGAGAATGTTATGATGAATAAATCAATGTATTTGATATATGTTTCCATTAATTTAATGTGATTGAATCAAGTTGTTAATATATTGGATAAGTTTATAAAGCATGAATATTTTGATTCTTGCATGAATTTATAGGTGGTTAATTAGATGGTGATAATCACGGAGTAGCTATAGGTAACAACCTTTAACACTAAGGTAATGAGTTTTCCTCTATAGGTAGTATGTTGAAATTGATGATTCAATGGCATGCATATTTTTGGTGATGAAATTTAGTAAAGTGATTGAAGGAAATATGATGTTATAAAGGTGCTCATTCAAACTAAATAAGGTAGACCCTATTTCACATGAAACCCTTATGCATACAAATTGGTATTCCCTATTTAGATGGTATGGAATGATTTAAGTGTCTTGTGAAAATATTGAAGATAGTGTTAACAAGTTATTGGTGTGCTTGGATAAATATAAAGATATGATAATAAGGTTAAATGTAAAGGCAGTAAAAAATATATTGTCTATGTACTCAGTATAGAAAGACACAAACCCTTGTTTGCTTGAGGATTATTTTATCTATATAGTCAAGGAATAAAGAGAAGCTTTATTACCAATTGGAAAGTGGATTAATTTTGTGATATGTGAATCTATGTTAGAGATATTTATATGAGTAGAAGAGACAAGTCTCAATAAGTGGTAACCTTAGTTCATGAGAATGGTTTTATAGACCCTGTTCTTTCTATATGCAGACATTGATTTGGACTAGTGGTTACTAACCTATTAAAGACTCTTTGAACTTAATGGGCATGGTTACTACACCATTGAATGTTTTAGTTCATCACAAACCTGTAACAAACTTGTTTTCTTGCATAGTTAAGGGGATTCTCGATTGGAAAGGGTAAAAATTGAACTAGAAGTGAGTTTTTAGTGTTTGAACCATGTGTTAGACATCAAAATAGAACTTAAAAAGGTGATTTGGGTCTTTGAAATACTGTAGAACACAATTTAGTGAATATTCAAGCTTCACAACCCTGTGCAAACTAATTCCACCCTAGAATAAAGGTTTTGCCATTTATGAGAGATTTAACTCTAGAAAAAGTCTAAAATTGGTAATCTAACTTGTTTTGAAGTTTTATTAAAGATTAATAAATAATTAGAGTTGTCAAGTATGGATAATTATGGAATTAGGGTTATGTTCTAGTATTAGATCTAGGGAAGGCCTTAAAGAGTAAGGGTAGTGAAGAAACACAATTATCTAAAGAATTTGGGTAAAGAATGATTGATTAAGGTGGGGGAGATAAATTGGTATCCAAAAATATCATTATCTTGAATTGGTGGCCTATATAATGTCCAAACTAAGGAGCTTTATCAGTTTGGAGGGATACTTATGGGGTGCTTTAAAGAAGGAAGTGTATTATGTCTTGAGAGTTGTGCCAAGATAAAGATACATGAGTTGTATGGCCCAAAAGGGTCATGAATATGTAATAAATTTATTGATATGGTTTTATCAATTGTTCTCAACAAGGATAAACGTCATAAAAAGGGCTACAAGCCTTGTGAAAACTTTGTGAGGCTCAATTAAGGGAATTGAAGGATGGGGTCAGTCTGAGGAATTATAAAGAGATGGAAAATGTATAACAAGATTATACAAGACCATTTATATATTGAAGTTGGTGTCTTCAAACATAGAGAAAGATTTAGGTTTTGAAGCCTAAGTGTCTAGGCTAATAAAAAGCTAGTGGAAGCATGAAGAAAATTATGTGCCTAAGATGAATGGAAGGAGATAAAGAGCACGTGGATAGATGTAAATGAGACCAAGGAGGACTTCCTAGAGGTAAAATTAATATGTACTAATTTAAAATAATTTTTGATCCCAAAGAGTCAAAGGATGAGCTTGATTAATCAAGAAGATTTATGACAATCCTAAACATTGAATGAGACCTTTGATAGGGATAAAAGTTTGGGATGGTGGTTTGATGAATTCTCCCCATGCATATACATCAAATCACAATGAGTTCAATAGAGGCCAAAGGGGAGTGGTGATGTGATAATTAATAATTTTAATTTTTTTGTTTTGGTTGGATTCACATTTAATGCCATGCAAAGTTGAGGGAAATAAATTTGATGTTTACCTAACTATGAATTAATCATCAATAGTGGAAAATTCATTAGGGTAAATATAAAAATCATCAAAAAATAGTTCAGATGTTAGGGATGATGAATTCATCCAATGTCATGGTGAATTCATAAAAAAAATTACAAAAATGATTGAAAAGTTCATTGAATTCATAATAAAATTCAATGAATTCATCCAAAAACCTAGATAAATCATCATGAAGTGAAGTGAATTCATCAAAGAGAATGATGAATTCATAAAAAATAATGGCAAATTCATAATGAAAAATGATTAATTTGTTATAAGCATAAAACTAAAAACTAGCATGCTTGGGGATGATGAAAAATGAATAGATATGGGACTATATGATGGATGTGTAGCTGAATAGGAGTAACATTGTGTTTTTTAAGCATATTAAGGAGAGATTATCTATTTTATGTACATAAGAGAGGTGTTCAAGATCTCTTGAGATGATATGAAGGTTCACTAACTATGAGGTAAAAGTACTATAGCTGATTGGCTTGGCTTATATTATGGAGAAGCTTAAGATATAGGTGGATAGGTGTATATGAATACACTATATAAGTGTTGGAAGAGTGAGGCCAACACATTTCACCTACCAAAAAGTGAGATGATAGTGACAATGGAGGATGTATGGTATATCTTGAGGACACCTATTTAGGTGACATAGGTGTATTAGAGTGAGGGTGCATAAGTAATTAATCTATACTAATTTTTTAGGGAAGAATTTATTCCTATGGTAAGGGGTGGGATAGATAGTGACACTAATAATATTATGCATTGATTCTAGGGTTATGTCTCATTGTTAGGCATAGGTGTAGATAATGACATTCTATGAGAGGAGGGATATGGTGAATGTAGGTAAGATAGATTATTATATATCATGGTGGGATCAATAGAGACCACTTAGGATTATAGATCCATAAGTGCCACCCAGGTCATGGATTCAGACATTACATGTGGTATTTACGGCATGTCCCTACATTAGAATCCTATGAGTGAGGATCATGAGATAAGCCCTAGCATATGTTTATAGAGTGAGAGATAGATATGGGGATCATAGGAAGAAGATAGAGACCAAATGAAGTATGTTGAGATGGGAGAGGTTGGGGGAGATGGAGGAAGAGAGACTCTTGTGGTTATTATTGATAGTGATGTGGGGGGATAGATAGATATAGGAGATATGTAGATTATACTTGTGCCATAGACACACATAAAGGGTGGGGATAGATTAAGTCCATTAGGGTTGGTGAGGTCATCATAATACTAAGCACTAATGGAAAAATTACATGAGGATATTAGGGCTTGTGACACTAACATAACAAGTTTGAAAGGGGATAGAGGTGGTAGAGATGGATAAACAAAGGTTATATGGCTATAGGGATAGGTAAAGAGGTTACATGTACAGATAAATATGATGAAAATTGAGGGATATGGGTTATAAGGAGGCTTACTCACACATGATACAATGATGAAAACTCTATATGACATAATTTTGATACATAGATACAAGAGGGTGAGAGATATTCCATGGATTTATTGTCCCCAAAAAATGCCACTCATTTTTGGGACAACCTACAGACCAAAATTTCTCTCTTCCCTTCTCAAAATTTGTTCTGAGCTTTCAAATTCCTCATTTTTAAGCTTTTTGTGTAAAGGGTTCAAGGTTCAACATGGTTCAAGCAACTGACAACCATTGACGGCTCCTCAGATGTCAAATTTAAAGTGAGGCAAAATCTATGGAAATTTAAATAGAGCACGAAACTTAAAGGAAGAACCAAGAGATTAAATGAAAAGAGAGCCTGAAGATTTAAATTGCTACAGGGAAGAGAAGATCGATGCAAAGGACCAGAAATGTCTTCAAAAAAGTTATTTTTAGTAGGTGGAACAGTGGATCGAGTAGACTTCTAAGTGCACCAAACCAAGGATGCAGCCTGCTTTCTTCCATGAAGTAAAGACAAATATGCAAAGGACTAGATGATCCATATTAAGGAGGAGACATATCAGATGAAGCGACATGCCATAGTTATGGTAGCACCCTATTCTTAGCATGGTATATCCAGACAAAACTGGAGACACATTGAAGATGTTGACTACAGCATGGGCCATCCCATGAAAAAAGGTGCCAATCCTTGGGTAATTACTATAAGTTTGTATTTTCTCTCATTTGTAAGGGAGACTTTTCATTTTACAAGATTGAAACTCTACCCATTTTGAAAGAAGAAGACTAAGACTTTGAGCTCAGGTTGTAATTTCATTTTCATTTTTATTTGAATGAGAAAGCAGGTCTTTCACAAAATTTGTGTTATTCTGACTTGTGCCATTTAGAAGATCATTCTTACGTCTATCTTCTAAAGGTGTCCTTATTCATTTAATTTGGTAAGTAGAATTAGTGAAGGTAATAGGGAAGTGTCCTAAAACCAACTGTGGGAAGACTTTGTGCTTTCAAGATTGCTTTCAGTCTGTGTTTTTCTTTTCTTTTTATGTTAAGGATTTTGGGGTGACTTTGTGCCCCCATTATCCTTTGTGATATACTCTTTGGGAAATTGAGGTGGAAAATTTGTGTTCTACTTCATCTTGTTGTTACTACGCCGTCTAGTTAACTGGTTTCTCATCTTACTACCTGAAAGAAACTCCTGCTATTTCCTGCAAGAACACTTTTGAAAGAAGAGAAGTGCCTTCAGTGTTTACACTAGGATTTCTCCTTTGTTTGTGAGCATCATCTCTAAAAGAAGAGAGATGGATGGTTTATTCTACCCCAGTGTGTTATTTTTTGCTTACCTATATTATATATAGCTCCTACGTATCTATAGGGAACCTCCCCTTGATGAGAGAAGAGATTTGTTCCTTATTGATGTAGTAAACCTGCACACTAAGATGACCCATCTCCCTATGCTGTGGTGATAGGAACTATTTTGGTCACCAGTTAGCTGGCCAAAAAAATATTCACCCAATAGTTTTTGGTGACTTTACTGAGGAAGAGCATGCAGTTTGAAGTCTCAAACTTCAAGCTGAAGTAGATCCTACTCTTTTCCATTTTTTGTTTTACAATTTGGCAACTCCACATTATACCAGAGGCCAAAAATCCCAAGGTGTTGTTGACTCTACTTTTGAGTTGGTGCAACAAAGTAATTTTGAGTTGTTTCCTCCACAACCTCACCTTAGACAAACTAGGAGTCTTCCTCCTAGCCCTACCAGGCCACCAACACAAGGCAAAGATTCTTTTTCTACTACTGGCTGAGCTTTACCTATCCACGCTCCACCTAGATTAGTGATCCCACTTTTGTATAATCAAATCATGGCTCAAGGCCCATAGGGTAATTCTTTCGGTCCCTTGAATTTGACTCTACCTCTGCATGAGCTTCCATGTAGTTCAAGGAAGAATTTCCCCTAATTCTTTGGTGATGGGAAGGTTCATCTTGATGAACACATTGCAACTTTTAGCATAGCTTGTGGTGTAATAGGGATGGAATTTAAAGACATAGCGGTCAGGCTATTCATGGAGACACTACAAGGCACTACTACAGATTGGTTCTACCACCTGCAAGCTAGATCAGTGACTGATTGGGACACTCTGAGAAAAAAATTTAAAGCTAGATTCAAGCCTACAGAAGATGCACATGCCTTGCTGGCCCAACTCACTCAAATGAAGAAAGAGCCTCATGAGCCTATGAGGGATTTTATTGCTAGGTTTGAAAAGTTGAGGCATAAGATTCACATGGTCACCCAACTGATGCCTTAGAACCTCAAATGCTTCTTCATCAACTCAAAACTGCCTAAAGTGGGTTTCTTGTTGAGATGAGCCAAACACATAGACCTTACTACTGCTCAAGACTTGGCTACTGAGGTAGAAGATGACCTTATCTTGGTAGGAAAGATAAGGAGAGACCCTAATAAAGGTAAATCCTCTTCATCTTGTAAGTATTCACTTGTAGTCACCACTGACCCAATGGTACAAAAGCTAGCAAAAGAAATGCTAGCTCTCAAAAAGAAAATGACGCAAGGGATGTCATCTACTCCTACATATAGAGATATGCCCAAGAGGACATTTTAGAATCAGGCATACCAAGGCAATGCTACTAGGAATTAGGGACAATAAAATTGCCTTCCTCCTCCATAGAGGAACCTCACCCTCGAGACGCCTACAAATAAATCAACAATTAGATATCTTGAAGCTGAAGTGGATTTCTCATTCCACCCTAAGTTGAATCCTAAAGATGATGCTAATCTCTTCACTAAGGAAGAAGAAGAATTAGCTGGTGACTCCCATATTGGTTTCCTAAACTATTAGGATGAACCCAAGAGTGAAGGAAATGTAGTTGAGGGGTCATATGTTGTATTCACCCAGTCTAAGAATCAATTAGCTCAATAAGCTGATAAGGAGAAAGCAGAGGAGCAACCTCAACCAATAGTTTCAATTACTAAGTGGGGATCCACTATTCCTTTCCAAACAAAGGACCCTGTGATTTTGAGAAAGGTAAGTACCCCAAATGCCCCTATGCCTTCTACTTCAATTTCACAGTCTAGTTCTCCCCCTTTCAAAAATCAAGAGGATGAACTCCCATCCTCTGCTCCTGGCTCATTCCAAACATTTGATATCATTGACCATATTAAGAGAACCAAAATTCAAATGTCTTAATTTGAATTTCTATAGTCCCATCCCAAGCAATTAGATAGACTGGTTCAATGTGTTAAAAACTAGAACATCCCTGTTGAGTGAGCAATTCCCAAAGTGACACATGACGCTGCTAGGAATGCACCCACTAGGAACAACCTTATCACCACTCCCCCTGCTACTCCTGGCAGGACTGAACCTTTTTATGTCTCATTGCTGATAAATGGACATCAGTGAATAATTGCATCATTGATTCTAGAGCTTCAAACAATGTCATGCATGCTAAAGTGGCCGAATCCCTTGATCTCACATTGATGAAAACTTTTGGTAGATGCTTCTCCATGGAGAATAAGCAAGTGCCTTTGCTGGGACAAATTAAAGATGCCCAATTTGTATTTGTTGCCTTTTTAGACAAAAGAATCAAGATGACTATCTTGGTAGTAGATGTCCCAGCATCATATGGCATCCTTCTCAAGTAGAATTTCTGTAGGGATGTTGGTGGTGAATTGAGCATGGATTTATCAGAGGTGAGGATTCCAGTCGAGGGTGTTATGAAGATGCTGCTCCCTAAAAAATAAGTGAAATATGTGGTTACCCAGACCTCAACACTTGAAGCTCAAATTTTGTCTGAGTCTTCAGGCATGAGTAACTACTTTCTGTATATAGATGGAATTTATGAGACATCTGATGAAGCTCCTACAGATGACAGCCTAGAAATGCAGCCAGCTAGAATAATAGAGGAATTGGCTGAGCACAAGGCAAGTGTAGAAGTTTTTCCACCCCCAGATGAAGAAGAATCTAAAAGGAAATTAGTATCAAATGAGGTATGGATTCTTGAATTTGATGGCAGCTGCTCTTCCATAGGTTCAGGAGCTAGGGTTGTGTTAATATCTCCTCAAGGAGATATTTTCCCTCACCTTATAAATTGTAATTCAACAACATGAATAAGATAGCTGAATATGAGTCCCTGTTACTTGGATTGAGAGCCACTCGAGACAAAGGCATCAAGCTCTTTCATGCTAAAGGAGATGCCAAATTAGTGGTTTGTCAGGCAAGGAACCTATACCAAACCAAGAATAAGAGATTGCATCATTACCGCAATCTAGTCTGGGACCAGCTTGAAGACTTTGATGCTTTTAGCATCTCTATAGTTCTTAGAGAATTCAATGACTGGGTGGATGCATTGGCTATTTCAGCTACTCTCTTGGTCCCCCACCTAAATTTTAAAGGAGACAAGTACATGATTGAGCTAGTATTTTGGCCAAGTGTACCTGATAATGCCAGTCATTGATAGGTATTTAACAATGATGACCAAATCATTGCCTTCTTGGAGCAAAGACAACTTTGAACAGCTGCATTTTAAAGGTAACAAACCTTAGAAGTGTGAAATAGCTCCTAAATCAAATGCAGACACAGGTGAGGAGTTCTTGCAACTGAAAGGGAATAAGATTCCCAAAGGCCTGGTTTCCCTTGAGAAGCTATTTGATAAGCATGATAGATTCATTAGACAGCAGCCAATGGATTCAAGCTCATCTCAAGAGTTTGATCAAGTAAATTTGGGAACCAAAGAAGACCCCAAGATGGTGAACATTGGGAAATGTTGTACTCCTACAGAGCATTTCAAGTTCACCTCTTTGCTTAATGAATACATGGATGTCCTAGTGTACTCTTATGCTGACCTAAAATCACTCTGGCTTGACAAAATTTGACACAACATCCCTCTCAAGGTTGATTCAATACCTTATAGGCAAAAGACCATGCATTATAATCTGAAAATATCAGGTACTATTTTATCTGAGATATAAAAAATGCTAAATGCCAGGATAATCTTCCCAATCCATCATTCCACATGGATTGCCAATATAGTGCCTATAAGAAAGAAGAATGATGAAATTCGTCTTTGTGTGGATTTTAGGAATTTGAATCAGGCATCCTTGAAGGATAATTATCCTTTGCCAATCATGGATCAAGTGCTGCAGATAGTGACAGGGTCAGAGATGTTATCAATGCTAGATGGCTTCTCAGGATATAATTAGGTCGAGGTTGGTGAAGAAGACCAGCATAAGACTGCTTTCACCATGCCCTGGGGCACGTTTGCATATAGAAGAATGCCTTTTGGTTTGATAAATGCTAGCACCACCTTCCAAAGAGAAATGGACCTTGCCTTCAAGGATGAGATGGGTAAGTTCATCATAGTTTATCTTGATGACTTGACTATCTTCTCTAAGCATCACCCAAATCATGTGAGCCATTTGCAGCAAGTGTTGGAATGCTGCCACCAGAATGACATTTCCTTAAATCTCAAGAAGTTAGTTTTTAGAGTAACAAAGGGGAAACTTCTTAGACACATTATGTCCAAAGGAGGCATAAAGATTGACTTAGACAGAGTCAATTCTATCCAAGAACTTTCCTTACCCACAAGCAAGACTGCTATTCACTCTTTCTTTGGAAAGGTGAATTTCTTATGGAGATTCATCCCTGAATTTGCTGAGAAGACTAGGCACATTGTAAAAATGATGAAAGGAAAGGCCACCTTCAGCTAGACTGAAGAAGGCAAGTCGGCTTTTGAGGATATCAATACTACCATTGCCCATGCTCCAATTTTAGCTTTTTTAGACTATAGCAAAGAGTTCACCATTTACAGTTATGCTTCAAAACATACGCTTTTAGCAATTCTGGTTCAATAGAATAAAGAAGGTATTGAATCTCCCATTTCCTTCATGAGTTGTCCTCTCAAAGCTCATGATTTTAAGTAATCAAATATGGAGAAGCATGCTTATGCAGTGGTGAAGGCTGTGAAACATTTTTATTTCTACATCCTCAATTCTCGAGTTACTGCCTTGGTCCCAGACACCACAGTGAAATCTATACTAACTTAGCAGGAGTTTGGGACAAAAAGAGGCAATTAGGTTGGAAAGATCTAGGAGTTTGATCTGATCATCAAGCCAATAAACATGGTATGTGGAAATGGGTTATGCAAACTAATTGTTGATAACAAGCCAAGAGGAATAGAGCATGAAGAACCAAAAGTGGATGAGGATGACACACCAACAGTCCTCTTTGTCTTAACCACAAATGAGTGGTACTCAAGTATTGCTCATTTCCTTACTTATGGTGAATGTCTGGCAAACCTATCTTATAAAGAAAGGAGAACCATCAAGCTAAAAGCTGCTAATTTTGTCCTTTAGAACAACAACCTGTACAAGAGAAGCCTTGATGGAACTTTCCTTCGCTGTGTGGATAAGGAGTAGCAAAGCTAAATTCTGAAGTCCTTCCATAATTCAACCTATGGAGGACATTTTTCTACCCTTGTGACTGCCCATAAGATCCTATGAGCTAGGTATTATTGGCCAACTCTCTTTCAAGATGTATACAAGTGGGTCAGGGATGTGAACTATGTCGGCAGTTTGTTGGAAGGCCCAAACTAGCTGCCCTGCTCCTCAAACCAGTGATCATAGAGGAGCCATTCCAGCAATGGAGAATTGATTTTATTAGAGCTATAAACCTGTCATCAAGTGTTGGACATGACTATGTCCTCATGGCAATAGACTACTTCACCAAATGGGTGGAAGCAGTTCTAACCAAACATGCTACTTTATAAGTAGTATGCAATTTCCTTAAAGAGAACATCATGTCTAAGTTTGGGGTCCTAGTCAAAATTGTCACTGATAATGTAGCCTATTTCACTTCTTAGGATATTACTCAATTCTAATTCTACTATGGAATTACACTCTCCCACTCCTCTGATTACTTTCCACAAGGGAACGGACAGGCTGAGTCAAGCAATAAAAAATTGGTGACTATCATCAAGAAGCTGGTGGATGACAACCAAAGGAATTTGCATAAGGCATTAGTTGATGCTCTATGGGCAGATAGAATTACACCAATGAGAGCAATTGGTATGTCTCCCTTCTAACTTTTATATGGTGTCAATGCTGAGATACCAATCACCTTGGAATTGTCAGCATTGAAATTGGCTAAGGTAATTGAAGATCAAACGTATGAGAGCTCACTTGAGAAGAGGATCATGTGCCTTGCTGAGCTAAATGAGTAGAGAACTATAGTGGTGGATAGAATTACTGACCATCAAAGTTTGGTGAAGAAGATCTTCAACCAAAAAGCAAAGAATCAGGATTTTCATATTGAAGATCAAGTCTTGCTATGGGACAAGAGAAGAGAACCAAAGGGGATGCATGGAAAGTTTGATTCCCTGTGGAGGGGCCCTTTTACTATTCATCAGCTCAATAGTAAAAATAGTTTCTTGTTGAAGTATCAAGATGGCACTCTCTTCTCTCTGCCTCATAATGGGCAACATCTAAAGCACTTTAACTCTTGAAGTATCAGATGAGTTCCCCTGTACATATGTATATTTGTATAGTATTTTGCTCTATTTTGTTCATTTCATTTTCATTTTTGGAGCCTTTATTTTTGGGTAGCTCAACTCAGTGGCCCAATGGAACACTTCAAGGCATTGGAGATTCTGGTTTCTACTCCCCTCATCTGTGTTTCAAGTTTTCAACTGAAGGTAGTTCCCCAACTGGAGTCAGCTGTTGTCCTCGAAAAATGCCACTCATTTTTGGGACAACCTATAGACTAAAATTTCTCTCTTCCCTTCTCAAAATTTGTTCTAAGCTTTCAAATTCCTCATTTTTAATCTTTTTGCATAAAGGGGTTCAAGGTTCAACATGGTTCAAGCAGCTGGCGACCATTGACGGCCCCTCAGACGTCAAATTTAAAGTGAGGGAAAATCCGTGGAAATTCAAATAGAGTGAAAATTTTAAAGAAAGAACCAAGAGATTAAATGAAAATAGAGATAGAAGATTTAAATTGTTACAGGGAAGAGAAGATTGATGTAAAGGACTAGAAATGTCTTCGAAAGAGTTTTTTCCAGTAGGTGGAACAGTGGATTGAGTAGACTTGTAAACACACCAAACTAAGGACGTGGCTAGTTTTCTTCCATGAAGTAAAGACAAATATGCAAAAGACTAGATGGTCCATATTAAGGAGGAGACATATCAGATGAAGGGACACATGATAGTTATGGTAGCACACTATTCTCAGCATGGTCTCTCTAGACAAAATTGGAGATGCATTGAAGATGTTGATTGCAGCATGGGCCATCCCATGAAAAAAGGCACCAATCCTTGGGTAGTTGCTATAAGTTTGTATTTTCTCTCATTTGTAAGGGAGACTTTTCATTTTACAAGACTAAAAGTCTACCCATTTTGAAAGAAGACTGAGACTTTGAGCTCAGGTTGTAATTTCATTTTCATTTTTATTTGAATGAGAAATCAAGTTTTTCACAGACTTTGTGATGTTCTAAATTGTGTCATTTTAGAAGATCATTCTTACGTCTATCTTCTAAAGGTGTCCTTATTCATTTAATTTGGTAAGTAGAATTAGTGAAGGTAATAGGAAGTGTCCTAAAACCAACTGTGGGAAGACTTTGTGCTTTCACAATTGCTTTTAGTCTGTGTTTTTCTTTTCTTTTTATGTTAAGGATTATGGGGTGACTTTATGCCCCCATTATCCTTTGCAATATAATCTTTGGGCAATTGAGGTGGAAACTTTGCATTCTACTTCATCCTATTGTTACTACGCCCTCTGGTTAACTGGTTTCTCATCTTACTACCTGAAAAAAACTCTTGCTATTTCCTGCAAGAACACTTCTGAAAGAAGAGAAGTGCCTTCAGTGTTTACACCAAGATTTCTCCTTTGTCTGTGAGCATCATCTCTGAAAGAAGAGAGATGGATGGTTTATTCTACCCTAATGTGTTATTTTTTTCTTACCTATATTGTATATAGCTCTTACGTATCTATAGGGAACCTCCCCTTGATGAGAGGAGAGATTTATCCCATGTTGATGTAGTAAACCTACACACCAGAATGAACCATCTCCCTATTCTATGGTGATAGGAACTATTTTAGTCACCAGTTAGCTAGCTGATAAAATATTCACCGAAGAGGATTAACTTTATAGAGGCTATAAAGTTACTAACATGACCCAAATAATTGGAGACCTTGGATATGGTCATGAGGGATATAGATTAGCTAACCTACTATATGATATTATATGAGAAGGTAACACCATGGGCACAACAAGCACCTTATTTTATAGATTACTCGATGAGGAGGTCAACATCTAGGAAGTCAATCTAGCTAATAGAGTCTAAGAGATCTGTAAGACAAACTCTTTGAATAAAGCTACTAGACTTCTAAAATGCATAGAATTTTTTTGATATGAACTCTATGGGAGAGAGGCTTATTTATAGTATTTTGGGAGGTCTTGCTTGGAATCTTTGCCAAGGTGGTTTCATGTCCCATCAAACTTTACAGTGTCAAAGTTAATCTACAGTGAAATGCTATTGGAAGCACTAGATCAGGACATCTAGATTAGTGGGTCCAACATTGCTTCCACTTCAGTCAGTAAGTCATCTTCACTTATCAGTTAAAAAAGATACCTTAGCTAGAATGTACTAAAAAGATGCTAGTGCTAGGTTCTAGCTTCACATGCATGACAGTGGGGAGTGATGTAGAAGTATGATTCCCATTCTAGTTGTCTTCTAATGATTGTGTGGATGAATGTGTCTTGTTAGTGGTCTTCTTCTTCATGGATATGGTGAGGACCATATCTTACTACCCACTGATATAGGTGTTCATTATGTGAAGACCTAATTTTTATCATCCATGTCAATAAAGGATGCTTTAAGTGTTCAGTGAACTGGTGGAAGAGAAATTCACTATTTAATCTTTTGATTATTATCACACCAGTGTTTTCATGATGATTTGCTTGTATTGTTACTTCTGAAGACATCTGTAGATCTTGTCTTGAAGTATATGAAATCTTGGATGCAACCCTTCTCTAAGAATTTGCTCTTGAACAAGAATATTCAAGGAGGCAAATCCTTAGTTATAGTTCTGGTTAGATTAAAACCAAGAATTGGTTGATGCATCAAAGTAGTGGATGGATTTTGGCTGAGCCAATCAGTTATAGTATTATCAATACCTTTTATATGTTCTATAGAGAAGTTAAATTGGTTAAAAAATGCTTGCCACCTAACATATTTACTATGACCATCTTTCCAACCATGATCTTTTTCTCTAAAGGTCAAAAATCTAGTACAATTAGCTTTTACAACAAAGTGTGGTAGATGTAGAAGTTTTAATATGAACTTCTCTAAACACATGTTTATAGAATAAATCTCTTTATTAGAAGAGATCCATTTAGGAGCATTAGTACTGAAAAACACCACTAGAGGATTCACAAATGAATTCTTTATTATTATGTACACAAACAAGTACTCCTCCCCATGTAGTGTTGGAGGCATCAGTATAAACTAGCATATTGTCTAATTTTGGGATATGAAGCTTTGGAAGCAGTGCTACTTTTGATTTTATTTTTTGGACATCAGTAGTGTGTTCATCTTTCCATTTAAAAGCTTTGTTTTTATGGAGAAGCTCCTAAAGTATGAACCTGTCTTCACCAGAGTTAGGATAAAAACTATTTAAGTAGTTTAATAATCCCAAAAAAGCTTGAAGCTTCACTTTATCAAGCTGTTTTAGAAAATTGATGACTTTTTCTTTGATGTGTGGCTAGACTTGTAGTTTGGAGTCTTGGACAATCATTCCAAGAAAATTGCATTTAGTCTTACAGAGCTAGATTTTTGTGTCTGATAAGACTATCCCTGCATCTTTTGCCATCTGAAAGAATGTTGTGAGGTGAGAGTAATGTTTAGAAAGAGAATTATTGAAAATAAGAATATCATCTATATATACACACAAAAAGTGTGACGTGCCTTTGAAGATGTTATCCATATGGGCTTGATAAAATGCTGGAGCATTCATTAAGCTAAATGGCATAAAATTTCCACTGATAATGGCTGAATGGGTAGCTTAATTCTATCTTTTCTTTGTCTGCATCCTTGACCTAGATCTGATAAAAGCCTGATTTACAATCAAATTAGGAGAAATATTTACACATTGCTACTTTATCCAATAGATAGCTTTTATCTGGAATTGGATATGGAAAAGGCTGAGTAATGGTATTTACTGGTATGTAATTGATGACCATTCTTTTCTTTCCTCTTTTCTACTCTGAGTGCTTATTCATCATGAAGGCATAGCAGTAATAAGGAGAGGTTACATTTTCCATAAACCCATTACTTTCTAGTTCCTTGATTTGTAGTTCCATATCATTGTAATCTTGTGCTGGTATTGGGATCTTCTTCCCAACCTTCATATGCTTTCCTTCAATGATTTGGATGGTCATCTCAGGCATAGATTTGGACCAAAACTGTTGAAGGTTGTCAGAATAGATAGTGGTTCTAATCTTGTTTCCTATGGATTGTATTTTAGCAAGAATTACTAGTTTAGGTATTTGGGTCATTAAACTGGGGAATTGCTTAGTTGCATTTATGAGGCACAGAATCTTGAGCCTTTCATTATCTATAGTGAACATAATACTCTTTATGGTAGAACCATAAAGTGAGTATCTATCTATAAAATCACCTCCTAGTGGAATATCTATAGGCATCCTATCTAATGCAAAGAAATCACACTGGAAGATTTTAACTTGAATTCGAAGGGATTGTTGGTGCTTATACCTATCACATACAAAACTATTCCCTTGGACATCTAGGCTCTTATAAGCTAGGGTTTCATCCAATGTCTTCCAATCATGGTTGATTTGTGATTTAGAAAAAGAGAGAGAAGCTCCAGTATCTATTTGTGCATTTATTAGTCTGCCATTTATTTCTAAGGTTATAAACTAGGCAAACTTTCCATTTAGCAATTGAGTGAGGTAAGCTGGCTATGAGATTTCTAAAAGAGAAATACTAGTACATACCAATTTTTGTCTCCCTAGGTCTTGTACAATGGCTTGCTCAGTGTAGATGACTTATTATTCTTATTCTAGTTCCTCTTCTTCCTTAAGGTTATTGTATTCACCTGAGCAATAATCCTAGTCTGAGTAGAAGGAGCTTTCTACTTCTTCATCCTTTTCTTCCTTTTCTATGGGCAGAAGGATATCCCACTATGGCTCTATTACTGGTGCTAGAATTTCTCTTGGAGGTTCTGTACTGGTGAATTTATTCTTTATCCAAGAGGCACTAGGCTTGAAAGAGCTCTAAAATTGTAAAGGAGGATGTTGAGGCCTCTTCAATGTTTCCACCAGCTAACTGATGGGAAAAATAGGTGTTTCCACCATAGCATAGGGAAATTTATCAGCCAAATGTGTAGGTCAACCACATCAAAAGGGGATAGATCTCTCCTCTCATCAAGGGGAGGTTCCCTATAAATATGAGGTTATATATATATATATATATATATATATATATATATATATATATATGCTAAAAATAACACTTAGGGTAGGATAACACCATCCATCTCTCTTTTTTTAGAGATGATGTTCATAGATCAAAGGAGAAATCTTGGGTGATTACTGGAGGTACTTCTCTTCTTTCAAAAGTAATACTCAGTCAACAACTAGATTCCTTCCTAGTATTAATTGTAACAGGGTGCAATAACCAGTAGAATGAGGTGTAGCAAAAAGTCATCACCTCAACTACCAAAGAGTGAAATATGAATAATAATGGGGGCACAAAGTCATCCCAATATCTTTTAAATAGAAATAGAAATTAAACACACTAAAGACAATTGTGGTAGCACAAAGTCTCTCCATAGTCGACTTCAAGACACCTTCCTGGTTACTTCCACTAGTTCTGCTTATTTAATTAAATGGACAAGAATGCATTAAGGAAATAGACATAAAAAAAATTTCCTCAACAACACAAGCTATTCTAGCACAAAGTTTGAAAGGTCACTTGATTTCTCATTTAGATAATGAAATATGATTAACAATCTGAGCTCAAAGTCTTAGTAATGCCTTTCAATTTGGGTAGAGTTTTACTTCTAATAAAAAAAGATATCTTTTGCATAAAATAAGATATTACAATATATAGCACTCCCAAAAATACTTGGGCACTTTATTTCACAAAATGGCCCATGCTGGATTCAATGCCTTGAATGCATTTTCAGTTCTATCAAGGGGCCATGCTGGAACAGGGCATCGGCCTTAACTGTGGTGTGTCAATTCATCTCAAATGTCTCCTCCAAAGTATGGGCTGCTTGGTCCTCTTCCTGATATTTGTGTAGCTATCTACTTCACCTTTACTTGATCTATAAAAATAGGCCATGCTATTGAGTACTCGCACTCTCTGATGTCCACGTAGTGGACTATTTCACCTACTAAAATAACTTTCTTACAGATGTTTCTAGTCTTTCCATCTTTCCTCACCACGTCCTGTCTTTCCTTGGTGATCTAAGCTCTTGGTCTATGTTCTCACTTTCTATTGGCTCCTTTAGCTTCTTCTTTGGCTAGTTGCTGAATTTGTTCATAGGGTATGTGCCATATTTGAAAATCATCAGATATTTCATTACCTTGAATTTGACATCTGTGGGGACATCATGATTACTTAGTTGCTTGAACTACTTTGAACCTTGAACCTTGGAGTGCATCCGTTCAATGGTTCAAAGTGGTTCAATGGTTGGTAGTTCAATCAGCTTGTCTATTCACTCGACTCTTTAGTTCAATCATTCTTTAAACCCTTTGGTTGAACTCCTTGTTGAACTTCTTCTGCTTCTTCCATTCACTTGAAGCTTCCTTTCTGCACTTTGAACCTCTTTAAACCCTTTGAACCATTTTGGTTCAAGGTTCAATGGTTCATTTTGAATCTCTTGGTCCTTCAAACTTTATTGAACTCATTAAACCTTTGAACTTTGAACTCTTTTGGTTCAATGTTCAACGGTTCAATGGTTCAGTCTTTCTTCTTTCATTTAAGTCCTTTAAAGCCATATGAACATTTCAAATTAGTTGAACTTATTTAAACTCATTGAACCTTTGAACCATTTTGAAGCAGGGTTCAATGGTTCTTTCCATTTGTTTAAAGATTGCCGATGGACCTTTTGATTAAACTTTGGCATTGAACTAGCCTTGAAATGCCTAAGTGTTTGGAAGTTGTTCCTTTATGAGATCCCACCTGTTGAAGTTGTTGAACATGTTGAACCTGTGAGTACCTTGACTGAAAATGCTTGAATAATTAAAGAACTTAAGCACTCAGAACATATTTGAGAAGGGAAGAGAGAATTTTATCCTACAAGACCAAAATAGTTGATATGTTGTCCCCAAAACAAGTGATAGATTTTGAGAACAACAGTTGGCTCCAGTTGGGGAACTTCCATCGATTGTAAAAAAAATCAAAGGAAGTAAAATCCAGAGTCTCCAGTGCCTTTAAGTATGCCATTGGGCTATGGAGTCATGCTATCCAAAATGAAAGGTGCCAAAAAGAAATGAAAATAAACAACACAAAACAAGCTAAAAACTATATAAAAATTATACATATGTACAAATGATGTCATCTGATACTTTAAGGATTGAAGTGCTTTAGATGCTACCTACTGTGACGTAGTGAAAATGGCATTCTATCTTGATATATTAGCAAGAAACCATTTTCTCCCTAGAAGTGATGATTGGCAAATAGACCTCTCCATCAGGAATCAACTTTTTTGTGCATTCCTTTTGGTTATCTCCTCTTACCCCATAACAAGACTTGATTTCTAGTCTAAAAATCATGGATCCTTGTTCTCTTGTAGAAGAGTTCCTTTTCTTGATTTTGACATGCAACAACATGGTCTATTGCCATAATTTATTACTCTTCTAGTTCAGTCCAACACATGATTTGATTGTCCCCATTAGATACCTACCAATGATTGGCATTGTTAGGCACACTTGGTCGAAAGACTAGCATAATAGTGTACTTCTACTCTTCAAAGTCTTTGTGAGGAACCAAGGGGGTCATAGAGATAGCCAATGAATCTACATGACTATGAAGCTCTCTAGGCACTATAGATATATTGAAAGCATCAAAACTTTCAATACAGTCCCATACCATATTGCGATAATGGTGAGATCTTTTGTTCTTGGTTTGACATAGGGTTTTCACCTGACAAATCATCAATTTAGCATCTCTTTTAGTGTGAAGGAGTTTGACACCTTTGTCTTGAGAAGCCTTCAACTTGAGTAATAGAGATTCATACTCGGCAGTGTTGTTGGTGTTACTAAACTACAACTTGTATGAAGAAAGAAAAATATCTCCTTGAGGAGATATTAGAACAATCTTGGCTCCAAAACTGGTAGAAGAATAACTACCATCAAATTCCAAAATCTAGACATTATCAAAAACTAATCTTTTTTTAGATTGCTCCTAGTCAGGGAGGGAGGAATCTTTTACATCTGAACTGTGCTTTATTAAGTCTTTTACTATCCTATCTAAACTTTTTGGATTGTCACCTACAAGAATTTCATTAGATGAAATTGGGACATCCTCTGTAGATAGGAAAAAGTTACCCATTCTTGAAACTCAAATAGAATTTGAGCTTCAAGGGCCAATGTTTGGGTGACAATATACTTTGTCTTCTTCTCAGGAAGTAGCCTCTGCATGACACCTTTGACAGGGATCCTTACCTCAGATAGGCCCATGCTTAACTCACCACCAACATCCTTGCAAAAATTTTGCCCAAGAAGGATGCCATATGAGGCTGGGACGTCAGCCACCAAGACTGTCATTTTGATTCTCTTTTCTAGAAATGTGGCAAATGCAAACTGGGCATCCTTGATTTGTCCCAACAAAGGGACTTGTTTGTTTTCCATGGAGAAGCATCTCCCAAATGTCTTGGTCAGTGTGAGACCAAGAGATTCTGCCACTTTGGTAGGCATGACGTTGTCAGATGCACCTGAGTCTATGATGCAATTGTTCAGTTGGTGACCGTTTATCAATAAGGAGACATAAAATGGTTCTATCTTCTCAGGAGTAACAAGAGGAGTAATGACAAGGATATTATAGGTGGATGTATTCTTGGGGGGACTAGGAGTTACTTTCAAAATTGCTTGTCTTATAGGGATGGCTTTATCCTTCACATATTCTACTAATCTATCCAATTGTTTAGGGTTGGATTGCAAATATTCAAACTCAGTCATTTGAATTTTGGTCTTCTTAGTATGGTCAATTATGTCAAATGACTGAAATAGACTAGGAACATAGGAAGGGAGTTTATCCTTCTAGTTTTTAAGAGGGGTGGTACTAGTCTACAAATTTGAAGTAGAAGATGAAGGAAAACTTGATGTACTTACCTTTTTAGCGATCACTGGGTCCTTTGATTGAAAAGGTAGAGTGGTTCCCCGCTTAGTAATTGAAATTTATGGTTGAGAATGCTCCTCTATTTTTTCTTATCATCTTACTGGGCTAACTGGTTCTGGGATTAGGTGAATACAACGTACAATCCATCAACTGCTTCACCTTTATTTCTGGGTTCATCCTGGTAATTCAAGAAACTAATATTAGAGTCACTAGCTAATTCTTCTTAGTATGCTGCAAAGATATCAACATCATCTTCTGGGTTCAACTCAGGCTAGAAGGAGAAACTAGATTCTATTTCAAGATAGCCAACTGCTAAATTGGTTCGAGGTACTTCAATGGAAAGTTTCCCCTATGGGGGAGGAAGATGATTTAGCTGCCCTTGATTCCTGGTAGTGTTGCCTTGGTATTACTGATTGGGGAATGTCTCCTTGGTATATCTCAGTATGAAGGAGTAGACATCCCTTATGCCATTTGCTTTTTGAGAGCTAGTAACTCATTTTTTAGCTTTTGCACCATTGAATCAGTGGTGCCTGTAGATGGATATTTAGAGGATGAAGAAGATTTAC
Source organism: Torreya grandis (assembly GCA_037957365.1). Lineage (NCBI taxonomy): Eukaryota > Viridiplantae > Streptophyta > Pinopsida > Cupressales > Taxaceae > Torreya > Torreya grandis. The sequence goes on along the minus strand of JARHVA010001458.1, from coordinate 442,115 downwards.
CTCTATTAAGATCTCTCCTTATCTTCCCTACTAAGATGAGATCATCTTCCACCTTAGTGGCCAAATCCTGAGCTATAACAAGGTCTATGTGGCCATCCTATCTCAATAGGAAATTCACTTCAAGTAGCTATGAATTGTTGAAGAAACATTTGAGATTCTTAGCTATTGGCTGAGCAATTATGGGAATCTTGTTCCTTAGCTTGTCAAACTTAGCTATAAAATCTCTCATTAGTTCATGAGGCTTCTTCTTCATTTGTGTGAGCTGAGCTAGGAGGGCATGTGCATCTTATGTAAGCTTGAATTTGGCTTCAAAATTGTCTTTGAGGGTGTTCCAATCTATCACAGTCTGGGCCTACAAATGATAAAACTAGTCTACAGAAGCACCTTGTAATGTTTCTACAAACAACCTAACTGATACATCCTCATACTCCACACCTATCACATCATAGGCTATGTTGAAAGCTAAAATCTATTTATCAGGATGAACTCTTCCATCACCAAAGAATTTGGGGAAATTCTTCCTTGAACTGCATGGTAGCTCATGTAGAGGTGGAGTTAAATTGAGTGGCCCAAAAGAGTTACCCCAGGGGCATTGAGCTAACATTGTATGACTATGGAAAGGGGGGATAACAAATATTGGTGGGGTTGTATAGGTAAAGCTCTGCTAGTTGAGAAAAAAGAAGCTCTGCCTTATGTTGGTGACTGGTGTTGGTAGGAGGAAGACTCCTAGTTCATTGAAGGTGAGGTTGTGGAGGAAACAAATCAAAATTGCTCTGCTACACCAAATCAAAAATAGGGTTAATAACACCTTGAGATTTCTAGCTTCTTATAATGTATGGAGCTACTAGATTGTAGAATAAAAATGGAAAAGAATTGGCCCTATTTCAGCTTAGAGCTTGAGGCTCCAAAATGCTCATTCTTCCCTAACAGAGTCACCAAAAACTATTGGTGTGAAGTTGGTAGAGAATTGACTTTTGAAATGAAACGATCGATCTCCAACATTTCTGGTTTTTCAACTCAGAGTATATAATGGAAATGGATAAGGCTATAATGATAATGGATAAGACACATGTGATGCTTCAAATTGCACAAAATTGTTGTGTTCCCAACAGAGTCACCAAAAACTATTGGGTAAATATTTTGTCACCAGCTAACTGATGGGAAAAATAGGTGTTTCCAGCATAGCATAGGGAGATTTATCAGCCAAATGTGTAGGTCGACCACATCAAAAGGGGACAAATCTCTCCTCTCATCAAGGGGAGGTTCCCTATAAATATGAGGTACTCTATATATATATATACTGAAAATAACACTCAGGGTAGGATAACACCATCCATCTCTCTTTTTTTAGAGATGATGTTCATAGATCAAAGGAGAAATCTTGGGTGATTGTTTGAGGTACTTCTCTTCTTTTAGAATTAATACTCAATCAACAGCCAAATTTCTTCCTGGTAGTAATTGTAATAGGGCACAATAACCAACAAAATGAGGTGTATCACAAAGTCTCCACCTCAACTGCCAAAGAGTGAAATACAAAGGAAAATGGGGGCACAAAGTCATCCCAAGATCCTTTAAATATAAATAGAAAATAAACACACCAAAGACAATTGTGGCAGCACAAAGTCTCTCCATAGTCAGCTTCAAGAAACCTTCCTGGTTACTTCCACTAGTTCTGCTTATTTAATTAAATGGACAAGAACACATTCAAAAAATAAAAATAATAAAAATTTCCTCAACAACATAAGATATTCTAGCACAAAGTCTGAAAGGTCACTTGATTTCTCATTTCGATAACGAAATATGATTAACAATCTACGCTCAAAGTCTTAGTAATGCCTTTCAATTTGGGCAGAGTTTTGCTTCTAATAACAAAAAGATGTCTTTTGCATAAAATAAGAGATTACAATATATAACACTCCCAGAAAGACTTGGGTATTTTGTTTCACAAAATGGCCCATGCTACATTCAATGCCTTGAATACATTTTTAGTTTTGTCAAGGGGCCATGCTAGAATAGGGCTTCGGCCTTAACTGTGGCATGTCAATTCATCTCAAATGTCTCCTCCAAAGTATGGGCCACCTGGTCCTCTTCTTGATATTTGTGTAGCTATCCACTTTGCCTTTACTCAATTTAGAAAAATAGGCCACGCTATTGAGTACTCGCGCTCTCTGATGTCCACCTAGAGGACTATTTCACCTACTGAAATAACTTTCTTGCAGATATTTTTGGTTTTTCTATCTTTCCTCACCATGTCTTGTCCTTCCTTGGTGATCTAAGCTCTTGAGCTATCTTCTCACTTTCTGTTGGCTCCTTCAGCTTCTTCTTTGGCTAGTTGCTAAATTTGTTCATAGGGTATGCACCATATTTGAAAATCATCAGATATTTCATTACCTTGAATTTTACGTCTGTGGGGACATCATGATTACTTAGTTGCTTAAACTAATTTGAACCTTGGAGTGCATCATTTTAATGGTTCAAAGTGGTTCAATAGTCAGTAGTTCAATTGGCTTATCTGTTTACTCGACTCTTTAGTTTAATAATTCTTCAAACCCCTTGGTTGAACTCCTTGTTAAACTTCTTCTACTTCTTCCATTCCCTCGAATCTTCCTTTCTGAACTTTGAACTTCTTTAAACCCTTTGAACCTTTGAACCATTTTGGTTCAAGGTTCAATGGTTCATTTTGAATCTCTTGGTCCTTCAAACTTTATTGAACTCATTGAACCTTTGAACTTTGAACTCATTTGGTTCAAGGTTCAATGGTTCAACAGTTTATGTTAGGTTTTGGAGCTAAAAGCTTCACCAAGATGAAAACAAGAGAAGTTACAGAGATTACAGAGGTTGCAGAGAGTTGCAGGGAAATTGACATCAGTCTAATCAACTGACATTAGTCAGATAGTAGTGAATAAGCAACCGACGTTGGTTACCAGTCAACCGACATCGGTCAAGGAGGAGCCGACGTCGATAGCCTGTGCGTGAACATGCAGTTTGCATGTTGATTCTGGAGAGTCTATTTTTGGACTGTTAGTTTGCATGTTAAAGGCTAGTTATAGTCTTGAGTTGCATGTATAATTATTGTAATTAAGATAGTCTAATTATTGTAAGCATGAGATCTATATATAGACTCATGGGCTATATTGTAAGAGAGTGCTAGAGAGTAAGAGAGAAAAATAAGCTCCTTCAGAGAGAGGATAGCAATGGTGTGTTCCTCCTAGTGCCACAGTACCAAGTGTGGGTGCTGGTTTGGAGAATCAAAAGGGTTCTTTGTGTATGGATGATCTTGGTCAGCAGTTATGCATGGATTCTTTTGGAGATCTACAATAGTGAGTAAGGTCTAGTGATTTGTAGGTAGCAACAGAGAGCAGGAGATCTACTTGGAGTATGGTTGTGTACTTGGCATACTGGCAGCATTGTTTCTGACTGGTGGAGGTGAACATCAATTCTATATTGGAGTTGATTGTTGTGACTGAGAGAGAGAGGGAAGAAGGTCTTGAGGTGTGGCGAGCCTCTGAGGTGGAAGAAGAAGTGGCATCTTCTTTAGTGTATTTTCTTCTGAGTGATTATTAATACAATTGTGTATTGTCTCTCATATTCTTGTGTTGTTTCATATTTCTAGTTACTTATCATTCTGGGTAAATTTCGTGTTTAGTTGCTAATATAAGAGGTAATCATATGTGCTCTTATTAGGGAGCAAGATCCTGACAAGTGGTATCAGATCCTGGTTGTAGGTTCAAGAGCTAATACTGACAGTGGTATCAGAGCTTTAGGTTGGGTTACTAATAGGTGGTTTCAGATCTAGTTAGTGTTTGTTGATTACAGGTCACTCACAGGGGTTTCAGATTGAGTGGGAGTATAGCAATGGTAGAAGAAAGTAAGCTACAAATGGAGAAACTGAATAGCACGAATGGTCTGATTGATGAAAAGAAAGAGTAGGTAAAGGGAGATTGTTGGTCGGTAGAAGATCAACGTGTAGAAGTAGATGTTGTAGGGGTTGTTGAACAGGTTGCTCTGGATAAAGTAGAATCTTGGTTTACAGATTCTTTTGCCTCTTTCCATGCAGCCCGAAATAGAGCATATTTTCATGGGTATGTCTTTGGAGACTTTGGAGAGATTTATTTAGGGGTTGGTGAGCCTTGTCAGATTATTAACAAAAGGGAAGTGAAGCTGAAATTGTAGATAAATAACACACAGGTGTTGAAGGAGGTCATGCAGGTACCAGTCTTGGAGATGGGTCTAATTTCTTTAGGAAAGTTAGGTGATGGGAGATGCACAGTAACTCTCACAGCGGATGCAATTGAATTAGATGGTGGTAAGAAAGTAGGCATCCTTTATCTATCTACTTATATTACTGATTCACCTTCTATTGTAGAGATGTGGCTTTGTAGGCTTGGTGACATATGTAGGAGGGGAATGCATGTTCTTAAGCGGAAGACAGATATCTTTGATAAACTTAAGAACTGGAAAGCCTGGGTGTTCATGGAGGAGATGATGGACAGAGATCAGCTGAGGGGACTGAATTATTTTGAGTAGGGCTGTGTTGATTTGAATAGGGTTTTGATCCATGGAGAGCTCACAGGTAAAAAGTTATCACTCACAGGCAAACACAGGTACCAGCATCGGTCATATAGTAATTGACATCAGCAATAGGAAGACCGACGTCAGTGAGATAGGAACTGACATCGGTAGAAGGGATATCAGCATCAGTCAGGGAACCGACATCGGCAATCAAGGTCAGGGCAAGGAACTAACATCGGTCAGATGCATACTGGGAGATGGCCGAGATCGGTCACTAGAATGAATGGTGGGTGAATAACTAGCTGTCAATAAGTCTCAAATGGCCATATGGAGGTCAGAAAGGGTAAGTGAACCTCATATTCATTATTCACCTTCTTTATATTGCTTATTGATGGTCGAGAACCAGGAAGATGTGAAGAGGCAATGCAGGTAGAATCCAAAAATAGTGGGAGCTTGGCATGGATGAGGAGTGTGAGTCCTTAGAGAAGAACCAAATAGGTATTTGTAAGTTGAGTTGTCAGCTGGAAGAAGGCACTAAAAGAGGGATGGATTCCCAAGTTAAAGAAGAGAGTGGATGGATACGTGAGATGGAAGGCCAAGGTATATGGTCTTGAGGGAGCTGCAAGATAGTGGTACAAGTTTTGACAGGTGGATGACAAAGCAAAGCTTCAGTCAATGTCAGTGTAACTATTGTGTTTGTCTTACCAGGTGGATGATGAGTCACGACATTATCTAGTTACTGTATGTGGGTGATTTGCTAGCAGGTTTGTACATACAGGGATTTGCTGAGCTAAGGGTAAGGTTAGTTCAGAGGTATGTCATGGAGAATTTGGAGCAGCAAAATTCTTTGGCATAAGAGACATGGAAGATCATAGGTTGATCTCCAGTGGGAGCTGATGTGAAGACGGTGTTGGCAGGGTTCAAGATGTAGGATGCATAATCGGTAAGCACACCAAGGGATGGACAGTTCCAACAAAGCTTAGAAAAAGGTTCAAAATCACATGAGGTCTAGTGTAGACCTAAGTTTTCCCAAGTAGTGAGAGTTGTCAGAGAGTTTGGAGCCAATTCAGGAAAAGGAGTATTGGAGGGTAGTTCAGTGGATTCTCAAGTATCTGAGAGGGACCAGCAGTAGGGATTCATGTTATGCAGAGTCAAGGTCTTCACTACATGGGTTTGTAGGTTCGGATGTGGCAGGTTACTTGGATGACAGGTGTAGCATCACAGGTTGTGTGGTGGTTGGTCTTCAGGATTGAGCTTGAAGAGGGATACAAGCTAGGGAATAATTTAGATGGTGTATAGGTACATGTACAGGTACAGGTGTAGCTGTTTATCTCCAAGTGGGAGATTGTTAGGTTGTGGAGCTAAAAGCTTCATCAAGATGCAAATAAGAGAAGTTACGGAGGTTACAAAGGTTGTAGAGAGTTGCAGAATGAGTTGCAGGGAAATTGACATCAGTCTAATCAACTGACATCAATTAGATAGCAGTGAAGAAGTAACCGATGTCAGTTACCAGTTGGCTGACATCAGTCAGGGAGGAGCCAACGTCGGTAGCCTGTGTGTGAACATGCAGTTTGCATGTTGATTTTGGAGAGTCTATTTTTGGACTGTTAGTTTGCATGTTAAAGGCTAGTTATAGTCTTGAGTTGCGTGTCTAATTATTGTAATTAAGATAGTCTAATTATTGTAAGCATGAGATCTATATATAGACTCATGGGCTGTATTGTAAGAGAGTGCTAGAGAGTAAGAGAGCAAAATAAGCTCCTTCAGAGAGAGGAGAGAAATGGTGTGTTCCTCCTAGTGCCACAGTACCAAGTGTGGGTGTTGGTTTGGAGAATCAGAAAGGTTCTTCGTGTATGTATGATCTTGGTTAGCAGGTATGCATGGCTTCTTTTGGAGATCTACAATGGTGAGTAAGGTCTAGTGATTTGCAGGTAGTAGTAGAGAGCAGGAGATCTACTTGGAGTACGATTGTGTACTTGGTGTATTGGTAGCATTGTTTTTGACTGGTGGAGGTGAACATCAATTCTGTATTGGAGTTGATTGTTGTGACTGAGAGAGAGAAAGAAGAAGGTCTTGAGGTGTGGCAAGCCTCTAAGGTGGAAGAAGAAGTGGCATCTTCTTTATTGTATTTTCTTCTGAGTGATTATTAATACAATTGTGTATTGTCTCTCATATTCCTGTGTTGTTTCATATTTCTAGTTACTTATCATTCTAGTTAAATTCCATGTTTAGTTGCTAATACAAGAGGTAATCATATGTGCTCTTATTGGGGAGCAAGATCCTGACAGTTTAATCTTTCTTCTTCAAAGTCTTCTTTCATTTAAGTCCTTTACAGCGATTTGAAAATTTCAAAGCAGTTGAACTTCTTTGAACTCGTTAAACCTTTGAACCATTTTGAAGTGGGGTTCAATGGTTTAATGGTTCATTCCATTTGTTTAAAGCCTACTAATGGACCTTTTGATTTAACTTCAATGTTGAACCAACCTTGAAATGCCTAAGTGTTTGGAAGTTATTCCTTTATGAGAGCCCACCTGTTGAAGTTGTTGAACCTGTTGAACCTGTGAGTCCTTTGACTAAAAATATTTAAATAATTGAATAACTTGAGCACTTAGAACATTTTTTGAGAAGGAAAGAGAGAATTTTGGCCTGTAGGACCAAAATAGTTGATATGTTGTCCCCAAAAATAAGTGATGGACTTTGGGAACAACAAGTCTGGTGTCTCATTCTAGAATTTCTTGGTGGTGATGAGACTAGTTACCATATGATTCATATGATAACTATGAGTAATCATGATGCCAGGGTCATTGCATATTTGTTATCATATACTCCAAATCATCAGCTAATGATTTGAGATCATCTGCATCTTCATCATGAAAGTCTTCAGTGGGGAAATCATCTAGAATTGGTTCATAGATGTCATCCTGAAGGTAAAGATTTTCATCAAAGTCGATGATATCCTACCATGTAGCTACATTGGAGGTAAAAATGGCTTTAATAGCAAGGTTTTTAGAATGTCATTGGGGAAAAATGTGGCTAGGTTTATGGCAAATTTAATAAATGGGTTGCTTGGATGGAGGATAAGCAGTGCGGCATTTCTTAAGTAAATGGTGTGGAGGAGTGTAGGAGTGCTTGCGTGGAAAAGAGCAATGCTTGAAAGAAAGTGCTTGTGATGCTAATTTTGGTGCTTGTGGGGTTAAACAAATATCTAACAGCCAAATGGGGTTGTTTTGAGGAAAATAGGAGCTATTTGAGAGGCTTGATGCTTGGTAAAATTTTGGATAGTCTTAGTCTTAGAGACTAATTACATAGCTTGCTGCTTAGCAAAGTCAATAACATCAGAAAGTGATAGATCTTCAATGGTTAGACTTTTGAGATCTATATAAGCAATGACTTTATCTATGAGATTATATGGCAAAGCATGCAAAATTTTTAATTTGATTTCTATGGACCCAAAGCTCTTACTTTCATATGCCAATTCTCTAAATTATTTGGCAAATGTATCAAACTATTTGAGATCGCAAAGCTCCATTTTGAGAAGCCATTTATTTGACTCTAGTTTCCTATTGCCAACTGGAGGAGCAAACTCATTAATAAATAAATAATATAATGCAGTTAAAGAATCAAGTTATGGACACACTCATTCTTTTCATTTTCTGTTATTGACTCCCACCATTGGGTAACAATCCCCTAAAAGAATTTTGAAGCAAACACAATAGTACTTATAGGGTCCAAATGGGCATTAACTATGATAACTCTCATAGAGTTACACCTGGAAAATATTTCATTCAATGTATTTAGCAAATCATCAATGTTTAGGTACCATGGCTAGAGTTAGATATGAGTCTTTTACATCATAGTAGTGCTGGGATGCTTCTTATGAGGTTTAAAACTAGAACTAAAATTGACCTCATATGTTAAAGCCAGAACTTGGGCTTCAGCTTCATAATCCTACTTGACTAACTAGTCGAGGCTTTCATCTAATGATGCTAGCTTAGTATCAATGGAAGATAATTGATTTTTCATATTGGTACAAACTTGGTTAGTATTGTCTTCAAGAATGGTTAGCTTATCTAAACTATGTCTGATGTATAGAACATCTTTACAAAGGTCATCAAAATTTTTAGAGAGATGAGAATTAAATATAGCAGTATAATTTATGTGCTTGAATTCATTTGATAGTTTTGCATCTCCTTAGAATGCAACAAAAAAATATTAAACAAGTCCTTTGGGATGCTTATACATTCCTTTATGTGGAGGCCACCTTCCACCTTTATACAGACTGACCTTATTTTTTGTATAAAATTTTAAATTATCTTCTCTTGGAAGATTCATCATAGTACAAGGTAACTAATCTTTTGGATTAGGTCCTTGATTGATCTCCTCATCTTCTATTAAGATGTGACCAGTAAAACTTGTGATAGTAGGTAGGGGCCGTATGGTTACAACTTCACTATTATCACTCAAAAACTATTACACTCTTTATACAAAAATTTGTTTGAATTTTTTATTCTTAGGATCCTTTAATAAGGGCAAGAGAAGAGCATACTCTTTGAACAAAGCTACTAGAATTCTAAAATGCTTAGAATTTTTTTGATATGAACTCTATGGGAGAGAGGCTTATTTATAGTATTTTGGGAGGTCCTGCCTAGAATCTTTGCGAAGGCAGTGTCATGTCCCATCATACTTTACAACATAAAAGTTAATCTATAGTGAAATGCTATTGGAAGCACTGGCTGAGGATGTATAGCTTAGTGGGTCCAACATTGCTTCCACTTCAGTTAGTAAGTCATCTTCACTTATCGACTGAAAAAGACAACTTAGCTGGAATGTACTGGAAAGATACCAGTGTTGGGGTCCAGCTTCACATGCGTGACAGTGGGGAGTGAGGTAGAAGTATGATTCCCATTCTAGATATCTTCTGATGATTGTGTGGATGACTGTCTTGTTCATGGTCTTCTTCTTCATGGATATGGTGAGGACCGTATCTTGCTACCCACAGATATAGGTGTTCATTATGTGAAGTCCTAATTTTTATCAGCCATGTCCATAAAAGACACTTTAAGAGTTTAGTGAACTGGTGGAAGAGAAATTCACTATTTAATCTTTTGATTATTATCACACTAGTGTTTTTATGATGATTTACTTGTATTGTCGCTGTTGAAGACATTTTTAGATCTTATCATAAATCATAGGAAATCCTGGTGTATCTTAGATGTAACCCTTCTCTGAGAATATGCTCTTGAACAAGAATATTCAAGGAGGCAAATCCTTGGTTATAGATTCTAGTTATATTAAAACTAGGAATTGGTTAATGCATCAAAGTAGTGGATGGATTTCGGCTGAGCCAATCAACTATAGTATTATCAGTACCTTTTATATGTTTTATAGAGAAGTTAAATTAGTTAAAAAATGATTGCCACTTGACATATTTACTGTGACCATCTTTCTGACCATGATCTTTTTCTGTAAAGGTCAAAAATCTAGTACAATTGATTTTTACAACAAAGTGTGGTAGATGTAGAAGTTTTTAATATGAACTTCTCTAAACACTTTTTTACATAATAAATCTCTTTATCAGAAGAGATCCATTTAAGAACATCAGTACTCAAAACTCTATTAGAGAATTCACAAATGAATTCTTTATTGTTATCTACACAAATAAGTACTCCTCTCCATGCAGTGTTAGAGGCATCAATATAAACCAATATATTGTCTGATTTTGAGATATGAGGCTCTTGAAGTAGTGCTACTTTTGATTTGATTTTTTGGATAGTAGCAGTGTGTTCATCTTTTCTTTTAAAAGCTTTCTTTTTCTAGAGAAGCTCCTGAAGTATGAACCTGTCTTTACCAGAGTTAGGATAAAAACTATTTAAGTAGTTTAATAATCCCAAAAAGGCTTGAAGCTTCACTTTATCGAGCTATTCTAGAAAATTGATGACTTTTTATTTGATGTGTGGCTAGACTTATAGTTTGGAGTCTTGGACAATCATTCCAAGAAAATTACATTCAGTCTTATAGAGCTAGATTTTTGTGTCTGATAAGACTATCCTTGCATCTTTTGCCATATCAAAGAATGTTGTGAGGTGAGAGTAATGTTCAAAAAGAGAATTAATGAAAATAAGAATATCATCTATATATACACACAAAAAATATGACCTGCCTTTGAAGATGTTATCCATATGGGCTTGATAAAATGCTGGAGCATTTATTAAGCAAAATGGCATAACATTCCACTGATAATGGCTGAATGGGTAGTTGAATGTTGTCTTTTCTCTGTTGGCATCCTTGACCTAGATCTAATAAAAGCCTAATTTGCAATCGAATTGGGAGAAATATTTACATGTTGCTACTTTCTCCAGTAGATAGATTTTATCTGGAATTAGATATAGAAAAGGCTGAGTAATGGCATTTAATGGTCTGTAATTGATGACCATTCTTTTCTTTCCTCTTTTCTACTCTGAGTGCTTATTCACCATGAAGGCATAGTAGTAATAAGGAGAGGTTGACTTTTCTATAAACCCATTAGTTTCTAGTTCTTTGATTTGTAGTTCCATATCGTTGTAATCCTGTGCTGGTATTGGGATCTTCTTCCCAACCTTCATATGCTTTCCTTCGATGATTTGGACGGTCATCTTAGGAATAGATTTGGACCAAAACTACTAAGGGTTGTTAGAATAGATAGTGGTTCTAATCTTGTCTCCTATGGACTATATTTTAATAGGAATTACTAGTTCATGTATTTGGGTCATTGAACTAGGGAATTGCTTAGTTGCATATATGAGGCATGGAATCCTGAGCCTTTCATTATCTATAGTGAACATGATACTCTTTGTGGTAGAGCCATAGGGTAAGTATCTATCTATAAAAACACCTCCTAGTAGAATATCTACAGGTGTCCTATCTAATGCAAGGAAATCACACTAGAATATTTTATCTTGGATTCAAAGGGTTTGTTGGTGCTTATATCTATTACATACAAAACTATTCCCTTGGAAATCTAGGCTCTTATAAGTTAGGGATTCATCCAATGTCTTCCAATCATGGATGATTTGTGGTTTATCAAAAGAGATAGAAGCTCTAGTATCTATTTGTGTATCTATTAGTCTGCCATTTATTTCTATGTTTATAAACTGGGCAAACTTTCCATTTATCAGCTGAGTGAGGTAAGCTAGCTATGAGATTTCTAAAGGAGGAATACTAGTACATACCAGTTTGTCTCCTTGGGTCTTGTATAGTGGCTTGCTCAATTTATATGACTTATTCTTCTTATTATACTTCCTCTTCTTCCTTAAGGTTACTGCATTCACTTGCGAAGTAATCCTGGTCTAAGTAGAAAGAGCTTTCTACTTCATCCTTTTCTTCCTTTTCTGTGGGCAAAAGGATATCCCACTATGGCTCTATTACTGGTGCTAGAATTTCTCTTGGAGGTTTTGTATTGGTGAATTTATTCTTTATTCAAGATGCACTAGGCTTGAAAGAGCTCTAAAATTGCATAGGAGGATGTTGAGGCCTTTACAATGTTGGTGGCATTTTTGCAATAGAGGACTATCTCCCTCTGGTAGTTCCTTGTCCTCAACTATATCCTCTAGTCCTTGGTCTGGTGTCTCATTCTAGAACTTCTTAGTGGTGATGAGACCAATTTCCATGTTCTTTGTATGATAACTATGAGTAATCATGATGCTAGGGCCATTGCATATTTGTGAGCGGTTACTCCAAATCATTGGCTAACGATTCAAGAGCATCTACATCTTCATCATTAAAGTCTTCAGTAGGGAGATAATCTAGAATTGGTTCGTAGATGTCATCCTAAAGGTAAAGATCTTCATCAGAGTTGATGATATCCCACCACGTAGCTATGTTGGAGGTAATAATGGCTTTGACAGTAGGGTTTATACCATGGCATTGGGGAGCAATGTGGCCAAGATTGTGGCAAATGTAACAAATGGGTTTCTTGGATGGATGACAAGTAGTGTGGCATTTCTTAAGGAAATAGTGTGGAGGAGCGTAGGAGTGCTTATGTGGAAAGAGAGACACTTGAAAGAAAGGTGCTTGTGACACTACTTTTGGTGCTTACGAGGTTGAAGAAATGGTTGACAGCCAAATGGGGTTATTTTAGGGAAAACATGAGCTATTTGAGAGGCTTGATGCTTGGTAAGCTTTTGGATAGTCTTAGTCTCAGAGACTAATTACATAGCTTGATATTTAGCAAAGTCAATAACATCAAAAAGTGATAGATCTTCAATGGTTAGACTTTTTAGATCTATATAAGCAATGACTTTATCTATGAGATTATATGGCAAAGCATGTAAAAATTTTAATTTGATTTCTGTGGACCCAAAGCCCTTACTTTCATATGCCAATTCTATGAATTGTTTGGCAAATGCATCAAACTGTTTAAGATTGCAAAGCTCCATTTTGAGAATCCATTTCTTTGATTCCAATTCCCTGTTGACAATTGGAGGAGCAAACTCATTAATCAATAAATGATATAATGCAGCTAAATAATCAGGATGAGTATGGACATGCTCATTCTATTGATTTTTTGGACATCAACAGTGTGTTCATCTTTCCATTTAAAAGCTTTGTTTTTATGGAGAAGCTCCTAAGGTATGAACATGTCTTCACCAGAGTTAGGATAAAAAATATTTAAGTAGTTTAATAATCCCAAAAAGGCTTCAATCTTTGATTTATCAAGCTATTCTAGAAAATTGATGACTTTTTCTTTGATGTGTGGCTAGACTTGTAGTTTGGAGTCTTCGACAATCATTCCAAGAAAATTGCATTTAGTCTTACAGAGCTAGATTTTTGTGTCTGATAAGACTATCCCTACATCTTTTTCCATCTCAAAGAATGTTGTGAGGTGAGAGTAATGTTTAGAAAGAGAATTACTGAAAATAAGAATATCATCTATATATACACACAAAAAATGTGACGTGCCTTTGAAGATGTTATCCATATGGGCTTGATAAAATGTTGGAGCATTCATTAAGCCAAATGGCATAACATTCCCCTGATAATGGCGAAATGGGCAGCTGAATGCTATCTTTTCTCTATTGGTATCCTTGACCTAGATCTGATAAAAGCTTGATTTGCAATTGAATTGGGAGAAATATTTACATGTTGCTACTTTTTCCAATAGATAGCTTTTATCTGGAATTGGATATGGAAAAGGCTGAGTAATGGCATTTAATGGTCTGTAATTGATGACCATTCTTTTCTTTTCTCTTTTCTACTCTTAGTGCTTATTCACCATCAAGGCATAACAACAATAAGGAGAGGTTGACTTTTCTATAAACCCGTTACTTTCTAGTTCCTTCATCTGTAGTTCTATATCATTGTAATCATGTGTTGGTATTGGGATCTTCTTCCCAAATTTCATGTGTTTTCCTTCGATGAGTTGGATGGTCATCTCAGGCATAGATTTGGACCAAAACTACTGAGGGTTATCAAAATAGATAGTGGTTATAGTCTTGTCTCCTATGGATTGTATTTCTATAGGAATTACTAGTTAAGGTATTTAGGTCATTAAACTAGGGAATTGCTCAGTTGCATATATGAGGCATGGAATCCTGAGCCTTTCATTATCTATAGTGAACATGATACTCTTTGTGTTAGAACCATAGGGTGAGTATCTATCTATAAAAGCACCTCCTAGTAGAATATTTATAGGCATCTTATCTAATGCAAAGAAATCACACTAGAAGATTTTATCTTAGATTTGAAGGGTTTGTTGGTGCTTATACCTATTACATACAAAACTGTTCCCTTAGACATCTAGGCTCTTATAAGCTAAGTATTCATCCAATGTCTTCTAATCATGGATGATTTGTGATTTAGCAAAGGAGAGAGAAGCTCCAATATTTATTTATACATCTATTAGTCTACCATTTATTTCTAAGGTTATAAATTGGGCAAACTTTCCATTTATCAGCTGAGTGAGGTAAGCTGGCTGTGAGATTTCTAAAGGAGGAATAATAGTACATATCAATTTTTATCTCCTTGGGTCTTGTATAGTGGCTTGCTTAGTGTAGATGACTTCTTCTTCTTCTTCTTCTACTTCCTCTTCTTCCTTAAGGTTACTGCATTCCCCTGGGCAGTAGTCTTGGTCTGAGTAGAAGGAGCTTTCTACTTCATCCTTTTCTTCCTTTTCTATGGACAGAAGGATATCCCATTATGGCTCTATTACTGGTGCTGGAATTTATCTTGGAGGTTCTATACTAGTGAATTTATTCTTTATCCAAGAGGCATTGGGCATGAAAGAGCTCTAAAATTGCAAAGGAGGATGTTGAGGCCTCTGCAATGTTGGTGGTATTTCTGGTATAGAGGGTTGTTTCCCTCTGGTAGTTCATTGTCCTCGACTGTATCCTCTGGTCCATGGTTTGGTGTCTCCTTTTGCAACTTCTTGGTGGTGACAAGACCAGTTACCATGTGCTTCGTATGATAAATGTGAGTAATCATGATGCTAGTGCTGTTACATATTTGTGAGAGGTTGCTCCAAATATTCAACTAATGATTTGAGAGCATCTGCACATTCATCATCAAAGTCTTCAATGGGGAGATCATCTAGGATTGGTTCATAGCTATCATCCTGAAGGTAAAGATCTTCATTAGAATTGATGATATCCCACCACGTAGCTACGTTGGAGGTAAAAATGGCTTTGACAACAGGGTTTTTATAATGGCATAGGGGATCAATATGGCCAAGTTTATGGCATATATAACAAATGAGTTGATTAGATGGAGGATGAGTAGTGCAGCATTTCTTAAGGAAATGGTGTGGAGGAGTGTAGGAGTGATTGCATGGAAAAGAGTGATGCTTGAAAGAAAGGTACTTACGATGTTGCTTTTGGTGCTTGCAGGGTTAAACAAATGGCTGATAGCCAAATGGGGCAATTTCAGGGAAAATAGGAGCTATTTGAGAGGCTTGATGCTTGGTAAGCTTTTGGATAGTCTTAGTCTCAAAGACTAATTGCATAGCTTACTACTTAGCAAAGTCAATAACATTAGAAAGTGATAGATATTCAATGGTTATACTTTTGAGATATATATAAGCAATGACTTTATATATGAATTTATATGGCAAAACATGCAAATATTTTAATTTGATTTTTGTGGACCCAAAGCTCTTCCTTTCATATGCCAATTCTCTGAATTGTTTGGCAAATGCATCAAAATATTTGAGATCGCAGAGCTCTATTTTGAGAAGCCATTTCTTTGATTCCAGTTCCCTATTATCAACTAGAGGAACAAACTCATTAATCAATAAATGATATAATGTAGCTAAAGAATCAGGTTGAGTATGGACATGCTCATTCTGTTCATTTTTTGACATGGAATCCCACCATTGGGTAACAATCCCCTAAAATAATTTTGAAGCAAAGACAATAATACCTATAGGGTCCAAATGGGCATTAAGTATGACAACTCTCATAGAGTTACACCAGGTAGATATTTCATTCAATGGATTTGGTAAATCATCAATGTTTAGGTACCATGGTTGGAGTTGGATATGATTCCTTTGCATCATAGTAGTGTTGGGATGTTTCTTCTGAGGTTTAAAATTAAAACTAAAATTGACCTCATATGTTAAAGCTAGAACTTAGGCTTCAGCTTCCTAATCCTGCTTGACTAACTAGTCAAGGATTTCATCTAATGCTGCTAGCTTAGTATCAATGGAAGACAATTGATTTTGCATATTGGTACAGACATGGTTAGTATTTTCTTTAAGAATGGTTAGCTTATCTAAACTATGTCTGATGTATAAAACATATTTACAAAGGTCATCAAAAATTTTAGAGAGATGAGAATTAAATCTAGCAGTATAATTTATGTGCTTGAATTCATTTGATGGTTCTACATCTCCTTGGAATGTTGCATGAAAATATTGAACAAGTCCTTTAGCCTGCTTATACATTCCTTTATGTGGAGGCCACCTTCCACCTTTATATAGACTGACCTTATTTTCTATATAAAATTCTAAATTATCTTCTCTTGGAAGATTCATCATAGTACAGGGTAATTGATCTTTTGGATTAGGTCCTTGATTGATCTCCTCATCTTCTATTAAGATGTGACCTGTTTTGATTGCTCTCCTGGAGGAAGAGGTAGATGGTCTAGAAGGAGAAAGAATAGTAAGATTATTCACAGAGAGAGATCTTGGAAGAATATTTATGATCTTACCATCACTTTTATGCACAATAGCTTGACCTTTCATTTTTGGAGAATTTTTTTTAAGCCAATCAAGCTTCTAATCAAAGGGTATTTCAACAGACTCTATATGACCCTTCTGTAACTAGACTATTCCACTAAGTCTGTGTGCATATGGTAAATTCTCTAAGATCTTGGGATGATTAGTATTAGTCATACTATAGACAACAAAAATGTTTATAGAAGCATATTTAAACTCACCAAATATTTCTAAACCAAAAAGTGAGGTAAATAAACCTCAACAATCTAAAGATCCAAACTTGACTTCTTTACAGCTTCTATCTCAGACTGCAATAGAGAGGTTTGGATAAAACTCATAACAAATGACTTCATCATTTAGGTGACCAAGGCTTGATATTTTATAGGCATGTTTAAAGATGACTTGGCATCTATCACATAAGGCTAAATATATTATAGGCTTAATATTACCAGGAATCAACGGAGTAATATGGACATGAATAAGACCAAAGTGAACAAATTTGACATCTTCATGTGAATGGAGATAGTTGATTTCAAGTTTAGGCAGTAAAGATAACAAATTGGTTTGGAAGTTCTTGTTTTGCTTATAACTTAAAGTAAGCTCAATTGATTTGATTCTGGGTTTGACAAAAGATAAATAAGTAGACTTATAAATAAACTTAGATTTTAAAAGCTCAGATTTATTTGAGACATGTGAAGCTTTAATAGCTGGGGGTTTATAAAGATTGTTTTCCTTCTCAAGGTTCTTTTCTGTAAACTCAATATCAAGGCATTCTAATATTTGTTTAGGAATAAAGGGAGGAAGTTCATACATTCCTTCTAAATTAGATTCATTTAGAATTTCTACTGTAGAGGACATCTGGGATTTACCAAATTCCATGGTTAAGAGATTAAGGTTTCGATAAGTGAGAAAATTCTAGACATAGAAACAAAAGTGCAGAGAAAAAGGGCCTAAGACAATTTTAAGAAATGGCTAGGGACTCGATGCAACAACTTTCTCAAATAAATGCTCAAAGCAAGGAAACTTAAAAGTCTTACAAGAAATTCTTATAGATGCATACAATAGAAGATCACTACAGCTCTAATACCAATCTTTTCATGTTAGTAGATGCTTCCTCTTGATATAATTCTTGATAAGAATTTACAAGAAAACCCATGACAATAGGCAGGGGCTGAATGGCTACATCTTCACTATTATCACTCAAAAACTATTACTCTTTATACAATTTTTTTTTTGAATTTTTGATTCTCAGGATCCTTCAAGAAGGGAAAGAGAAGAGCATATTCTTTGAACAAAGCTACTAGACTTCTAAAATGCTTAATTTTTTTTTATATGAACTCTATGGGAGAGAGGATTATTTATAGTATTTTGGGAGGTCTTGCCTAGAATCTTTGCCAACGTGGTGTCATGTGCCATCATACTTTACAGCATAAAAGTTAATTTACAGTGAAATGTTGTTAGAATTACTAGATGAGGACATCTGGTTTAGTGGGTCCAACATTACTTCCACTTCAGTCAGTAAGTCATCTTCACTTATCTGTTGAAAAAGACACCTTAGCTAAATTTTACTAGAAAGATGCCAGTGCTGGGGTCTAGCTTCACATGCATGATAGTGGGGAGTGATGTAGAAGTATAATTCCCATTCTAGTTGTCTTCTAATGATTGTGTGGATAGCTATGTCTTGTTCATGGTCTTCTTCTTCATGGATATGGTGAGGATCATATCTTGCTAGCCACTAATATAGGTGTTCATTATGTGAAGACCTGATTTTTATCATCCATGTCCATAAAGGACACTTTAAGAGTGCAGTGAACTAGTGGAAGAGAAATTCACTATTTAATCTTTTGATTATTATCACACTAGTGTTTTGATGATGATTTGGTTGTATTGTTGCTACTGAAGGCATCTGTAGATCTTGTTCTAAACCATAGGAAATCCTGGTGTATCTTGGATGCAACCCTTCTCTGACAATCTGCTCTTGAACAAGAATATTCAAGGAGGCAAATCCTTGGTTATAGATTTTGGTTAGATTAAAACTAGGAATTGGTTGATGCATCAAAGTAGTGGATGGATTTCAGTTGAGCCAATAAGTTGTAGTATTATTGTTACCTTTTATATGTTCTATAGAGAAGTTAAATTGGTTAAAAAATGCTTGCCACCTGACATATTTACCGCAACCATCTTTTCGACCATGATCTTTTTCTCTAAAGGTCAAAAATCTAGTACAATCAGTTTTTACAACAAACTATGGCAGATGTAGAAGTTTTAATATGAAATTCTCTAAACACTTTTTTATAGAATAGATCTCTTTATCAAAAGAGATCCATTTAAAAACATCAGTACTAAAAACTCCACTAGAGAATTCATAAATGAGCTTTTTATTATTATGTACACAAACAAGTACTCCTCCCCATGTAATATTAGAGGCATCAGTATAAACTAACATATTGT
This sequence comes from Torreya grandis, assembly GCA_037957365.1. Lineage (NCBI taxonomy): Eukaryota > Viridiplantae > Streptophyta > Pinopsida > Cupressales > Taxaceae > Torreya > Torreya grandis. The sequence goes on along the minus strand of JARHVA010001458.1, from coordinate 422,965 downwards.
CTAATTTTGGGATATGAAGCTTTGGAAGTAATGCTACTTTTGATTTTATTTTTTGGACAATAGCAATGTGTTCATCTTTCCATTTAAAAGCTTTCTTTTTCTAGAGAAGCTCCTGAAGTATGAACCTGTCTTCACCAGAGTTAGGATAAAAACTATTTAAGTAGTTTAATAATCCCAAAAAGGCTTCAAGATTTGATTTAACAAGATATTCTAGAAAATTGATGACTTTTTCTTTGATGTGTGGCTAGACTTGTAGTTTGGAGTCTTCGACAATCATTCCAAGAAAATTGCATTCAGTCTTACAGAGCTAGATTTTTGTGTCTGATAAGACTATCCCTACATCTTTTGCCATCTCAAAGAATGTTGTGAGGTGAGAGTAATGTTTAGAAAGAGAATTACTGAAAATAAGAATATCATCTATATATACACACAAAAAATGTGACGTGCCTTTGAAGATGTTATCCATATGGGCTTGATAAAATGTTGGAGCATTCATTAAGCCAAATGGCATAACATTCCCCTGATAATGGCCAAATGGGTAGCTGAATGCTATCTTTTCTCTATTGGTATCCTTGACCTAGATTTGATAAAAGCTTGATTTGCAATTGAATTGGGAGAAATATTTACATGTTCCTACTTTTTCCAATAGATAGCTTTTATCTGGAATTGGATATGGAAAAGGCTGAGTAATGGCATTTAATGGTCTGTAATTGATGACCATTCTTTTATTTTCTCTTTTCTACTCTTAGTGCTTATTCACCATCAAGGCATAGCAGCAATAAGGATAGGTTTACTTTTTTATAAACCCCTTACTTTCTAGTTCCTTGATCTGTAGTTCTATATCATTGTAATCCTGTGCTGGTATTGGGATCTTCTTCCCAACTTTCATATGTTTTCCTTCGATGAGTTGGATGGTCATCTCAGGCATAGATTTGGACCAAAACTACTGAGGGTTATCAGAATAGATAGTGGTTATAGTCTTGTCTCCTATGGATTGTATTTCAATAGGAATTACTAGTTTAGGTATTTGGGTCATTAAACTAGGGAATTGCTCAGTTGCATATATGAGGCATGGAATCCTGAGCCTTTCATTATCTATAGTGAACATGATACTCTTTGTGGTAGAACCATAGGGTGAGTATCTATCTATAAAAGCACCTCCTAGTAGAATATTTATAGGCATCTTATCTAATGCAAAGAAATCACACTAGAAGATTTTATCTTAGATTCGAAGGGTTTGTTGGTGCTTATACCTATTACATACAAAACTATTCCCTTGGACATCTAGACTCTTATAAGCTAAGTATTCATCCAATGTCTTCCAATCATGGATGATTTGTGATTTAGCAAAGGAGAGAGAAGCTCCAATATTTATTTATGCATCTATTAGTCTGCCATTTATTTCTAAGGTTATAAATTGGGCAAACTTTCCATTTATCAGTTGAGTGAGGTAAGCTGGCTGTGAGATTTCTAAAGGAGGAATACTACTACATACCCATTTTTATCTCCTTGGGTCTTGTATAGTGGCTTGCTTAGTGTAGATGACTTCTTCTTCTTCTTCTCCTTCTACTTCCTCTTCTTCCTTAAGGTTACTGCCTTCACCTGGGCAGTAATCTTGGTCTGAGTAGAAGAAGCTTTCTACTTCTTCATCCTTTTCTTCCTTTTCTGTGGGTAGAAGGATATCCCATTATGGCTCTATTACTAGTGCTATAATTTATCTTGGAGGTTCTATACTAGTGAATTTATTCCTTATCCAAGAGGAATTGGGCTTGAAAGAGCTCTAAAATTGCAAAGGAGGATGTTGAGGCCTCTGCAATGTTGGTGGTATTTCTGGTATAGAGGGTTGTCTCCCTCTGGTAGTTCATTGTCCTCGACTGTATCCTCTGGTCTCCTTTTAGAACTTCTTGGTGGTGACAAGACCAGTTACCATGTGCTTCATATGATAACTGTGAGTAATCATGATGCTAGAGCTATTACATATTTGTGAGAGGTTATTCCAAATATTTAACTAATGATTTGAGAGCATCTGCACATTCATCATCAAAGTCTTCAATGGGGAGGTCATCTAGGATTGGTTCATAGCTATCATCCTGAAGGTAAAGATCTTCATTAGAATCAATGATATCCCACCACGCAGCTACGTTGGAGGTAAAAATGGCTTTGACAACAGGGTTTTTATAATGGCATAGGGGATCAATATGGCCAAGTTTATGGAAAATATAACAAATGAGTTGCTTATATGGAGGATGAGTAGTGCAACATTTCTTAAGGAAATGGTGTGGAGGAGTGTAGGAGTGCTTGCATGGAAAAGAGTGACGCTTGAAAGAAAGGTACTTGCGATGTTGCTTTTGGTGCTTGCGGGATTGAACAAATGGCCGACAGCTAAATGGGGCTATTTCAGGGAAAATAGGAGCTATTTGAGAGGATTGATGCTTGGTAAGCTTTTGGATAGTCTTAGTCTTAGAGACAAATTGCTTAGCTTGCTACTTAGTAAAGTTAATAACATCAAAAATTGATAGATCTTCAATGGTTAGACCTTTGAGATCTATATAAGCAATGACTTTATCTATGAGATTATATGGCAAAACATGCAAATATTTTAATTTGATTTTTGTGGACCCAAAGCTCTTCCTTTCATATGCCAATTCTTTGAATTGTTTGGCAAATGCATCAAAATATTTAAGATCACAATGCTCTATTTTGAGAAGCCATTTCTTTGATTCCAGTTCCCTATTATCAACTGGAGGAACAAACTCATTAATCAATAAATGATATAATGTAGCTAAGGAATTAGGTTGAGTATGGACATGCTCATTCTGTTCATTTTTTGTCATGGAATCCCACCATTGGGTAACAATCCCCTAAAAGAATTTTGAAGCAAAGACAATAGTACCTATAGGGTCCAAATGGGCATTAACTATGATAACTCTCATAGAGTTACACTAGGTAGATATTTCAATCAATGGATTTGGCAAATCATCAATGTTTAGGTACCATGGTTAGAGTTGGATATGAGTCCTTTGCATCATAGTAGTGTTGGGATGTTTCTTATGAGGTTTAAAACTAGAACTAAAATTGACCTCATATGATAAAGCTAGAACTTAGGCTTCAGCTTCGTAATCCTACTTGACTAACTAGTCAAGGATTTCATCTAATGCTGCTAGCTTAGTATCAATGGAAGACAATTGATTTTGCATATTGGTACAAACTTGGTTAGTATTGTCTTTAATAATGGTTAGCTTTTTTAAACTATGTTTGATGTATAGAACATATTTACAAAGGTCATCAAAAATTTTAGAGAGATGAGAATTAAATCTAGCAGTATAATTTATGTGCTTGAATTCATTTGACGGTTCTACATCTCCTTGGAATGTTGCAGAAAAATATTGAACAAGTCCTTTAGCCTGCTTATACATTCCTTTATGTGGAGGCCACCTTCCACATTTATATAGACTGACCTTATTTTCTATATAAAATTATAAATTATCTTCTCTTGGAAGATTCATCATAGTACAAGGTAATTGATCTTTTGGATTAGGTCCTTGATTGATCTCCTCATCTTCTATTAAGATGTGACCTGTTTTGATTGCTCTCCTAGAGGGAGAGGTAGATGGTCTAGAAGGAGAAAGAATAGTAAGATTATTCACAGAGAGAGATCTTGGAAGAATATTTATGGTCTTACCATCACTTTTATGCACAATAGCTTGACCTTTCATTTTTGGAGAAATTTTTTTAAGCCAATCAAGCTTCCAATCAAAGGGTATTTCAACAGACTCTATATGACCCTTCTGTAACTAGACTATTCCACTAAGTCTGCGTGCATATGGTAAATTCTCTAAGATCTTGGGATGATTAGTATTAGTCATACTATAGACAACAAAAATGTTTATAGAAGCATATTTAAACTCACCAAACATTTTTAGACCAAAAAGTGAGGTAAATAAACCCTAAGAAAATAAGCAAAATGATTCTATTATGATTTAATAGAATCATTTTGCTTATTTTCACTTTATTTTATTGATGATTTGGTAAATCCATTGAATGAAATATCTTCCTGGTGTAACTCTATGAGAGTTATCATAGTTAATGCCCATTTGGACCCTATAGGTACTACTGTCTTTGCTTCAAAATTCTTTTGGGGGATTGTTACCCAATGGTGGGATTCCATGACAGAAAATGAACAGAATGAGCATGTCCATACTCAACTTGGCATCACAACATGTTATGGGTTCTCCTTGGAGTAAACAATAGTAATATGAGTCAAGTCTAATTATAGATGCCCCATCTGAGGGTCATGGAGAGACATGAGATGATGTCTATGATGTATTGATGTAAACATATTTTTGAGAGGTATAATTTGATTACTATTGGTCCCCTAATTTGATGTATAAATTTAGTGTAATCTAATGCTGGTTTAATCCAAGGACTGAGAAGTTTAACCTAATTTCCTTAAATTGCATGAACTATTACCACCAGAAGTTCAATGTCTATTTGATAAATGTTTGGAATTCTTATTAACTGATTGAACTTGATTTCTAATTGATGTTGAGTATAACTTACCAATTTATAAAATAAGGGATAGTGCTTCCATTCTAAAATAAACATAAAAAAGGGAAAAGGGATTAGAAAAAGAGATTTATAATTATGAGAATGTTAATGTTTGATAACTGAAGCATGCCAAGTCACAATTATACCATTGTGTGCCTAGTTTAGTAATTGCACAAATGTTTAACCACCTAGTGGGCAAACTTATACAAGATAATAATTTGAAAGTTTGACTCATAAATTATTCACTAAATATAAACACCTCAAAAGGCCTATAACATGCTGCAAATATGACTTTTAAATTACTTTATAGTCGCAAGAACATAAATAAAAGGGTGTTCTAAAACAAATGAAAAGAACTTACAAGAAAACTAGATTAACATAAGCATAATATAATTACTACATTCATTAAGTAACATAACATAACATCAATTCCTTATCATAGGAATAAACTCTAAAAAATAAATCATGGACTACATTCCCAAGCAAGAAAATAAAGTGAAAATAAGCAAAATGATTCTATTGTGATTTACCAGAGTTTCATTGCACTAAATGTTGACCCTTTCAAATGAAAAACAATATACATTATATAGATAGAATTGTACATGAAGTTTAATTATCCGGATATTGGGGTGGTTACAAAAATTCAATGATGACTGGTGATGCAATTGGGATTTTTTTATCATTGACAAATTTTCCAACTTGAGTGTGATTTATAGTTAGAAGTCATGCCTATTAAAGGCTAATTTTTATCTTTTATGTTCATTGTCTCTTCTTGGATCCTTGGCATGTGCATGCCATGTGATGACTCATATACTATTTTACACTAAATTTAGGGGACCAATAGTAATCAAATTCAAATATTGGTGGTAAATTATCATTTGGATTTTCTTGGGATTACCATTCCATCATGCCTTGCACAGACTTTTGCATTCAATTTTTTTAGAGGATGATTAAATGGATGAGACATCAATAGATTAACTTTAGGGAATATTGGATAAATTCACCCCTTTAATAGCCTAAAATCTACCACTTCTAGGCTTTTTAGTTGGTGAGGAACTAACAACATTTTTTACTATGTTTTTTAGATGTGACACACAATCATCATAGGATTTTTGATAATTTTGATGGCCAAATAGGCCATCAATCTTGGTCTAATCATATTTTGATGTCACTAATGAAACATGGATACTCCTAAACTTCTAATTACTTCTCCTTTTATAGGCTCTATGTCTTACTTCAGAGGGTCCCACGTTTTTACTACATGGTAGTCCTTTGGCCTTCTCGGTCTTTAGATTTATTATTTGGGTTTCCATCATCATCCCCATGTGGTCTTAGGTTTTAACCTATATTTTTACCTAGATATCACCATGGATATGTGGATTATCCTTAGTTTCTAAATCTATCCATGCTTTGGTGAGTTTATTTCCTATATCCACATGAAATTGGGCTTTCTTTATCTTCCACCTATCCCTCCAAGCTCTTGGTCTCCTGGGATGGCACCACATGGAATAATCCTAGTCCCTCATAAAATGATACTTTATTAATTCCTCTTAAGGTCTAGGATAATACTTATATCACTTTAGGTTCCTAGGATCCTGAGATGGCACCACATGGTGTAATCCAAAACTCTTAGGTGCCCAAATTTTTTACACTACCGATTCATTACCAGGCCATCAAGCTCTTAGGATGGTTCCAAGTGGCACAATCCTAGGATCATAGAATAATGAAAATTTACATTGCCTTTAATTCTCTAATGGGATGGGTCATTGGGATCATGCCATGTGGTATTATCTCATGTCCTAGGAGTTTAAAAAGATAATTTTTTTTGAATTTTTTTTACTGCAGAGTTATTTACCGATGAGATTTGGATGCATGGAAGAATATGGGGGGACCTAAAGTCTTTTAAACCTATGAAAAATAATAAAATTTACTAAGTAAATATATTATATAAATCCAAGTCTTTTACAAGAAAATTTTCTGTGAGAAGTAGTCAATTAATATAGAAATTAAAACCAATCATTCTCATATAACAAAGATTTAAGCCCAAACATTCATAAGATAAAATCTATAGAAAATGTAGTAAAATGATCTAAAACAAAGGGAAAATAAACTTGATTCACACATAGGTAGAGATCATCATGATTTATTTAATATTTATCTAAGTCTCAAATAAGGCATTATGAGAAATTTTACTACAATAATCATACTAATGAGTTATACTACCAAAAGGAGGCCATAAATAGGTCCCAAAAGCCATATGAATTTACCAAAATCCTAGGTGAAAAATTCAAATGGGCAAATAATAAGGAATTTTATCATGGCCTAAGACTTCATATGCTCAAATTAAACTTACAAGTTATACTATGAAAGTTTAGACTAATTTGAGCAAAATGTAAAAGTATTAGACTTAGGCACGAACAATCATTTATAACTTAGCATATGACTAACTACCTATCAATGAAGGGATCAAATAAAGACAAAAAAATAAATCTAATGATATCCTCTAAACTAAGTAAATGAGATTTAGCTCAAAATAAAGAGGGTCTTTATTTTTATTCTAAAAATGGGGTAAGTTAGTGAAAGTAAAAACATTGGTGACTTCCTACTGGGAGATACTTCTTGAGTATCTTAAGTAATTAAAAAAATTTGGTTCATGCATCTAAACATAAGTATTAATTGCAATAAATTTATTTAAACATATTTTATAAAAGTGGAAAACAAATTATAATCCAACACATGACATACTAATCTATTTTCTTGTCAAAGATCATCAATGTGTGACTTTCAAGTGATTAACCCATTTATAATTTTGCATATACACACAATCCTTCAGATATTATCAAATGATTATAAATTTTAAGGGAGTAATATTTAGAAATTTGTCCTAGGGGATAAATGGCATGGGAATTGATCCATTATTATCCAGGTGTCTATAGCCTTCATAGAGATACCTCTAGTCTCCCTCAAGACTTTACTCCACTACCAACCAAACCAAAAAGCCCATGGTGGAGATTGTTCAAATCACCCTTTTGAGGATCTTGGGATTTCACATGTTATTTTCATTCTCTTTTCATTTATTCCCATTTTGAAGGGGTTTTATTTTTCATTCTATTGAGGGTTTGGGACCAAGCCCAAGGTTTAGTAAAGTTTAGAAAGTTCATTGATCAATTGAGACAAATAAGAAATGATAGTGTTATATGCCTGATTTAAAATTATGTTTAGTGCATTTGATGGATTTAAATAAAGAATGAAATGTTTCTAAATCCATGTGCTTAGTTAAAAATCATAGGTCACAATAATTCTAAAGATGTAAAAAGTACAATAGCTTACATAGAATGTTCAAGCAATGTTTTTAGTTAGGCTCTAAAAATGGCATTGATGTTATGTTCACACAAATAGACCATTTATTTCATTAAGAATTATTTAAACAAGGGAATACTCAAGATAAAATAAGACATTTCAACCTAAAAATATAGACAACAAGGCTTAACCTAATGAGAAGAAAATTAAAACAAGGACAACAAGCAAAAAAAACTAAGAAAACAAGGGATGGGAAAAATGGAAGTCAATTACATGGATTTTCAAGGGAGAGCATGCCTAAAAATTAGTAAGGAACCTTCAAGCAATATTTTGAGAAGGCATATGGGGAACCAAATGTTCACCTATGTTTCCCTTAATGATAAGGAATTATCCCACATAGATTTACTAATGTTATTTTAGGAATTTAATAAGCCAAGTCAGATTACATAATTTAGTTATGTGTTTGTAGATACTTAAGAAATATTAATGGGAATAATTAAAATATATTTCCTTAGGTATGCACCTTGAATATTTTATGAAGAGAGAGATTGAGCATTGATACATACCATAATGAGCTAAATACTCAACCTGGGTGACACTTTTTACTTGTTGCCTTGAACAAGGAAATAATGGGGTGTTCCTCTAGTCAAAATAGGTGTTTTTTCAATCATGCTAGTTATAATCTTATAATTTTTTACTTCATCATTCATCACCAACTTAGATGACTCATCTATAAATCTTCTTAGAAATGAGAGCTCTTGAAATTATTGTTTCTATATTCTTAAATAGATAACTGAATTCAACTCAACTTTGAATTTATTAGTACATCAGTTAATTATTTAAAAAGGAGAGACAAGAAAAAATATGGTAAAAGAATAAGACTACATATAAGACACACCCAAATGGATAAAACAAATAACCAACAGATAAAAGCAAACACACACAACTGAATTAAAACTACTCTAATGATAAACTAGAAAACTAACCTAAAAAGTAAATGCAATAAGAGACTAAACTATTATACACACTATACATTACCAATCTCATCTAAAAAACTTATTTAAAGATGTAGTGGAAGGGACAATTTAGAATTAGTGCTTCAATTACTACTCATTCAAGGATAATGGAAGATCATTTTCTTCTAGATCCTTTAAGTAGAAAACATTATGCCTTAGTAACTTGGCTATTTAGTATGGGTCAATCTAAAGTGGATAAAAATTGGAATGTTTACCCTTATTCTCATGGGCTTTATCCCATAGTAATACTAGATTCTAAATCCTAAAGGACTTCACCTTGGCTTTTTTTATCAAACCATCACTTGATAGTGATTTGATGCTTAGTAAAATTTAGTAAAGATTATATAAATGATATTTTATGATTATGTAGCACCTCAGTCTTATAATCATGACCTTGGATATCCTCTTAGTTATACACATGCCTTTCTTTGACAAGCCTTGTATCTACTCTATCTTATGCCTTTTAGCCTATCTCTTAGTCTTAACAGCTTATATTGATGACATAGACATCCCATCTTGCCCATAATGCTTAAAATATACTTATCTTACACCTGTGTAAGTTATAATCTTGTGCATACTCTCCTTCACCATAGATACTAATGTTTGGGTTAGATAGTAGCATTGTTGTTACTATCTTAGCCTACCACAAGTGTCCAATGCCATAAAGTCATCCAATTTTCAATGAAACACATTACAATGGTCAACCTAAGTGTTTTAATATGAGTTATCTCTTGATAGGATTGGTATAAATATAATATCAACTATTATTTATTCTTCACCTAAAAATCAGACCAAAATAACACTTAAGAATAACTCAATTTACCAAAAGGTTTCCTATTCTTCCCTATTAAGATATCAGTCAAAGGAACAACCTAGATACAAGTTTGAAGTACTAAAGGAGTATTCATAATGACATATTTTCTAAGTTACAAGTTAGGTCATTGTTGTACTTGTTTTACACATTACATGATTCACACAGAAGCCAACATGTAAGGGAGAACTACATGAGTCTAAGGCTCTCTTCTAGAGAATTGGCTATGTAGGCAACACCCTTTGATAGTGGATTCATTATACATTAGGTTGTTACCATGTGCCCACTAACGCATTTCCCCCCAAGGTCACATTGAAGATGAAAAGCTATGGTTTTGCCATTTCACTAGGAGTGATAGTCCATGACCCAAACACTGGCATCAACATAACTATCCCAGGTTGGCACAAGTTTCTAGAGAGCTAGAGGCATTAGATCCATAATCTAAAAATTGATCTAGAATATAATTCATGCTTATTTATTACTTGTATTATATCTAACATTGTATTAGAATCATAAATAGTGAATTACTTTATTTTATGTTATTTGTATATCTAGCATAGTTATACTTTCCATTAATAGCCTATCTCAGCTTTATAAATTTAACATATGGTACATCTAAATTTAACACATTAATTGGCATGTTATAGCTCTGATATTCACCATTATTCCCTATTATATCTATATCCTTAACCCTAAACACTAAATATGATCCACATCCAAATTAGGGTTAAACATTTGGTGGGCCCAATCTTTAAACATCAAAACCTAGGCCATCTAGGGTTTTTTGATTTATTTTCTTTGTTGTTGATCCTTGATTGTCATAAAAGATGTACAACATGGATTGATCCCTAAAGTTTGTATGCCTTTCCTATCTAATCCTCATTTAAATATTTAGATCATTTCAAAATGATAAAGAGGATTTTATTCCCCTTTTAAAAATGAAAGAGGATGACAACTTTCACACCTCTAATCAAGTTCATTTTAACCCCTATTCAAAGGGTATGGTGAATCATAATGTTATACACAAAATGGGTAACCATAAAACCCTTCCAACATCCCTTGATGGTATACATATGAATGTTCAATCTGACATACCTAGGGCTTATACTTGTGAAACCCTAGAAGATCTAGTATCAAATATGAGTAAGCTACTACACAAGTTACAAAATTAAAATAAGTCTTTAGACTCAAAAATAACTTTATTAAAAAATCATATTATTCCATTACAAAAACCTAAGCATATTATATTATCTAAGGTACCAAGGAGACAATTTATAATCCTACCTGAGTCCCCAATTTCATTACTCCTACAGTTATTAGAGTGCCAACTTATATCTCTCCCTCATGCTACTGAGGTTGATATGAGTCAGCCTCTACCCAAAGGATATGATGAACATGCTTATGTTGACTATCACCCAAGCCCTAGGCATGTTACAAATAGATGCTTTACCTTGAAACACAAGATTCAAGATCTTATCGATGACCAAAATTTTAATATTTGAGGATCCTCCAAAGGAATTTGATTCACAAAAAAATCATAAAATGCACACATCACCAAGATTTAACAATTACCTTACACATGGGTGGTGCTTATTGTTGGCATAACCATATTGATCCTACATAAATCAAAACCACTTAACATAAAGAATCTTCATTAGATTAGTTTAAACTTACAATATTTGTAAAATAAGGTCAGTTAGAAAGAATCCTTGGGAAACATAATAATACCAATTATTTATGGTCCTAAAGTAATTTAAACATGATTTTGGGTTATGCCTACCACATCTCCATATGCATTTACACTTGGAATGCTTTGGATATACAAAATAGAAGCATAAATTGACAAAAATCAATAAGGCATTTATTTTCCTCATGAAGGAAAGTTAATACATATTTCCAATGATATCATTACATATTCTACAATATATGCAAAATGTGATGAGGAACATGTTATGTCCCTCTTAACCTAGACAATCATGATTGAAATAATGTAAACGATACAACTTGACCTTGTAAGGTTCACAATGGGGGGAGAGATATATGACCATCCATTATATGGCATGATAAGATGATAATTCCTCATCATAAATAATACAACAAAAACATTCAAAAAGTCCACAAATACTTATATCACCTACATGTTCTATTGGCCACTTGGCATATATGTGTTAGTTCCATGTTGATGACTAGCATATCATTTTACTCCTACATACACATATACATACACATGTATACACATATACATGATACACTTATTTGGTCCTTCCCTATAATCATGTCATTAGGACATTGGGGGCATCTATCTTCTATGATCTTGATATACACAGGTTATATGATTTGATAATCAATCTATAATATCATTTTTGAGCTTATATATGTACTTACACATGCCTATTATCCATGGTTATAAATCACACATAGTATTTGATATGCTATGTACTTGACATTTTTTTAACACATTTTATCCATGGGACACTATGACATGTTTATGTTGGTTGCTTATGTTTTTCCCTTTACCCACTTCATTTAGTGTTTTGCCTTGATATTGTCTCTCTTTTTCAAGAATTTGAATATGTTCCAATTTATGTGGCCCCTATGCCTATTATTGGATTATTAGACATTTGAATATGTCATTTATTGATTTTGTGTACAATTCATTACATCATGTCCATTTGATTTCATGGCATTTGAACATGCCCCTTGTTTGCCATCTCCTTGGACCATTGCCTTTTGAATTTATTTTGAGTGCTATTGTGTGTGTGCTTGTTTACTTGTTGAGCTTATAATGTTATTATCTAGGCATTTACATGATATTTATCATGCCTCTTAGGCCTACGTGTGATCATATTAGTTCTATATGCTTCAATGTTACATCTAACTAGACATATTTCCTTTTATATGCTACATGGTTACATTCAAAAATTTACAATTGTCTTACCCTTTTAAGGTGAGATAAATACCAAGTACTATATTTATCTCACTTCAAGGGGGGAATATTAGTGGGGGCATGTCATGGTGATATGGCTTCCACATCTTTCACAATTTATATATTACAATGGGGGCATGCTTTGGAAGCATGTTCTCCACACTCACATAATATATGGTACTTACATCAATTATAGATTTAATGGGGGAATGTAATATGGACATGGATTCCACACATTTACAATTTTAGATTTAATGGGGGTATGCTTTGGAAGCATGTCCTCCAAATTAATTCAATCTAGTATTTTTAATTCATAGATTTAGTGGGGGCATGCTTTGAAAGCATGTTATCCACAACTACTCAATTTTTAGCATCTCCAATTTATAGTGGGGGAATGTTTTGGAAACATGTCCTCCACATTGGAACTTATATTAGTTTTATATTTATCCATATATAGTGGGGGAATGCTTTAGAAGTGTGTCCTCCACACTTACACAATTTTAAGAATTGCCAAAACACACAGTTATATGATTTAGATATACATTTATGGAATGAAAAAAATCTAAGGTGAATATGTTATGCAATATGTGACTAATATTATAAAATACAAATCAAATTCAGATTCCAAGAATATTACATGTACTGATACCCAATAAAGTCTTACAAACTTTAGCAAGGCAATATACTACAATAGTTGGCTAACCTTTTGGTATGGTTAGGGTGATTAAATCACCCAATCTTGAATTTTTTTTAAGTTTTAACTTGATCATCCAAACTCACCAATTTATACATATCATCATTGGGTTGCATGGTTGAGCTACTCTCAACAACCAGGTGGTAACTCACTCATGCTCCAAAGTTTGGGGAAGGTGACTTCTAATCTCTCTCTCTATTTATCTCTTTGGATATATTCGCTTTAAATAATTATCTATATTTATTCCAATCTTAGTTTCAAATCCTTACAATGATACATATTTTGAAAAAATAACTTGCTAATAGGCAAGGCAATTACAATTACACATATGTGTAATCTTAAACCTTCATATTTCAATTTCAATCCATTTCAATTAATTTTAAACCAAATTATATGCATTGATTATACACTATAACATGCTCTTGTTTATAGGTCAGTCACCAATAAAATTCTCAAACCCATCTCCAACAAAGCACTCAAATTAAACTCAAGCAAAGACAAGATGTGTATACACACCCATGTACTTATTCCTTTCATTTAAACTATAAATTTCATTACTTGATTAGATGGGGGAAAATGTATAATATATTTTGTGATTATGTATCACCTCAATATTGTAAACTTGGAAAAATCATGACCTTGATTATTCCTCTTAGTTTTACACATTCTTTGCTTCTACAAGCCTTATATCTACTCTATCTTGTGCCCCTTAGCCTATTTCTTAGCTAAACCAAAATTATATTAATGACACAAACATCTAATATTGAATATAATGATTAAAATATACTTATCTTATAGCTCTATAAATTTTGAGCTTATACCTACTCTTGTTCTCCATGGACACTAACATCCATGTCAGATAGTAATGTCAATAATACCATCTTGGCTTGATGAAAGTGTCTAATGCCCTAAGAGTCATTCAATTTTCAAATGAAACATATTAAAATGGTTGGCCTAAGTGATTTAATGTGAGTTATCTTCTGATATGATTGGTATAAACACAATATCAACCCTCATTCATTCCTCACTAATCAATTAGACTAAAAAACACTCAAGAAGTACTCAAGTTATCAAAAATGTTTCTATTCTTCCCTATTCTAATATAAATCAAAGGAAAAACATAGATATAGGTTTGAATTAATAAAGGAGAAATCATAAGGTCATATTTTACAAGTTATAAGCTAGGTTAATTTTTTACTTTTTTTACACATTACATGATTCACATACAAGCCAACATGTAGGGGAAAACTACATGAGTCTGATGCCCTCTTCTGGAGTATTGTCTATGTAGGCAATGCTCTTTGAAAATGGGGTAATTTTAGGTCATATTGATGCCATGTTCTCACTAACCCATTTTCACCCAAGATGACATTAAACATTTAAAGCTAGGTGATGTGAAGATGGTCAACAACTTCATTCAATCTTTGTCTTTGTTCTTTATTCCCTTCCATTGATAATGACGCAGTGGATCAATACTTCATGCAATATTTTGAGTTTTATCTAAATATTTGATGGATTATAATCTATTAATCATGTTATTTATGGTCCCTTTATACCTCTCCTCCACTTGGCAACATTCTTCAGCATGTATCTCTAAACCTTTGTAACCTTTTCCCTTCACACAGTCTAATATATTAGCCTTTTTTTAGGCTAATTCCTCTAGTATAGATTTATATGAATGCAATTTCTAAAAATAACCATGAATTAAAATACCCTTTATCTTAATATATCAGTATACAATATTTAATTACCTAACTCCCCTCTTAAGATAACTTTCTAGACCTTTCTAGGTCCTTGTTAGGTCTATTAGGGCTCTGTATCAAACACATACCTCTACAAATGTACTTTACGATATAAATTTGACCAAAAAACCTTAAAATATATTTAAAAAATTAATTAACACTAAATTAACAATTTTTATGAAATTATACTGGTGAAAAATAATTATATATCCTTTTATCTTCAAAAACCCTAGACAGGGTTTGTACAAGAATGATAGAACCTGAGAGGAATATAATCTAGGCTTTGAACTTTTTAAAGAGTTTCAATAGATTTTTATTATGGGAAAGGACATATAATATGATTATACACATTTTTACATCATTACAACCATCCCTCATCATTATTTTTCACATTCTTGAAACCATTTTATATTTGACTATGTGCTTAATACATATCCTATAGACTGTGTATTAGTTCCTTTCACTCAAGGGTATTGAAAAAAACTAAACCAAAATTAATTAACCTAGTGAGAATTATAATTAAATAATTATAAATGTATACAAGGTTAATCTATCATAATTTAAAAAATATTTACCTTAAAGGACTCATGTGCAACATTGTTTAGTAGAGAACACAAGAACATACAGGCTCTATTTGGAAACTCCTTAGAAGTCTATGTTATAATAATAAAAGATAATATATAAAACTTAAGTTATTGATAGGAATAGGTTAATACCTTATAAATATATTTCAATATCTTTTATCAACATCCTTTCCTGGGCATGTGCTCTCTCAGTCCTTTCTCTTGGCAAGGTGTGAACATACAAAGTCTTGCAACACCAATCTTCCCTGAGTAACTTCTCATTGGTAACTCCTGAACTTAGTATCCAAAATTATAAATTTAATTCTATTTATTTTTAGTATTTTTCATTTAGGATAAATTATACAATGTCTCTTAAGTCATATAATGAATATAAATTCTCTTTACCACTAAAAACAAAATGTAAAGGTACATACAAAATAGGCAGAACTTATTTCAAAATCTAAGATGCTTCTCTATTCATTTTATTTGGGGTTACATTTGTTTTTATTTGAATTCATACCCATATTTAACTCTTAATTTTTTCATGAAAAATTATCTAAAACACCTAACAACCATCTACTCAAAAAAGATTTAAAATCCTATAACTAAATCCTAACTACCTATATAACTCATTCTAGTATGTTGCCTAACTACTAACTTATTCACAAAAATGACCTATTATGTGAGTAATGTGAGTATTTAGACACCTTTAACACCTAAATCATAAAAAAAAACAAAACATTTAGACTTATTAAAACAAGTTTGTAGTCTCTAAAATCAACATGTAAATTTGAAAATTCAAACAAAGGATTTTGGCAGGAAAAGGCTTATATGAGCCTAATTCAAATCCACCAAGGATATAACAACTAATAATAACTAATAAAGACCAACATGACTTGAAAAAACTATATTATGTGAAATTAAACAATATTTATGAAATTTTAGTGATGCTCCTACATCATACTACTGAGAAGAAGAAAAACTTTTCCAAGAAAATTATAATTGATCTGACATTTTGGTCCCTTACAACATCCCTCTTCTAAGAGTAAGTCCCCCTATATCCCAAAGCCTATTTGAGATACCTAGGACTTTGTGATGATTTATTATCTTTATTATGGATCCCATTTTCTTTGCTTATCTCTTGATTCTTCTTTGAGGTTATATTCTTGTGCTTTGACCTCCTACTTGATCATCTTTAGCTTCTTCTTATGCTCCTATAACCAACCTACACATAAAACACACAAATAAATGAAAATAATATATTTATTATCCTCTTGGAAATCTCTCTCTTGATCATTCTTATTTTTTATCTCTTTTCTTGGTTTTATTGGTTATAGGAGTACTATTACAACTAAGGCTTCTTATTCACTATCTTTGGCCTCCATCATGTAACTCTCTTTTGCTGCAACTAATTACTCTTCACACTCCTCCTTATCACCATGAAAATCATTATCCAATGTTTTTATCTCCCTATATAACTACTCAACACTCTCATATGTAAACTATAAATTAAGTTTCTCTTTTATAAGTCTTCAATGAGGACCTCAAGATGATCTACTTCTTCCTCTTGGTCATGTCATCACATAGTTGGCTATAACTTTCATCTTATTCACTTGGATACTAATTTAACCAAAGATTATACACTTCTCTCTTTATTTTCTTGTATATAAACCTCTTATTCTCTTTCTCTATCTCTTCTCTCATGGATTTCATTCTCCTTCTCCTTACCAGTAGTTTTATTAGAGAGTTGAGTGGCTTATTCTTCATGACTCATACAAGATGTGGGTTATCAAATTATCTTACCTCATCTATTATGAGGTTCATCAAGGATATATATTGTTTTATCCCATTCATCTCTCTTTGAAAGTCTTCTTCTTATTTCTTCCTTCTCAACTCTATTTCCCTTTGCTTTCTTAGCTGGTCCTTTGTCTTGGGTAGTTCCAACATCATCATCTTCACCATTTTAATTCTCTCAATCAATTATTTTGAACCTTACTCCATCATTTTTATAATATATCTCTTTGGATCCAATCCTTTGATCATTCAATTTGATCTCTTCTTGAGATTATTTGACTTCTTAACTCTTCTTGAGCCCCTTTTGGCTTTTAACCTGCCTTGACCAACTTTCAATCACTTTGTAATTATGATTAACAACTTTTCAAGAAACCTATAACATTATTTCATATCAAAACACACATGTAACTTTATTTGTGTAAACCTTATCCACTACTTCCCACTAATCTTCTAGCTCTAATATCAAATGATGCAGAGATGGTCAACAACTTCATTCAAACTTTGTTTTTGTTCTTTATTCCCTTCCTTTGGTAATGACTTAGTGGATCAATCCTTCATGAAATATTATGAGATTAATATAACTATTTGGTGTATTATAATGTCTTTATAATTTTATTTAGGGTCCCTTTATACTTATCATCCACTTGGAAACATTCTTCAACATGTATCTCTAAACCTTTGTAATCTTCTCCCTTCACAAAGTCTAATCTATTAACCTTTTTTTAGGTAAATTCCTCTAGTACATATTTGTATAGATGTCAATTGAAAAAATAACCATTTATTAAAATACCATTTATCTTATTCTATCATTATATAATATTTCAATACCCAACTTCCCTCTTAAAATAACTTTCTAGACCTTTTTAGGTCCTTGTTAGTGCTCTGTATCAAACACAGACCTCTACAAATGTACTTTATGATATAGATTTGACCATAAAACCTTAAAATATATTAAAAAACATGAATTCCCACTAAATTACCATTTTTTATTAAATTATACTAGTGTAAATTATTTATATATCCTTTTATCTCCAAAAACCCTAGACATGGTTTGTACAGGACTTACAAGACCTGAGAGGAATATAATTCAGGTTTTAAACTTTGTAAAGGGTTTAAATAGAATATTATTATGGGAAAATACCTGTAATAACCTTATACACCTTTTTACATAATTATAACCATCCCTCATCATGTTTTTTCACATTCTTGACACCATTTTATATTTGACTGTGTGCTCAATACATATCCTACAAACTGTGTATTAGTTCCTTTCACTCAATGGTATTAAAAACAACTAAACCCACATTAATTAACATATTTAGAATTATGATTAAATAATTTTAAATGTATATAATTTTAATCTATCAACATTTCAACAATCTTTACCTTAAAAGACTCTTATGCAACATTATTTGGTAGAGAACACAAGAAGACATAGGCTATGTTTGAAAACTCCTTAGAAGTCTATGTTATAAAAATAGAAGATGATATATGAAACTTAATTTATTGATAGGAATAGTTTAATACTTATCAAATTAGTTAAATATTTTTTCTCTACATCCTTTCCTAGGCATGTGCTTTCTCTTAGTCCTTTCTCTTGGCAAGGTGTGAACATACAAAGTCTTGCAACACCAGTCTTCCCTGAGTAACTTCTCATTGGAAAATCTTAAAATTAGTATCCAAAATTATTCATTTAATTATATTTATTTTTATTAATTTATATCTATGTTACATTTTACAATGTCTCTTGAGTCATAAAATGAATAAATAGTCTCTTTACCACTAAACACATAATGTAAAGGTACACATAGAATATGTAGAACTTATTTCAAAAACTGAGATGCTTATTTATTCATTTTATTTGGGGTTAAAATTGTTTGTATTTGAATTAATCCCCACATTTCACTTTTAATTTTTTCATGAAAAATTATCTGAAACACCTAACAACCATTTACTAAAAAAGGCTTCAAAATCCTATAACTCCTAAATATTTATGTAACTCCTTCTAGTACATTGGCTAACTACTAACATATTCACCAAAATGACCTATTATGTGAGTCATGTGAGTATTTATAAACCTTTGAACCCTAACCCATAATAAAAACATTTAGACTTCTTAAAAAAAGGTTGTAGTCTCTAAACTCAACATCTAAATTTGAAAATTCAAATAAAGGATTTTGGTAGGAAAAGGCTTATATGAGCCTAATTAAAATCCACCAAGGATATAACAAATAATAATAACACATAAAGATGAACATGACTTAAAAAATACTCTATTATGTGAAAATGATCAATAGTTACAAAAGTGTAGTAATTCTCCTACATTACTAGGGTTTTACCATTTCACTAGGAGCGATAGTCCATAACCCAGATTTGAATTCATCATAGTGAAGGAAAAGCCAAACCTAGAAACATCTAGGTAGTTGCATCTTATTTTAGTGCATATTCCTTATAGGACATTAGCATCAAACCTAAACACTAAAATTGGTGTAGTTATCCCAGGTTGAGTAAGTTTTTAGAGAGCTAAAGGCACCAAATCTAGAATCTAACAATTGATCCAGAATCTAATTCATGCCTATTTCTTGCATGTACCAGATCCATTACTATATTATCATTATAAATATCTAAGTATTTTATTTTATATCATTTATATATCTAGCATAGTTTTACTTTCCATTAATATCCTATCTCAAATTTATGAATTTAGCATATGGTAAATCTAAGTTTAACACATTAATTATCTTGTTGTAGATATGATATTTACCCTTGTATCCTATCATTTTTATCTCCTTAACCCTAACCACTAAATAGGATCTACATCCAAATTAGGGTTAAACAACTTCATCTTGAGCTTCTTCTAATTATATAGTGTCTAATAGCCTATAATTTGCCTTTTCATTACATTCTATGTACTGATACATAAACTTGTAGGTGGGTAGTTTGAGTATGACTAATAGAACTAAAGCTAGTACATAGACTAATAGAAGTGGAAAACTTTTAAGTGTATGCTTATTTATAGTGTAGTCAGCCCAAAGATAAAAATTCAACATTGAATACCACTCTTGAGTCTTCTTATCTACAAATTTATTGATGGCCTCAATCAAGGTCTTAGTGATGGATTCAACCAATCCAATCCATTAATGGTAGTAATTGGATGATAACCTTAAGGTTATCCCATTGTGATATGCCCACTCAGTGAATTCTATAGATTGAAATACATGACCATTAACATATACTAATAAAATAGGTTACCAAACCAAGTGGTCACATTACTTTCGATGAATTTGATCACCTCATTTACAGTGTTATTATTTGTCACCACTTCCTCTATTTGTCTCATGAAATAGTTTGTAGTTGTAATAGCAAACTTATGGCCTACTAAGGAAATGGGATTAATGACTCTTACAAAATCCATCCCCCATTGGGAAAATGACATCCCTTCTATGACTAGATACAATGTCATTTTATGGTGGATTTCTATTTTTGTAAAGGTCTATCACTAATGTCACATTATAACATGTTCATGGACATCCCTAAATAGGGTTAGCCAATAATATTCTACTTGAAGTATTTTTGTGCCATTGTATTTATAGCAGGATGACCATCACCTAACTTCTCATGGAAATTAGCCATGATTTCCTTGGATTTAGATTTTGATAGGCATATATGATAAATTCATTCATAATTTTTCCTAAAGATAATTCTCTTCAAAATATATTTCACTACTTTTAGTCTGAGATCTCTTTATAATTTGATTGAGTCCAAAATGTGGCTTTCATGGAAAAGGTAATGGATAATTAGGGTGTAACCAATTCTATTGTAACACTTGCATTATTCTTAGATCAATCTCAGTTATCAGTTGAGTAAGACCTTATAATTTAACCATCTTGTCAAGTTTTATCTCCAAATCATACTCTAGTAGCTTAGGCAACCATCTACCTCTACATTGCCTTAGCTCATTATGGCCAAACATTTAATTGATAGTTGGGTCTTATATGATTGCACGTACTTATTCCTAAGAATATATTACCTAATTTTTTAATCTTTTACTAAAGCATATATGTGTTTTTCAAATGTAGAGTATCTCATCTCTGATCTTTCATATTAATTCACATTAACACAATAGGGTGTTATTTTCCATCTAACCTCTATGTGAGATAGGTGGAAATGGTGTGCTCAGAATCAAAAGGGTAAATGTAGAAGTCTCTAATATAATTCAAATTGATTAGCATTGGTGATTGCATGATGGAATCCTTTATTTATTGAAATTATTTATTTGATTTGTCATGCCACTCTATTTTAATATCTTTTTTCAATATAGCATTTAGAGGCTTCAAAATTTTAACAAATTTATATATTAACTTGCAAAAAAATTGATTTTATGAAATAAATATTTTAGATTTTTTTTACTATTTACTTGAGGTAATTTATAAATCACTTCAGCTCATTCTAGGTCAATAGAAATACCTTCTTTCATGATGATATGACCTAAAATATCACCTTTAGTGACACCAAACACACTTTTTTGGGGGTTCAAGGAAATACCATACCTTTTGCATTTTCAAACACCTTATTCAAATGGTGGATGTGATCTGACCTATGTTTTGAAAATATAGTTAAATCATCCATGTAAATTACTTTGCATTTACTTATTAAACCTTTAAAATCAAAATCCATTGCTCTTTGGAAATTCACTCCAACATTGATTAATCCAAACGACATTCTCTTGTAGGCAAATGTGCTCCATTTCATTGTAAATGTAGTTTTAGTTCAATCATAATAATTTAATAAAACTTGATTATATCTTGAGAATATATGCAAGAAAGAGATCATCTAGGATCAATTAAGCATCTAAGTTACTTCATCAAGGGAAGGAAATAGATAGTTGTCCTTATCTAAAGCTTTGTTCAAATTTCTAGAGTCTATACATAGTCTAATTTTTCCATTTTTCTTCAAGATAGGTACTAAGTTTTCCACCTAAGTATAATGGTGAACTAGGAATATTATCCTAATAGAAAGGATCTTGTGGACTTCCTCATGTATTAAAAACTCAAGGATTGGATTCATAAGCCTCTTATTCTATCTAAATGATAATTGGTCTAGATTAAGGGGGATAATATGAGTGATCATGTTTGGGTTGAAGACTTTGAGGTCTTGATAGGCCTAAATAATTACATCTTTATAACTCAGCATCAAATTTTGAAGTTGATCAATATCTAAATTTATCCAATCAAGACCTATGTTTGAAATTTTTGGGTCTTTCCAAGGAACCAAGGTTAATGATTTGACAATTCTGGTTTATAAATTTGGGTTTCTTAATTAGGGGCAAAGGGCTGAATGTATCAAATTAATTCTATAGAGAGATCATCCCATTTATGATTTGATTCCATTAGATATTGAGAATTTCATCTTTATAAAGTTCAAATTTAGGATTATCTCTTTCCCATTCATCTATATATGGGATCCAAATGCCCCAACATTATTAAGGATTGAATAATTTGTTGATCATATTCAAAGACTTAGAAGTTCATGACATCATCAGGAACATAGGGGTAAGGAACTAGTTTAATAGAAAACTCTTGCAACTTAGTATCATCAAGGGGGGTTAAATTTACAATTGAGGATGCTAAAAAATCAAAAACTATATTTTATTCCCTAGGGATGGGGATGACATTGAATGCATCAAACATTTTGATTAAATTCCATGACCTATGATTATTGTTAACCATTTTTTGCCCAACAGGCCAAAAATTGATCCCCTTCTTCCCTTGCTATTCTAGGCCATTTCATCTCTTGATTTTTCACAAGTCCAAAAATTTCTATGGACTCTACAGGTCTAAATCTATGGACTCTACAAGTCTTGGGTTTCTACTAATTTTACAAAGAATTTTTTCTACAGACTCTGCAGGTTAGTCTTTTGGCACATGAAGAATCAGTTTCAGAGAGAGCTAGGTTTTAAAAGGCTTCTTCAGGCTCTTGTCTAAAGAAAATTATAAGGTTGGCATCTTTGAACCATTGAACCATTGAATAGGTTCAACGCCTTGGTTCAATCAGCCTTTGTTCATCACTTGTTTCAATTTAGTTGGTTCAACGCTTCAACTTGGTTCAACACATTGATTCAATGCTTAGTTTAATAAACCTTGGTTGATTGGCTTGGTTTAATGTGTTAGTTCAATGCATAGTTCAAAGGCTCAACATGTAGTGTTGAACCATTGAACTAGTTCAACAGATTGGTTCAAGTAGGAAAGGTTCAAAGGCTTGGTTCAATAAAGGCTCAGCATGTAGTGTTGAATCGTTGAGCCATTCTTGGTTTAATAGGTCATTTCAATGACTTGGCTCAAAGGAACATCCCAAAGTTGAAGTGAAAGTGCCCTTATGGAGGGTAGTTCTGAGTTCAAAATCCCTTGCAAAGGGTAATAAGCACTTCGAAAAAAAGATAGCCATAAAGGGTAAGTTTTCAAAATTTTGTCCAAGGCAGTGAATTCTTTTAGACTTTTTGTCTGAAGGAATTCCTTCAAATAAAAAGTCTGAAGAAATTCATAAAGCAAGTGGCCAAAGAGAAACTCTCATAGAATTTTTGTCCATGGGAAAATGTTTGTGGATAAAAGTCTGTGGGAAAATGTCTGCAGACAAAAGTCCACAGAAATCCAAGGAAAATAATCCGAAGGAGGAACCCACCAAAGGGTTGAAGCACCTTGAATGGTAGATGCCCTTATGGGGAACTCTCAGCCAAGTTGAGGGATGTTTTCAAAAGGCCGAAGGGTCACCTTCCCTTTGGGAAGGTGTAAAGAAAAAACCCACAGAAAAGACTCGATGAAATTTGCCAAGGATGGTGACATCTCGAAAACTATCAATTTTTAAGAAGATAGACTAGCCATTGGTTTTCAAGCCATGATCGGCCCACGAACATCAAATTTTGTAGTAGAGGAATCATCAAAGGAAAAGAGTAAGCAAAATCAGCCACATGTCAACTTCTGTTTGAGTCTTGAAGGACCCTCTAAGTTAAGCAGATGCTACCATGTGTCCTCACCTATCTCAGTAGAGTGCGATAAGTGTCTGCATCTAAGGCTTCAGGTTTATTCTAAGCTTTAAAGATAAGCCTCTCTCAAAGTGTAGCAGACTATGACACATGTTAGAATTAGATGCACTCTCAACCAAAGAGCCAAAGGAGTAGAAAAATATAGCCTAAGGGACGAGGTAGACAAAGTAAGAAATAAACAAAGCATCCAAGTGGTAAAAGGAGGTGTCAACTCAAGAATTTATTCTTGTAGTTGGAATAGTAGACAAGCCACGTAAATGCTTTGAAGAGAGCAGTCTATTTGTAGAAAAGAGGTGGCCATGTTTTCACATTAATGTGGGGTGCTAAAGCTAATGTAGGAATTGACAATCAAATGGCTCCCTCTTCCCAAGGCTTAGAGTGCATATGGGCCAACTTGCAAAAGAGTGCCAAAATCTTTCCCAAAAAATGCCAAGTTCTCTTCCTCTTTCTATATATTGTAAAAATTATCATTTGAGAAGGATCAACTCTCTCAGCCTTAAGGCAAAACTCTGCCCAAGAATCTCTCGGGCTTGTAAGGTAGAGCTCTACCAAATTTTACCTTTAATCAAGACTTGACATTTTTACCTCTATCTGGACTTGCACTTTAAAGTATATGTCTATTTTCTTCTTTTGTGTTAAGTCATTATCTTTCATGCTTTTCATAGACTGATTACATGTCTAATGCATTGTGAAGTCTCCTTTTTATAGGTCTACCAAAAGTGTCTATAGGGGAGTGTAGGTGCCTATGAATAGGCTACCATAAGTGCATCTACGGATGCCTCTAGTAGTTTCTTCCTCCCTGTACTTCCATGGACCCCTAGCTGACTATTGTAGAAGAACTTCCCACTTTAGATGAATTGTATGGGTGCTTCCTTTTAGTGAAAAGTGTATATTCAGGCTGGGTGGGTCACCTTTTCTAGTGTATCACCTTTGCTAGTATATTCAAGCTTAAGTTCTATTTTCAGCATCTCTCTCTCCCTTTTCATCCCCCCTTTTTACATTTGTTTGTTAGTAGTAGGAGAAACTAGGGCCTAAAAGATACATCAAAGGGAGCTAGCCCTCATCTAGAGACTCTCCCCCTAGCTTTTCCAGTCCCACAAGTGAGAGGGGAGTTTCCATTGTTGTGTGTGGAAGGTAGGAGCTTGGCCTCCTGTCCCAGGTGAAATCCACTGTGTCAACAATTTTTGGCATGCCCAGTGGGACCAACTAGGACAAGTTTTGTCCAAAAGAATTGAGGAATTTTTGGTGTGTTATTTAACTGACTAGCCTTTGGAGGCTTTTGCATCAACACCAATGGTGACTCCAAGTTAAATCAATTGGTTAAGTAGCTTGGTGCCATCAAAAATCAATTTTTTTTTGTATGTATATTTCCTTTGCACAAAATCATGGACCTTGTATTCCTTCATATGACTATGATCAAGCTCCAAATATTTAAGGAATCCCCTCAAGTATCTCTCCTGGTTGCCCTTCAATGATAAGGGAGGTGGTGTTGGAGTTTGAGAAGCAGGTAATGGAAATAGATAGACTGGATGAGCAGTATGGTTATCAGCAAGAGCTAATGTATAAAGAGGTGTGTTTATTCAAGCAAGCTCATGCCTTACAATCCATGGAGGAAGAGGTAGCAAAATGGAGGAATCCATTCATTCAAGGTAGTCAGCCTTGTGCACCCCCTCCTATCCTAAAGAAAGCCCCTCTTGTACACCAAATCCTTTCTATCAGATGACACTTGCTCACTCTAGCTCATCTAATGCATCAATCAACCCTACTCTTAACCCCGTATGCCTAGCCTTCAAGCATCAAAGGGAACTAGAACAACCTCCCATTGAGATAAACCTTCTAAATTCCTTAGATCATGAATCTTCTTTTGGGGGGAGCTTTACGAACCAACACGTCTCTCTCGAAGCTGCTCCTCAATAGGATGATGGTGGTGACCTCTAAGAAAGACTCTTTCAAGATAATCTAGCCAAGCAAATTGAAGATTTAGAGGCTAAGATGAGGCTGCTTCGTGAAAGAGAGATAGAACCTTCAAACCTTGTGGAGGAGCCCTAGGACCTTGGAGAAGACAAAGTTGTTTCCTAATCATAGGAGCAAAATTCCAATTTTGAGATCCTGAACTAGAAGAAAATAGTAGAATCATGGGGTAAGAAGGAGGAGAAGAAAGGTTTTGCTCAAAATCTTGAAGAAGATGAGGTTGCTCCTACTCATGATGATGTTGGTGACCTCCAGGAAAGGGTCTTCCAAGAGGATATGGCTAGAAGAATTGCAGAGTTGGAATCCAGAGAGAGATTCCTCAACCAACGTGTGATGGATGGTTCAGACCCAATGGCACATTCTATGTTTGAACACACCCCATCTACACACTTCCAAGAGATCTATCAGGCCACACCTGATATTGATGAAGTTCTTGCTAGATGGAAGGAGGATAATTATTTGATTCTAGCTCAAGGACTGCCTCCTCTTCCACATGCTTTTTCCACTTCATCCCCTCTCAAGGAGGAACCTATACTATAGGAGGTGAGTGAGGAGTAGAAGATCCAATTTGTAGCTCTTTAGGAGGCTATCATGAGTGACAATGAAGAATAAATCATCATTGATTCTCCTTGTGAAGACCTTATCAGTAATGGAGAAGATGCAGGTCACACATACATGCAAATGTTCTAGTAGTACGAGGAGGAACATAAGCATGGTGAGATCCCTCCTCCTTTGTTTGATGAACTTCCCTGTTACTTCAATGAGGAGGATGACTATGTTGAGGAGCCTAAGTTGGAGGAAGATCAGGAGGATATCTTTGAACATCTAGAGATCTTGATTTTTGAGGAGGAAAAGGAGAAGCTAGTCTCCCTTGGGAAAAGTCTTGAAGAAGAGTTTTTTGAATAGAGAGGTGATGTTCTATGGGATGAGCAATTAGTTTGTGATTCCATTTTTGACATCACCACAGTCACCCTTCTTCAAAAAGGCTAAGAGGAAGTAGAGGATGAGTTTGACAGAGTCTTCAATGAGGCAGAAAGAAACAAGTTAGACCATGATGCATTGCAGAAGGACTATGTAGATCAAAGGGCTTATGGTGATGAGCCAATAGCCACAGTTTTCTTGATGAGATACACTAGCCTAAAGAACCAATAGGAGGAAAGCTTCCAAGAACAAATAGAGTATGTATACATTGGAAGCATGTTTAAATCTGATCCACTTAGATTACAACCAATCTAGGTGATAGGCAAGAGGAGCAGGTCTTCAAATCTCCTTTTCATTCAGCCACTTGTCTGGCACCATAAGTCTTCTTGCCAAGAAGGGGACTTAAGAAGTTTTCCCTTTGATCCAGGAGGGAGGAAAATGCTCTCAGTTAGCTATATATAGTAGTTTGCTTTCAGTTTCTTTTCTTGCTTTCCCTAAGTGTAGTTTGCACAGGTAGTGTTTTTAGTCTTGCGTGTGCTTTCCCTTGTGTCTGAGGTAAAAAGCTTCATGTTTGATTCTTAGATCTTTGGGGCTGTTGTTGACCTTTCTTCAAAGTTGCATTCTGACTCCATGCCCAATGGACTATAAGGCAACTGGTCTGTAAGCATAACAGGCATGCTTCCCCTGGGAGTCACCAATTTGTTGACCATTTTTTGCCCAATAGGCCAAAAATCAGTCCCCTTCTTCCCTTGCTATTTTAGGCCATTTCATCTCTTGATTTTACACAAGTCTAAAAATTTATATGGACTCTGTAGGTCTAAATCTATAAACTCTATAGGTCTTGGGTTTCTATTAATTCTATAAAGAAGTTTTTCTATGGACTCTGTAGGTTAGTCTTTTGGCACATGAAGAATCAATTTCAGAGAGTGCTAGGTTTTACAAGGCTTCTTCAGGATCTTATCTGAAGAAAATCACAAGGTTGACATCTTTGAACCATTGAACCATTGAACAGGTTCAATGCCTTAGTTCAATCGGCCTTGGTTCATTGCTTGTTTCAATTTAGTTGGTTCAACGCATTGGCTTGGTTTAGCACATTGGTTCAACACTTGGTTTAATCGCTTGGTTCAATCAGCCTTGGTTCATCAGCTTGGTTCAATGCATTAGTTTAATGAGTAGTTCAAAGGCTTAGCATGTAATGTTAAACCGTTGAACCGGTTTAATGGATTGGTTCAATAGTTGGTTCAAGCGAGAAAGGTTCAAAGGCTTGGTTCAACAAAGGCTCGGTGCACAGTGTTGAACCATTGAACCATTCTTGGTTCAATGGGTTAGTTTAATGACTTGGTTCAAAGGAGCATCCCAAAGCTGAAGGGTAAGTGACCTTGCAGAGGGTAGTTTTGAGTTCAAAAGCCCTTGTGGAGGGCAGGAAGCACTTCGAAGAAAAGATAGCTGCAAAGCTTAAGTTTTCAAAATTTTGTCCAAGGTAGTGAATTCTTTTAGACTTTTTGTTTGAAGGAATTCCTTCAGAAAAAAAGTCTAAAGAAATTTAAAAATCAAGTGGCCAAAGAGCAACTCTCACAAACTTTTTGTCTACAGGAAAATGTCTGTGGGAAAATGTCTGTGGACAAAAGTTTGCAGAAACCCACAAAAAATAATCCAAAGGAGGAACCTGCCAAAGGGCCAAAGCACCCCAAAGGGTAGATGCCCTTGCAAGGAACTCTCAGCCAAATTGAGGGAAATTTTCAAAAGGCCGAAGGGTCACCTTCCCTTTGGGAAGGTGCAAAGAAAAAACCTACAAAAAAGACCCGACAAAATTTGCCAAGGATGGTGACGTCTCAAAAATTGTCAATTTTAAGAAGATAGACTAGCTGTTGGTTTTCAAGTCATGATGGGCCCATGAATATCAAATTTTGTAGTAGATGAATCATCAAAGGAAAAGAGTAAGTGGAAGTAGCCACATGTCAACTTCCCCCTAACTCTTGAAGGACCCTCTAAGTTAAGCGGATGCTGCCATGTGTCCTCACTTGTCTCAATGAAGTGCAATAAGTGTTTGCATCTGAGGCTTCAAGTTTCTTTTAAGATTCAAAGATAAGCCTCTCTCAAAGTGTAGTAGACTATGACACATGTTAGAAGCAGATGCACTCTCAACCAAAGAGCCAAATGAGTAGCAAAAGATAGCTCGAGGGATGA
This sequence comes from Torreya grandis, assembly GCA_037957365.1. Taxonomy (NCBI): domain Eukaryota; kingdom Viridiplantae; phylum Streptophyta; class Pinopsida; order Cupressales; family Taxaceae; genus Torreya; species Torreya grandis. Next base: position 393,453 of record JARHVA010001458.1, on the reverse strand, counting down.
AGTAGACAAAGCAAGAAACAGACAAAGCATCCAAGTGGTGAAAGGAGGTGTCAATTTAGGAATTTATTCTTGCAGTTGGAATATCACTTGTTAGGTGGTCACCAAATGGTGCAAATAGTATACAAGCTATGTAAATGCCTTGAAGAGAGTAGTCTATTTGCAAAAAAGAGGTAGCCATGTTTTCACATTAATGTGGGATACTAAAGTCAAAGTAGGAACTGACAATCAAATGGCTCCCTCTTCCCAAGGCTCAGAGCGTACATGGGCCAGCTTGTAAAAGAGCACCAAAATCTTGCCAAAAATGCCAAGTTATCTTCCTCTTTATATATATTGTAAAAATTCTTGTTTGAGAAGGATCGACTCTCTCAGCCTTAAGGCAAAACTCTGCCCAAGAATCTCTTGAGCTTGTAAGGTAGAGCTCTACCAGATTTTACCTTTAATCAGGACTTAGAATTTTTACCTCTATCTGGACTTACACTTTAAAGTATATGACTATTTTCTTCTTTTGTGTTAAGTCATTGTCTTTCATGCTTTTCACAGACCGATTACAACATGTCTAATGCATTGTGAAGTCTCGTTTCTACAGGTCTACAAGAAGTGTCTATAGGGGAGTGTAGGTGCCTGTGAATAGGCTACCATAAGTGTGTCTAAGGATGCCTCTGGTAGTTTATTCCTCCATGTACTTCCATAGACCCCGAGCTGACTATTGCAGAAGAGCTTCCCACTTCAAATGAAGTGTATGGGTGCTTCCTTTTGGTGAAAAGTGTATATTCAGGTTGGGTGGGTCACTTTTTCTGGTGTATCACCTTTTCCTTTTCAAGCTTAGGTTATTTTTTTAGCATCTCTCTCTCCCTTTTCATCCCCCCCTTTTAAATTTGTTTGTTAGCAGTAGGAGAAACTAGGGCCTAAAAGATACATCAGAGGGAGCTAGCCCTCATCTAGAGACTCTCCCCTCTAGCTTTGCCAGTCCCACAGGTGAGAGGGGAGTTTCCATTGTTGCATGTGGAAGGCAGGTGTTCGGCCTCCTACCCCAGGTGCAATCCACTGTGTCAACACTTAAACTTTCTAAGGTATGACAATTTGAAATATAATTTTATTCTAACCTAGTTCAAAATGAGCTCAAATCATTGAATACTTTTAGCTCTTAGCTTTATTCCTTAATGCAAATTACAGTCCTATAATTAATGCTTCATATTATGTTAAGTTGTTCATGCATGGAAATTATAGCCTATAAGTAGATAAATGTTTCTAGCTCCAAAACCTTTTTTAGATTGGGATCCATCCATATCTAATGACCACATCCCAAGTAACTCAATGTCAAAATCAATCTTGTTTACAGTAGGCTTTATTTCCAAAGTGTATTTCCCTAAATTAGAATGTACTAAGTTTACTTTTTCATTGATTACATTGTATTATATGATTATGTGTTTCATCTTTAGCTCTCTATCCACTCTTATTTGGTTGGTAACACCTCTCCAAAGTAAACACATGTGAGAGAAGTTAGTGGCCATGTATCCATTTAAATATTTAGACCAATCTCTATTAAGTAGCTTTCCATATTCTTAAGGAATTTTTACAACTTGAATATCTATGAATTTTTAGATTCTAGGATGTGATTCCAATTGCATGTGTACATTGAGTAATTCACCTACTACTCTTACCTTGAACTTGTCCAACTGGACCACAACTTTGTCTGACTTAATAAGGACTAAACCTAGTTTCTCACAAATGCCTTTAAGCATTACATTTTTCAAGGCCACTAAATATTCTAAGATTTTATGCAAGTTTTTCCTGAATAAACTCATAGTTATGAGAAAGGGAGGTACTTTGGTATTATTTTTATGTATAAACACATTTGTATGATCTATTTTTTGCTTGGGCTAGATTGGCTTTTCAGTAAGAGATTTGAGTAAAAGATCATGTTGCTTAGTAATTTGAACATCATGCAATGTGATGTTGGCTTTGATATTTTTAATATCTTCCATAATATTATATCCAAATTTTCATTGAGATGGATGAATATACACATTAGATTTGGGTTCATATAATTTGGATATGGAGGGTCATTCCCAGCCTTAGGATTAGGTGGGTTTGTACTATTATTTAGAAAAGTTGAGGTAGTGAGGGGTTGTTGTTGATTTTGGTTCCTAATGGCATAATTACTTCTTTGAAATTACTGTAAAACATTCACTTCACTAACACTCTCCTCTGGTTCATTCTCTTCTTAGCTAGGGAACTCCGTGGTTTATAAAATCATAAATATACTGGGTGGCCTACTTGCATTAGATGATTCAGGTTGGTTTGGCACTAACTCATATTCTTCCATTTCCATTTGTAAAATTTTGAAAGCACTACAAAATTCAATGTAATCAAACTCTCCATTTTGGGTTGTGTTATAAACATGGTACCAGTTAGGAAAGGCTATTTCACAAAAGTTGATTTCACGTAGTTTATTGGGAGAAGGTTCTAAAAGATTATGGGGATGAATTTAATTTTTGGTTTGTCTCTGATAAGTGAAGTTATTATTTGAACTCTTAACATCAGAGCTTCCCATTTATCTTTATAATCTAAGGAATTCATTTCTTAGTATTTTCACCATTCATTAGATGGGATCCAACTCATTTGTCATAGACTCTTGGGGTATGGTTTAGGTATTATTATCATTTGATAACATTATTTTGTTTTTTAATTTGGGGACCATCTCATTATTGATCAGGTTAAGAAAACTCAGGTGATAATTTGGAGGAGCACTCTTCATTGGGAGTACATTTGTTATAGGCAACAATTAAGGTGCAGGCACATTCTATTTTGCATTCAAAAGAAGGCTCAATATAAACATGTTTAGTAATACATTAGGGAGGGGAGACATCATTTGGAAATGTGGATTGAGTTTTCTATTAACCTTGATATCTTTATCATATGCCAAAGGCAAGGTCACCATCATAGGGTCTCACCTCAATAACATTGTAGTCCATGGGTCCAATGCATTTTTATGCATCTCTAATGCTAGTTGAGCATTGGATTTGTAAATATTGGTGACTCCACTATACATATTTTTTAAATAGGAATTAAAATTTCTAATGGGCTCATTCGGCTCTTATTTAATGCATAAAAATTATTGGTATAAGATTATTGGATTTATGACTTGCCCAACTTAGGCCAAGAAATTACTACTAAATTGGCCCAACTTATAATGGAGTCCTCAAGGATATTTAAAAACCAACCATATGATGTGTCCATTAGCATGAAAGGGAATATCCTATAAAACATGTATTCATGCTAGACATTGAGGAGTCTAACTAAGGACAAATTTTTATGATGTTATGTGCTCCTCTACATTCCTTACTTCAATAAGAGTGAATCTTGGCAAGTATATCTTTGGGTTCATAGGTAAGTCACGGACAACCCTAGGTATGTTTATGGTAAACCTTGAAATCCAATCCATTGGTAATGTCATGGGTATATACTAATTCTAGGTAGTCTAAGAGGTTGAGATGATATGTGTAACTAAAGGATTAGGTATACCTCTAGTAGTTTGAGATCTTATATGGATCTATAATGGTGAGAAAATCAATATCCCATAGATAAATTGGGATTAGGTAATGCAATCACTAGAATCCAACTTGGTTTATCATGCACAATTCAGTCACAATTACTCTTCTTGGGCCAACTATTGTGTTTTTTTAAACTTACAATTGGATGGGAATGTAGAAGCAAATGCAAGAAAAATAGAATTTAGTGAATTCCAAAGCATATAAAAATTATTAATAACTTTTAGTAGATTATAATTTCCCTTTTGGAAAATCAAAGTTTAAATTACAACCAATTGGACCCTCCTTCTAGCACTAGTTATTGTTGTGTGTGTTTAAGCATACAATAATGGAGAAGGTGTAAAGGATGAGGATCAAGGCTAAATAGATTCAATATTACTTCAAGACTTGGATTATTACCAATAACTAATATTTATACGATGCCCTCCTTCTAGTGCTAATTTTTTGTTACAAAATTTTCTCTGAAGGCACTCTTGAGGTTGATTGTTACAGAGATAAAAATGGGGGACAATGCATGGGATGAATATAACTCCTTGTTAATTTTAAGAGTGATGCTAGTTCAATCCAAGGACCTAACATTTTAACTTAATTTAATCAAAGAGTATAAATTATTACCACTAGAGGTTTAGTGTCTATTTGATAAATGCATGGAATCTTATTAACTGATTAAACTAAATTGTTGATTGATGTTGAGCCTAAATTTACCAATTTATAAAATAGGAGTTTTTTAATTCCAAAATAAACATAAAAATTGGAAAATAGAGTATAAAAGGATATTTTTAATCAAGAGAATGCTAATACTGTTAGTGTATGCCTTTTCCCACTTAGTGGTTTTACCTACACATCTTTTCAACCTACTTAGGTTAATTATTTAAGTCATTAGGGGTCATTTATCTTTAAGTGGGTTCTAATTATGAATTAGGATTTTAAATTATTATATGCTCACTATTCAGAGATCTTGGTGAACTCTAACATGGTACCAAAGCTTTCTTGATATCCTCATGCATTTTTCTCCTTTAGCACGATCCTCCTACATTTGCCATTTCTAGTTTTTCTTTTGTACAATCACATTTTTGACCCTAGAGGCATGATTCTTTTCTGACTCAAAACTCCTAACAAATGACCTCAGATCAAAAATATAGTTGCATATTCCTTGTAGGTTTTTTGAGATATCAAATGGGTCTTTCTTATATTTTTGAGAAAGTTCATGGATTTATGGCTGCTTTTTTTACTCTTGAGGCATGATTCTTTTCTACCTCAAAACTCATGTCAAAAGGCCATCGATGAAAAATCTATCTATGTATTTTTTTGTGGGATTTTTGAGGTCTAAAATGGGTCTCTCTTAGATTTTTGAGAAAGTTCATGTATTGTTTTCTTCTTATTGGTTAGACGTTTGTATGGACAAGTAGAAGAGCCTGCAAAACTCACAAATATAGTGCCTTAAGCAATCAAACTTCTCAACCCTAACTACTTGAAATTAATTAGAGTTTATAACCCCAAAAAATTGGAAGTAATCAAAATTATAAAACCTATCAAATTGCTTGGAGAATTCATTGGACTTTCAACCCCTGACTACTTGCAATTCATATTCTCCAGCAAAGTAGGTTTGAAAACCTAGTTTACACTACTGTAGACCAAATTGTGTTTTTGAAGGGCAATTAATTATCTTATAAATCAAGTTCAAAAATCTAGTTTACACTTTTGAAAACCAACTCAAGTTTTTTAAGGGTAATTACTTGTTAGTAAAGTAGGTTTGAAAGCCTGAAGTAGCAGTTGTTTGAAAGCTCAAAGTTGTAGTTATTCGAAAGCCTAAAGTGATAGTTATTTGAAAGCTTGAAGTTGCAATTGTTTGAAAACCTAAAGTTTTAGTTTCTCAAAATCTTGAAGTTTTAGTTGTTTGAAAACTTGAGTAGCAGTCCTTCAAAACCCAGGGAAAGTAAAGCTCCTTTAAAATCCTAAGCAAGTAAAGCAGTGTGGAAATCCTGAGTAAGTAAAGCAACTCTAGAACCCTAGGTAACATTCAGGAGGGCATAAAATTTTAGGTTAAATATAATGAATAAATAAATTTAAGTTTTCACCATTTTTGGATTTTGGAAAGGGTCCAAGAATATGTGGGAGTAAGAACTTATACGTGCCATAACTTTCAATTTTTAGCTCCCTTTTGGGTGCTATTTTTTTTAAAGTGCATAGGTTTTTAATATCTATGCATTATTCATATTATTTTTGGTCTTTTGTAACATCTATTTTTTTCATGGTGTAATGGATTAAATCTCACTTCATCCCTATTATACACTCTCTTGGATGCATTATCGGTTAAATCTGGCATCCCTCTAGTTCCTTGTACTTATGCACCTACTCCTTAAGACACATTTTTGGTTGAATATGACATCTATATGAGCATTCTTATATTTTAAAAATTCAAAGGGGTTATTAATGATAGTTCTAAGGGTGTACTATGTTGTGTTGTGCATTATTTCTTTTCTTGCAGTCTTCTTTACGTATTGCAACAATATTTACTTTTGCACTATGCATTCACTCTCTATTAGTCCGCTTACACATTTTAATTATCATGAATGGAAACCTAAAATGGAAATCATCTTGTAATACAAGGGTTACCATCAAATTATAATAGGGACTGACATTAAACCTACTAATGTTAGAGCAAAAATCAAATGGCTTAACCATTATGACAAAGGTTATGGACTATTATGTCTTTCCATCTCCCTAGATTTACTCTTTCACATCAAATATACCCAAACACCTACTGAAGTGTGGGCCTAACTCACCAAGATATTAGGGGTGCAGGGTGTGATAAAAGGACATAAGCTAGAAAAGGAGCTCATTAGATTGATCCCAGATGACTTTGACACTCTTCAGGACTTCTTCACCAAGTTCAAACTTTTCAGATTGCATTTGAAAGCATGTGGAATTGATAAGAAAGAAGAATAACTTATTCTATCAATACTCTCTAAACTAGGTTTTGAATATTCTATATTTGTGTCTACTTTTCATGCCACTAAGAGTGCTCTTAACACCACATAAAAGATGCCTTATTTATATATCTTTGTTGTTGACCTAATTTAGGGGCAAGATAAGTTGATATAGATGGGCACAGTGAAGTCATCCAAATATCACACACTTCTTGCTGAGAAAGATAAGGCTACTAACAATAAAGAGAGAAAGCATAGAAAGAAAAATGGTGAGAAGGGTGAAAATCTTTCCACCTCCAAATCAAACAATGTGACCTCTTCTTCCAGTCACAAGCCTAATAAAGAATGGATCAAATGTGGGCATTCATTAGGTAAGCATGATGAGATTAAATGTTTGAATAAACAAATTAACCATCTTACCTACCTTCTTATTCAGCACAACATAGGTGTTTCAAATTATGTCAAACCATCTTCATCAACCCATGAATCCACTAAGGCAAATGACTCTGGTAAAGAAAAGGGAAAAAAGAATAACAAGGGGAAACAAAAGGGTAAATCCTTAGTTGTAATTTTTCCTCCAACTCTTCCTACATGGTTCATTGACTCTGGTGCTTCACATCACATGGCATTTTCATAGATTGAGTTTAGTTCCTTGGAACCATATGAGATGTCTTGTATATAACTAGATGACAACAATTCTAAAAAGTTTCTCAAGATAGGGTCTATTGAAGTGAGTATTATAATATTCAATAATGTTCTAAGTGTGCCCTCACTCTCAATTAATCTCTTATTAGTTTACCAGATCACTCACCTTGGTCTGGGCATGTGGGTTGAATTCATTCCAAATTAAGCATACATTAGGGAGTTACATAGTGATACTATTTTGGCTATGAGAATGGTTGATCATTAGACTTGACTATATAACTTCTCACACTTTGCTTCTTACTATCCTTTAAATTCCTCTTTAGACTCACCTGTACTTTTTGACACTTCTTAGCCTAAGATTTTTTTTGATATTGATAACTCTTCTTTTGTAGATGACTATAGTAGTGAAGTGGACACACCTCCACCATATCCTTATCACCTTCCAAATATTCAAGAGTTAGTTCTTGACCCACCTACCTCTAGTGTACTTCCAAAATTATAGAGAAATGGTCAACTAATCTATGATACATCAGACATTAAGAAGTCTATTCCATAGTTATAGAGGATTATGTAGACTTTATTCACCTTCACTTCTAGTGGACCATCTTGGTGTAGAGTAGTTAGCCTATCTACCTCATAGTATGAGAATCATTCCTTTCATAGTAATTACACCTTGGTTGAAGATCCATCAAGCACTTGGTGGATAAACTTACTATTTCAAGGTGAACCACTCTTCACTACATCTACTTCTAATTCATAGTCACTTTTGAGCATTCCTCTAGGGGACACTGGGTGGATACCATAAATTGTAGACCTTAGTGGGGATTTTTATCTCTCTTCTCTTCTTTGCTTTCTTTTAGGGAGGAGTTTTATTCCTAAATTTTTTCTCCTTTACCCTAATTTATGGGAGTTGCATTGTGCTTGGGTATCTCATCAAGCTTCATTGTCAAGACCCAATTCTTCTACCCACCTAAGCTATGCTTCAAGGGGGTGTTAGTGTAGGCCTTTTCCCACCTAGTGGTTTTACCTAAATATATTTTCAACTTACTTAGGTTAGTTAATTAAGTCATTAGGGGTCATTTACCTTTAAGTGGGTTCTAATTGTGAATTAGGGTTTTACCTTTTTGGTGACCTAATTTTACCTTATATGTACTTTATTCTTATTCTAAGTTGGTTAATGAAAAAAATTCATGTGTGGAATTTTATTGTTTTTAGAGCTCTCATTATGCCTCTATATGAATTTGACATTACTGCATTCTTGCTATTTAGAGATCTTGGTGAACTTTAACAAATGCTTGAGAATTGAAGCATGCCAAGTCATAGTTATACCACTATGTGCTTGGTTTAGTAATTGCACAAACATTTAACCACATAGTATGAAAGCTTATAAAGGATAATAAATTTAATGCCTAACTCACGAATTCTTCACTAAATATAAACAAATCAAAATGCCTATATCATAATGCACATAGGACTTTCAAATTACTTTATAGCTATAAACACATAAATCAAATTGTGTTATGAAGCAAATAAAAATAAATTACAAGAAAACTAGAATAACATAATGAAAATATAGTTAAAACATTCATTAAGTAATAGAGTATAACATAAATTCATTAGCATATGCATAAACTCTAAACAATAAATCATGGACAACATTCCCATGTAATAAAATAAAGTGAAAATAAAAAAATGATTTTTTTTGTGACTTTGATAGAGTTTTTTTGCACTAAGTTTTGGCCCTTTAAAATTGAAAACAACATCCATTATATAGACATATTTTTACATGAAGTTCACTCAGCCTACTATTAGGGTGGTTATAAATATTCAATGAGGACTAGGGATATAGTTGGGATTATTTTGATTTACTAACAAATTGACCAGCTTGAGAGTGATTTGTAATGAGTTTAGTTCAATTATTCATATACTAAACATAAAAATAATAAATGTAAACATATAAACTAATTTAAAAACACACAATATATTATTATATTCTCACACCATGAATTTTTCCCTATTACATATTCATTCGGGCATTACAAAATTATAAGAATGTCTTTCCTATAAACAAGTTGAACCATATCTCCAAAAATCACTCCTCATATCCATATGAATGTATTTTATATGATCTTAGACCTAAATTAAGGTCTAAAATAAGTTCAACCATCCTTATATCGACATTGCTTTGCCTCTTTTATATTAAACTCAGACCATTGATGAATACTACCTATAAGTGAACATTAGATACAAGACTATGTGCTAAGTCATAATCTTGTCATCATCCTAATGACCCTTCATTAGGTTCATGGAATTGTTTTAGGTCCTAATTAAGCTTAATAATTTCAAATATCATTGCGATTCCTTTCATATCTTGATCCTTCTTTCAAGTTTGAACATGAAACTTGTAGAGGCCTACTCTATCTACTTGACTGTATCATGTATCCTAGGCTTTGTATATCATAAAGGAAAATTTTGAGACCAAAAATTACATGAAGAGTATGAAAAAATAATGATTTAATAGGTTAGAAACAAACACTTAGCCTTGTCTTGGAATCATTTTCATGAGGGTGAATCTCTGTAACTTAGCAACACTATCTGTAAACTTGAATGGAATGTTCAACTAGCAAAGTGAGATGGTCTTGCTAGTTTTCTCACCTTCACATGTGAAAAATAGACCAAGAATCACATGAAAAAGGTATTCATATTATTAAAAATCATGTCCACCACTTATATTGCATAGAACAATGTAAACATAGAAGGAAAACTGAGGTATTAGGGATGTACAGGCATAAAAGAAGAGCTAACACTCTTAGCAATGGTTCATAGAGAAATATCACCAATCCTATAACTATGACCATGAAGTTACAATACACATATATTATTATCACACACCAAAATCATTTTTTCCAACTCAAATCCTCACGTCTATACTAGGTTGAAACTGATTGACCTTTTTAGCCTGTCTAGGAGAGTGATAGGAAAGAGAGGTCAATTTTGATCAATTTTAGGTCTATCAGAGCTGATTTAACATGGAAGTAAACTAAGGGGACCTAAAAAGACACTTTTTAAGTCTTTCCATGTCCCCAAACTATTTTTTAGTCCGTACAACTAACTAAAACTCCCTAATCTTCTTAGAAGGACATGGAACCTATAGTTTGTTAGTCTCAAAATGCTTTCCTTGACATATTTTAACATGTGGGATATTAAATATCCTCTTTAAACTCTTTTCCTCATATGGAATCCATACCATTTCATTAAATGACTCCAAATGTGACCTTATAATGACTTATAACAAACTATACAAATGTGACAAGGGTGAAAACATAATGTTTAACCTTATTAAGACCATGGGACACATTTCACACACTAGGAGGCCCTATGACAAGTTTTAATACGTAGGGGTTGACCTAATTTTACTTAGGGTCAAATTATTCAACATTTTGGTGATTTAATAGGGGTGGTAAGCTATTTATGCCAAAGACCATTAGCTTTATCACATCCATTAGGTTATAGAGTCACCTATACAATATATTTGACATGAAATTGTCTTTGAAAGGACACCAAACCATACCAAACAACAAGAAACAAACACACAAGACCACACACTAAAGAAAACATACTTGTGTTCTCAAGAACACTTAGGGAAAATACACACAACATAAAAAAACACACATATTCTAGTATGTACAAGAACTCAAACACTTAAGGTGAAGAACAATTCACCATTGCTTCAACTAGTATCAAAGATAATGCCTCTTGCATAATTGATTCTCTTGTAAAGCAATCCATCATGTGAAGCATACTTATCAATAAAAACTTGCTTATGTAGATGGTCAAAATACTTACCATCTTTAGATCCTTTGTTGACTTCAAGTATGTCACTTGGATCTCTCTAGAATGTTCTATCTAGCTCCCCAAGAGTCTTTTTTGGCGTTACAACTTTCTTGACTTCTACCATGTCCAATTAAAACTTCTCAAACTAAAAATTGGGAATCATCAAAGTTGCCTCAACTTTAAATTCTTCTCAAACATGATATAATTAATGTATAGGACCATCAAATTTCTCTTCCTATTATTACATCATGTCTAAAATTAGTTCAACTCTAGACTGAGGTCTGGACTACTCTTCAAACACACATATTTCCACCTTAGCTTCATTAGAATCCTTCATGATTATATATTTCTTGACAATAGTTTGACATTCATAATCATGCTTAATAATACATTCTCTTTAATTATTAGGAGGTTCATCAACAACCTTGCTCTCAGGTTCACATTTATTAGGAATAGGATTTGACTTACTCAATTGTTCAAATTCTTGAACTATGGCATGAAACCTTTGCCATAGATCATCTTCCACTTCATGGCTATCACATTTATGGAATCATCCATCTTGTATAGGAAACATAGTATTGTGGGTCTCATCATCTTGATCTACCATACTTTAAATACAATAATCATCATGCACATGAACTAAGTAACTACCCTAAGTATCTTGTGGAAAGGAACTATCAATGCTTACCTCATGGATGATGTATGTACCAAGGTCAGTTTGTTCAATGAAAGTGTATGGATCATGTCCATAAGTGTCATAACCATACTCATCTAGGAAAAGGTCATATATACCTTCAAGTTTATAGGATGCTCCATCATCCATAACAGACTCTTCTTGATCATTGATTATACAATTGAGATTAGATCTTACGTCCACATATGGCTCAATATGAAACTTAGATAATGGTTATGTTATAATAGTTACCTTTGTTCCATACCTTGTATTTAAGGCTAATGAATATTAATTATATGAGAGATAAACTCATATACTAGTTGTAAAGTCTCTTGAGAGACATATAGAAAAGTGAGCAGGCAAATCAACAACTATTATATCTTAAAGGATTGGGAAGATTGGAAAATCATGCAAGAAAAATATCAAACCTTTGACAAGCCCTACTAACTTAGTTGGTGTCCCATAAAGTTATGGTACCCCTTTTTTATATGGATCATATTTCAATCCTAATTTATCTACCACAAGCTTGGGAATCATTGATTTACTTTCACCAATATCCACAATGCAATTATGAATAAGCTTGTCTCCAATAATGAGAGTGAGGTAGAAGGGTGGGGGATTTTAGAATTTGGAAGAGGGTTAAATAATTTGAATGAGATAATTAGTGAGGGAAACATTACCATGTTTTAATGGTTGAGGACTAATCTAAATTTGAGATAGCTGCTCTTGAAGAATCTCATTTTAATTAGGTATGTGAAACACTTCCCAAAAAGAGAGACTATTTTTATAACTATTTAAAGAATCAATAAGGTTAAAAATAAGAACACTCACCTTTTTTTGCATTCTTGAAGTAAAATAAGTGCCTTGATATTGAGGTGATGGAACACTTTGAGCCACCCTTTCTACATTCTAATTTGAAATAGGTATAGAAATTGTAGGAACTGACATACTTACAGTCACACCTTGATACCTTGTAGGAGGATTACTTGGACTTATGTCAACACAATGAACATACCCTAAAGCTTTCCTATTTTTTCTTGTATTTTATGCAATAGAAGTACCTTGGTTTAGGACAAATGTGTCTTCAACTAGAAAGTTTTCCAAGCTCACTCTTTGGAGATGCCATTATCCATTTGATTGCATGAAGTTATCATTTTCTATTGTCAATTGAGGAGTAACTAATCATTGAGCTACCAAATCTTGTCCCTCACCTTCATTAACATCCATGAATTGTCCTTGTTTCCACTCTTCTCCTTGGACCAAGTTACTATGAACCAAGACCACAACTCTTGCGTTAGAAGTATAATCTAGATTATATGCATTGGGTGGCCTATTGAAGGTAGGTTGTCCTTTCCATCTACCTTTACCATATTGATGAGGTGGGAACCTCTTTCCCTATTTAGGATAGGGATAAGGGTTTTGGTTAACTCTATAATATAGATTTAGTTTCCTAATTTGAGCCTCTAAGGCCTTGTATTTTGCATCTAAAGTAATGGCATCTTTTGATATATTTGTGCATCTTTGGACTTGGTATTTACATTTGGGATTGGAGTAACATTTGGAGTAGAAGCAGACATATTGGGCAGAAGAGGCATGGAGACTTTTGGAAGGATTTTATTAGCTTGTATTAGGCCATTATTAGCTCTAACAACTTGGTCATAAGCTTCAATTAAGGTGTAACCACCCATAGATTGCAATATGATGTATGTGTCAGTTTTAATTACCCTTAGGTATGTAGGGAAAACAAAACTTGTAGGAGGTCTCATGGGAGGAGGCAACCTATACCTAGTTCTCTAAAATATCTCATTGAAGTTATGCATAGTCTCTTTAAGACCTCTTTGAATCATGTTAAGATGATGAATACATGATGTGTGATCACTTTTGTCCTCAAACATTGAGGTTAACAACTCTCCAAAATCATCCCAAGTGGTGATACATCCTCTCGACAATGTACTATACCAGTGAGTTAATTTTCCTCTAAGGGACATGGAAAGTATTCTAATTGTAGTATTGAGTTTAGTAATGTTATGAAAGATACATAAGTTTGATATGTCATTAATATGATTACTTGGGATGACATGACCTTCCCCATTGAAAGTGGGAACACTCTTGGTAGCATTAAGAGGTATATCATCATATGCATTAAGGTGTATGTGATTTTTAGTGTTAAAAGATGGAAAGGAATTTTGCCTATCCATGTTTTCCTCAAGTTCCTATTCACTCTCTTGATCTTATTGGATTGAAAATTATTTTTGTTATTCAAAGGTCAAGATAGGCTAAGGATGTTGAACTTCAGGAGGAAGTTCAAGTTGAAGGAGTGGATCTATATGATAGTTTCCTCTAATATTAATTAACCTAGTAAGTACCATGAAGTATGAAAAATAATAATGATAAAACTTGGTATAAAACTAGATATTACCTTGAATGGAGTTTCCAAATGCTGAGTAGAATGCCATATACAGTTGTGATGTTGTTAAGACTAACTTTCACTTTGACAAGATGTGCTTGAGACAATAGTCCCAATGGGTATGCCATAATTGTTGCCACTCAATATTCCACCCTAGATATGGTTATTCAATAATACTCTAGATTAAGTGAAACATTGGATTACCTCTATGCCTATGGGTTTCCTATAACATAGGTAAGCCTCTAGGTTTAAGGGCTAGCTCCCTAAATTGATCCTTGATTGTTTATCACCTATACTACTTGTTTAATTAGATAAAAAGGGATATATTAAAATGAAAAGTAATATATTATAATGATTTTATACACTAAAATTATCTCCACTAGACTACCATACACTTATACTATGAACTATAACTCATAATACTAGTCTCAACATCCTAGATTGCTCTAACATAAGTATTTCAAACATGGAGGTGATATGCATTGTACTACTCAAGGTGAATGAAAAAAAGGTCATATTGTAGACACTACTCATATTACTTACACTTAAATATATACAAATACACTTTCATATACTTCATGTGACTTATTAGAGGGAGAATTACTTACATCAAACATTGAAGTGTAGAGAGAAGACAATGATAGATACTTATCACTTGACACTTCACTATGCACCACTTCACACATTTATACAATAAGCTTGTGAACTCAAAAATAGAATGAAAATATTTATTTGAAAGTCAAATATGGTATTAAAACCATCACTGCTTAACCATACCAGGTGTGGATTCCATTATAAAAGCCAAAATGGCTTGCATTTATAGAACATGGAAGAAGAGAGAGAAGAATTAAAGTTCAAAGGTCACAAAGCCAAGTGTCAAGACTTAGAAACTAGTTTAATTATAGGAGAGTGGAGTGGATAACATATCATGAAATTATTATTATACAAGTTTCCATCTGAAGCATGAAAAACTATTCAAACTAGTGTAGAGACCTCAAATAGCCTTTTTAAAACTATCTTCATGATGAAGCATCTCTTGATCGCTTGAAAATAAAATAGGAAGACTTGAAACATTTTAAATATATTATGGAGGTTGGAAATAATATATGATAGTCATCATATATCTCCCTAACTAATAGTCATTATATTGACACTTATGTTCACTATCTATAGTTATTTACTAGCCCTCTTGGCCTTAATATTCACATTTGTCATTAATATGACCTTCATTTTCTCAAGGAAATCCATGGAATAGGTGTTATAAAAATTATTTAAAACCCATTTTCCTTATACTCCATGAGTTACACTTTAAAAATATGTAAAATTAGACCTCTCATCTTCTCACTAGGTAGTCGCTTCTTATTTTCACTATTTGTCCAAGACTGTCTATAGTGAACTATGAAGTAGAGGTATTTATATTCTTATCTATGGTGAGAAATGAATAAATGGAGTTATAATAAGTCCCTATTGACCTCATTCAATTCCTTTCACCTATTCATTCTCTTTTGTACCTACATGACACCCAAATCCTATAAAAAAACCTTAAATGAGGTCTATCTGTACAAGAGATAATACGAACCAAATGGATGTCTAGGAGCCTAAAAGAGTATTCAAAAATTCTAAAAAACTTACAAGGAAAAATTACCTCTTATAGATAAAAATTACTTAATGCCTTCTCCATCAGGTCTAGATAAGGGTTTTCAGAGGGTTTTGAGCTATTCTAGTTCTTAATAATGGTTCATAAAAGCTAGATGCTTGATATCTAAAAAAATACCATTGAAACTAAGTGTAGGATCCCATTAAACAATTCATAGTTCCTTGAGGTACCATTCAAACAATATATATAGATATGAGCATTTGAAAATGGCTCTTTAGCTCCTTGATTGCATTCTAGACACCCTTCGAATGGTTTTAGGTCAAACTGACCACTCTATGTTGTTCCTCTACAAAATAATGGATCTGATAAATATTATACCTCCCTTTTAAGGATCTCAACTAGATTGGAATCATCATATGGTCTTATTAGTAGAACTAATCACCCTAAGGTCTTAGGCTTAGTTTTAGGCGTACGATTCTTAACGATGTTTGATTACCCATGACCACCTCTGAGTGGTTTCCAATGACTATGAGTGATTATAAACCATTTTTTACTTTCACTATAACTCTTCACACATTTATATAATGCCTCTTGTCCCCCCTTTCCTCCATTCTTCATTCATGTACTATCCTTGTAGGGTTATCTTGACTGGGAGTGCCCTCTATTTGAGATAAAATAGAGGGCATCTCCCATATTTATCAACCAAAGTGAAACTATGAGAGGGTAGAATATGTCTTGACCACTTTCTATAAAAAATTTGAGGGATAGATCTCTTCTCTAAAGTTCTCAATACTTCAAAATTTAAAGACAGACTTATGGTACTATGAGGATTGTGCACATAATTTATTTTGGGCCTGAGATCCCTGAGATATGACTATAGATTAAGATCTTTACTTCTTAAGAGCACTTTAGAATGTGTCAATACTACTTTGAGAGTGTTATCAACATGTTCACCATCCTAAATCTCAACTTACCTCTTCAAACATGTGCTTTCAATTTGACTAGGATAGTCCATAGACTGTAGTCAAATTGTAAGTGTCTCATCTTAATCAAATGAAATTATTATAGGTGTCTTTAAACATTGTGTTCATGCCCTGAGATCCTCTTGAGGTCACCAAGATAACCTCATAGTTGTTTGAACTTAATCCTACCTTAAGGATATGCTCAACATTTAAACTTCCTTTTTCTACTATCATGAGTTAGTATGTCTACTCAGTCAAACTATGTTACATGTAGATGAACATTAGATAGGAGTTGGAAATATCATGTAGGTTCTTATCCATGCATTACTTTTGTATTTCATTAGGCCATCCTCCACTTGGGCATATTAAACTCATGCCTTAGAATTAAGTGTCATTCTCTCATCATTTATTCATCATGTGCCACTATTGCACTTTAAGGTTCAATTTAGTTTCAAGAGTATTGTAGCTTACTGAAAGTCTATAGTGAGAACTTGTTTATATTAGAATCATACTTAAATCACCTTATCTTGACCAAACCACCACTTTATTATGTCAAGACATTATTTCTAAGCTTGGGATACACGAGAGAAATCATTAGGCCTATGTAAACTTTAAGGAACTTCACCATGGGATGTCATACCATAGGAGTAAAACCTCATTCAAATATTTAAGGTAAGTTTTCTCAAAATCAAATTTCCTAACTTGTAAACATTGAACTCAATTTTTACTTCACATAATGACCTCACCATTATTAGAATGGTCTTCTCTATGATCTTAGACCTGATTGAAGGTCTCAATATGACTTCAACCATCCTCATATCAACACTAATTTACTTATTTTAGATTGAACTCACACTATTGATGAATACTACCTATAGGTGAACATCAGATACATGACTTTATGCTAAGTTAGAATCTTGTTATCATACTAATGACCCTTCATTAGGTTCATGGAATTATTTGAGGTTTAAATTAAGCTCAATACATTCAAACATCATTGTGTATCTTTTCATATCTTGATCCTTATTTCAAGTTTGAACATGAAACCTATAGAGGCCTACACCATCTACTTGATTGTATCAAGTATCCTAGGCTTTGAATATCATAAAGGAAACTTTTGAGACAAAAAATTCCATGAAGAGTATGATCAAAAAAATTCTTTAATATTTTGGAAACACACACTTAGCCTTGTCTAAAATCATTTTCATGAGGGCAAAACTCTATAGCTCAACAACATTATCTTTAGACTTGAATGGAATCTTCTACTAGAAAAGTGAGATGGTCTTACTAGTCTCCTCACCTTCACACATGCAAACTAGATTGAGAATCACATGATAAAGTTAGTCATACTCTTTAAAATAACATAAACCACTTGGCTTATATAGAATAATGCAAATATAGAAGGAAAACTAAGGTGTTGGGGATGTGTAGGTAGATAAGAGGATCTAACACTCTTAGTAATGGTTCATAGAGTGCAGATCACCAATCCTTTGACTATGACCATGAAGTTTTAGTAAATAGAGAGTATTACCACCCACCAAAAGAATTTTCTCCAACTCAAATCTTGATATGTGTATCAAGTTGAAATTGATTAACCTTTTATCTTATTTAGGAGAGTGATAGGAAATAAATGTTAGTTTTGATCAATTTTAGGTCTATTAAAGCTACTTGATCATGATAGTGAACTAAGGAAAATTGAAGAGACACTTTTTAAGTCTTCCCATGTGACCAAACTATTGTACAGGTTGTATAATTATCTAAAATTTCCTAAAACCACCTGATCTTCTTGGAAAGATATTGCACCTATAGTTTGTTAGTCTCAAAATGGTTTCCTTGACATATTATGACATGTGTGATGTTTAATATCCTCTTAAAACACTTGTTCTCCTATAGAAACCATACCACTTCATTAAATGACTCAAATGTAACCTCATAATGACTTAGGACAATTATATAGATGTGACAAGGGCGAAAACATAATGTTTGACCTTATTAAGACCATGAGACACATTTTACACCCGAGGATACCCTATGACAAGTTTGACTACGTAGGGGGTTGACCTAATTTGACTTGGGGTCAAATTAGTCAATATGTAAATAACAACTAGCTTATATACATAATATTGTTGTAATTTACAAAAATATCACAACAAACTAATATATTTTAAAAATTAACTAAATATAACTCCCAATGAATTATTAATCTCATAATTATTCACTTTATAATATTCACAAATTAATGTGAGGACTAACATTTCCTAATAATTTTCAATTAGAGGCCACACCTATGAAATGCTAAATTACCTTTTATGTTCATTGTATCTTCTTATATCCTTAACATGTACACACCGTGTGATGACTCACACCATACTAACTAATTTACATTGAATTTAGTAGGCCCTTAGTAATCAGATTCAAATATTGGTGGCATATTGTCATTAAGATTTTCTTAGGACTACCATTCTATCATGCCTTGTATATAATTATGCATTAATTTTTTTTAGAGGATGATTAAATGGATGGTACATTGATATATTAACTTCATGGCCTCTTGGATAAATTCAACCCTTTAATAACCTAAATTTTTTTGCTTTTGGGCCTTTTAGTTGGTGAGGAACCAAATGCATTTTTTGACTATGTTTTATAGACTTGATGCACAGTCATCTTAGGATTTTTTATGGTTTTGATAGCTAGATGGGTCATAAATATTAGTATCCTCATATTATTATGCCACCACTACCACATGGCTCCTTCTCAACTTCTCATTCAATCTCATTTCCTAGGTTCTATGGTTAGCTTCAATGGGTCCCATTTTTTTGCTACATAGCACTCCTTCATCCTTCCTGGTCTTTAGATTTATTCTTTGGGCTTTCATAATCATTGTCACATGGTATAAAATTTTCCCTTATAATTTTATTTAATCATTATCATGTCCATGTGTCATCTCCTTAGCTTCTTGGGATTTTCATGCTTTGGTGGGTCTATTTATTAGGTCCATGTGGTCCTAAGATTTTTTTATCTTTTTTCGGTCCCTCTAAGATCTTGGGATCTTCAAATCATACCACATGGTTCAATCCTTATCCTTCTAGGGTATAGGAATTTGTTAATGCTTCATTAGTTCTAGACTAATACTTCCATCACACTAGGCTCCTATGCTCCCAGGATGGTACCACATGATGCAATCCTAGGCTCTTAAGGGCATGAAGATTGTGCACTATCAATTCATTATCAAGTCATTAGGCTCCTAGGATGGTGTCAAGTGGAAAAATCATGCGCTCGAAATGGCATAGAATTTTGCATTGTGCATTGAGTCTTTATTAGGATGGGTCATCAAGATCATGCCATATGGCATGATCTCAAGGCCTAAGGGTTTAAAAATACTTAGTCATTTTAAAAAAGATATTGACTATAGAGTTGTTTATTGATGAGATTTGGATGGGTGGAATAATTTTGGGGGGAATATTTGAAACATGTCAAAAAATAATAAAATTGACTATGTAAATATTTTCAATAAATCCAAGTCTTTTCTAAATGAATTTTACATGAGAAGTAGCCAATTAATATAAAAAGTAAAACTAGACATTCACATAAAATAGAGATTTAAGGCAAACATTAATAAGATAAAATCTATATCAAATGTGATAAAATAATCTAAAATAAAGGAGCAATAGAGTTTATTCATGTATAATCAAAGAGCATCATGATTTATTGAATATTTAGCTAAGTCTCAAATGAAACATTCTGAGTATTAATCCAATTTACTATGAAAAGCATAATAATGAGTTATACTACTAAAACAAATCCATAAATAGGTACTAAAAACTAGATGAATTTACCAAAAGCCTAGGTCTAATATTCAAATGGTAAAATACTCAAGCATTTTATTATGGACTAAGACTTCATAGGCTCAAATTAAACCTACAAGTTAATCTTTGGTATTCATAAATGAAAGCTTAGAATGATTTGAGCCAAATGTAAAAGTATTAGACATAAACATGAACAATCATTTGTAACTTAGCATCTGTCTAACTGCCAATCAAGGAAGGGATCAATAAAAGACATCAAAAGAACTCTAAATAGGTCATCTAAACCAAAAAAATCAAGATTTATATCAAAATAAATAGGGTCTCTATTTTCATCCCTAAAATGAGGTGTGTTGGTGAAGGCAACAACAATGGTGACTCATTTATAGGAGATACTTCTTGAGTATCTTGGAGAATTCATAATTTCTAGTTCATGCAACCAAACATAAGTATTAACTACAAGTAATTTCTTTAAACATAGTTTATAAAATTGATCGCCAAATTATTCTCAAACACATGACATACTAAGCTAATTTATTACCAAATACCATTAGTGTGTGTGTTTTAAGTGATTAACCCATTTATAGTTCTACATTTACACACAATCCTTTAGATCTGCTCAAATGATTATAACTTTTGAGGGAGTAATATTTAATAATTTATCTCAAGGTAAATGGTGTGGGCATTAATTTATTTCCATCTAGGTGTCCATAACCCTAATAAGGATACCTCTTGTCTCCCTCAAGATCTTGCTTCACTACAAAATAGGATGGAAATCCCATGGTGGAGGTTGCATGAATAACCCTTTAAAATATCTTAGGATTTCTCATGTTATTTTCATTCTCTTTTCTTTTCTTCCCCCTTTTAAGGGGGGTTTTCTAATAATTCTATTAGGGGTTGGGGACCAATCCATGGATTTAGGAAACTTCATAAAGTTCCTTGATCCGTTGAGAAAAATTAAGAATGATAGTGTTTTATACTTGTTTTAAATTTATGTTGAGTGTATTTTATGGATTTAAATAAAGAAGGAAATGTTTTAAATCCATGTAATTAGCTATAAATCATAGGCCACAATAATTATAAAAAATGTAAACAGTACAACAACTCAATAAAATGGTCAAGCAAGATTTTCATTTAGACTCTAAGAATGTTATTAATGTTATTTTCACATAAATAAACCCTTGATTTCATTAAGCATTTTTCAAACAAGGGAACCATCGAGGTAAAATAAGATAGTTCAGCCCAAAAAGAAACACAACAAGGCTAAAGCTAATGAGAAGCATAACAAAATAAGGACAACAAGCAAAAACCAAACTAGGCTACTAACAAGGGATGGGAAAAAATGAAGTTAATTACAAGTATTTTCAAGTAAGAGCATGTCTTAAAATTATTTAGACACCTACAAGTAAGATTTTGAGAAGATAGAGTGGGAACTAAATGTTAGCGTATGTTCCCACATAGATTTGTTAATTTTATTTCAATAATTTATTAAGCCAAGTCATATTACATAATTTAGTTTATGTTCTTATAGTTACTTAAAAAATAACAATTGGAATAATTCAAAAATATTGCCTTAGGTATGCACCATGAATTTATGATGAAGAGAGAGACTGAGCATTAATAAATACCAACATGATTTGATTACTCAACTTGCGTGACACTTTTCATTCATTACCTCAAATAAGGAGATTGTAGGATACTCTTCTGGTTAGAATAGGTGATTTGGAAATCATGTTGGTTACCATATTTAGATTTATGACTTCATCATACCTAGAAATGGGAACTCTTAAAATTTATATTGATGTCTTCTTAAATAGACAACTTAATTTAATGTAACTTTTCATTTGTTGGAGCATGAGTTTATTTTTTAATAAGGAGAGACCAAGATGAGTTGTAGTCATGGAATAGATCTCTATCAAAGACACACCCAAAGGGATAAAAAATATAACTAGGAGATAAAATCAAACACACAAAACCAAATTAAAACTACTCTAACAATAAACTAGAAAATGGAAAAACTAACCTAAGAAAGTAATGTAACAAGTAAGAGATTAAACTATTATACACACTATTCATTCCAAACTAGTCTAGGAAGATTATTCTAAAGATGTAGTAGAAGGGATAGTCGATAAGGAGCACTTCAAGAACTACCCATTCAAAGATAATTGAAGATAATTCACTTCTATATCCTTAAGATTATACTTAGCTATTTGGCATGGGGCAATCCATAATGGATCAAACTTGGGATGTTTACCTTTCTTCTCATGGACTTTGTTTCATAATAGCACTAATCCAAAATACTAAATTCTTCACCTTGGATTTATTTTAAAATCACCAATTGACAGTGCTTTAATTCTTACTAAAATTTAGTAAATATTCATCTCAAGCTTATTCTACTTATACAATGTATGGCAACCTAGAATTTACCTTTTCATTATATTCCATGTACTATAGCATAAATTATAGGTAGGAAGCTTGAGCATTACTAGTAGAACTGGCTCTAGTCCATAGACTAATATAAACAGTGATTTTTTAAGTCCTTGTTTATGTTTGATGCATTTATCATAAAGAGAAAACTTCAATATTGAATGCCCCTCTCTAGGCTTCTTATTTGAGGACTTCCTGATGGCCTCAATCAAGTTCTTGTTGGTAGATTTAGCCAATCCATTCTCTTGTAGGTAATAATTGGATGAGAACCTTAAATTAATCCCATTGTCATATGACCTATGTAGATTGAAATGTAGGGCCATTATCATATACTAATGAGATTAGGGTCCCAAACCAATTGGTCACATTATTGTCCATTAATTTTATCACCTCATTTTTTAGTGATATTATTCATTGCCACTTCATTTTTCCATCTCATGTAATAGTATGTATCTATAAGAATAAACTTGTGGCCTATTAAGGATTTTGGATTAATGACTCCTATGAAATATATCCCCCACTAGGAAAATGATATCCTTTCTATGACTAGTTACAATGGCACTGTAGGGTGCATTCCCTTTTGGCAAAGGTCTGACACTAATGACACATTCTAACATGTGCATGGATGTACTTAAATAGGGTTGGCCAATAATATTCTACTAAATCATTTTGTGTGACATTATATTTGCTGTAGGATGATTAACACCTAACTTTTCATGGAAATTAGCTATGATTTTTTTAGCTTCAACTTTTAATAGGCATCTAAGGTAGATGCCTTCATGATTATTATTGAAGATAACTCCTAACTTCAAATATATATTGCATCATTTTTAGTTTGAGAGCTATTTTATTCATTTAATTGAGTCTAAAAGGTGGGATTTCAAAGATAAGGTAATGGAGAATTGGGGTATACCATTTCTACTACAACACTTGCTCTTGGTATAATTGATGCATAATGACCATTGGATCAATCTTAGTTGTTATCTAAGTAAGACCTTATCCTTTGTCCATCTTGGTAGATGTTATCTCTAATTCATA
The DNA here is from genome assembly GCA_037957365.1 of Torreya grandis. Lineage (NCBI taxonomy): Eukaryota > Viridiplantae > Streptophyta > Pinopsida > Cupressales > Taxaceae > Torreya > Torreya grandis. Next base: position 369,586 of record JARHVA010001458.1, on the reverse strand, counting down.
GTATTGTATCTTAGTCATCCATCTACCTCTATGCTTCCCTAAATTTTTCAAGCCCAACATTTTCTTGACAGCTAGGTTTGACATGATTCCATGAACTTTATTCCTATGAATATAGTGCTTAAATTTTTTTACAACTTTGACCAAAGTGTAGGAATGTTTTTACAACATAGAGTATCTAAACTCTACATCATTCATATTGGTTCTCGTGAATGCAATTGGTTATTATTCTCTATCCAACCTCTATGTCAGATAGGCAAAAATAGTGTGCTTAGAGGCAAAAGGGTAAATGAATAAGTCTCTAGCATAATTCAGACTGATTAGCATTGGTGCTTGCATTATGGCATCTTTTATGTCTTGAAATTATTTCTTTGATTCAACATGCCACTCTATTTTAGTATCCCATTTTAACATAGAGTTTAGAGGCTTCATAATTATAGTAAATATATAAATGAGCTTGTGAATAAAATTTATTTTACCGAAGAATGATTTTATCTCTTCTTAACTATTAGGTTGAGACAATTTAAAAATCACATTAGCTTATTTGGGGTCAATAGAAATACCTTTTTTCATGATGATATGATCAATAATATTACCTTTAGTGACACCAAACATGCTCTTTTTTTAGGTTCAAGGGAATGTCATACCATCTACATGTGTAGAACTATAAATGGGTTAATCACTTAAAACACACACACTGATGGTATTTGACAAGAAAGTAGATTAGTATGTCATGTGTTGGAGAATACTTTGGTGCCCACTTTTTTGACCTATGTTTAAATCAATTGTTTGTAATTAATACTTATGTTTGGATGTAGAAATTTAAAATTCTCTATGATACTTAGGAAGAATATCCAAGTAAGAAGTCACCATTATTTTTGCCTTCACCAACACACTCCATTTTTAGGATGAAAATAGGGACACTATTTATTTTGAATTAAATATTGATTTACTTGGTCTAGATGACCTCTTTAGATTTATTTTGATGTCTTTGCTTGATCCTTTCATTGATTGATAATTATCCAGATGCTAAGTTACAAATGACTATTCATGATTATGTCTAATACTTTTAATTTTTTCTCAAATTAGTCTAAAATTTCATATTTGAACATTAAATTCTAATTTGCAGGTTTACTTTGAGCCTATGAAGTCTTAATCCATGATAAAATGCCTTAATATTTACCCATTTGAATATTGGACCTAGGATTTTAGAAAATTCATTTAACTTTTGGGACCTATTTATGGCTTCTTTTTGGTAGTACAACTCATGATTATGCTTTTCATAGTAAATTGGACTAATACTCATAATGAATCATTTGAGACACAACTAAATATTCAATAAATCATGATGCTCTCTACCTAGGCATGAATAAAGTCTATTGATCTTTTATTTTAGATCATTCTATTTAATTTTCTATAGATTTTATCTTATGAATGTTTGGGATTAAATATTTCTTTTACGTGAATGAATGGTTTTGATTTTGGTATTACTTGACTGTTTATGGCATAAACTTTACTTGGAAAAGACTTAATTTTTTTTAAAAAATCTTTACTTGGTCTATTTTCTTGTTTTATCATATGTTTCAAGTAATTCTAGAGACTCATATATTATTCATCATGTCCAAATCTCATCGACAAACATATTTATAGTCAAAATATTTTAAAAATTGACTAAGTATTTTTAAACCCCCTAGGCCCTGAGATTATGCCACATGACATGATCTTGGTGACCCAACCCAAAGGAGAATATATGAGTAATGTAAATTTATGTGCCCCTAGGAGACTAATATTTCACCACTGGGTACAATCCTAAGAGCTTGATGACCCAAGAATGAATCGATAATGCAAAACTTTAGTTCCCCTAAGAGCTCAAGATTACACCACATGGTGCCATCCCTAGAACCCAAAGTGATGATAATATTATCCTAAACTTGGGAAGGCATTAATAAAGTCCCATCCCCTTAAGGGACTATTATTGTTCCATATGGTGCCATTTAGAGACCCTAAAAGCCCAGAGGTACTAGTGGAAGAGAAATAAATCCCAAGACACGTGAACCTAAGAAACACACCCACCAAAGCATATAAAGCCTAATAAGCTAAGGAGAAGACACATGGCCATGGTGATTAATATGGAAAATTATATGGGAAAACTTGGGACCATGTGGTCATGAAGATGAAATCTTATAGAATAAAGCTAAAGATTCGAAGGCCAAAGGATCACCATATAACAAGAAAATGGGACTTGTCAAAGCTAACCATAAAGATTAGTAAAGGAGAGGGAATTAGAAGCTAAGGAGGAACCATGTGTAAGTGGTGATAACCTAATATGTAGATATTGATATTGATGGCCTATCTAGACATCAAAATTGTAAAAATACCAAGATAACTATGCCAAGTTTGGAAAACATAGTAAAAAATGCAATTGGTTCCTCATTCACTAAAATGCCCAAAAATAATAGATTTTAGGCTATGAAAATGGTGAATTGATATAATAGGCATAAATTAAATCTAGTTATAGATTATACATTTAATCAACCTCTAAAAAAAATTGAATGTAAAATTTTGTGCAGGGTATGGTGAAATGTTAGTCCCAAGAAAATCCCAATGATAATCTACCACCAATATTTAAATCTAATTATTATTTGATCCATAAATTTAATTCAAATTAGTTAGTATGACATGATTAATTTCATGGCATGACAATGGTAAGGATCTAACAAGATATAATGAAGATATAATACAAAATTCATCCTTTAATAGGCATGGCCTCTAACTACAAATCATGCTCAAATAGGGAAATTTATCAGTGAATCAAAATAATCCCAACTACATCCCCAATCATCATTGAATATTTTTAACCACCCTAGTAGTGGCCTGAGTGAACTTCATATATAAATATGTCTATATAATGGACATTTTTCTCCCTTTGAAAGGGTTGACACATAGTGCAAAGAAACTTTGTTAAAATCACAATAAAATCATTTTTCTTGTTTTCACTTTGTCTTCTTCCTTCAGAATGTTGTTAATGATTTATTATTTAGAGTTTATGCTTATGATAAAGAACTAAAGTTATGATCTATTACTTAATGAATTTATTAATTATATCATGCTTATGCTAATCTAGTTTTCTTTTAAGTATTTTTCATTAGCTTTAGAACACCCTTTGCTTTATGTGCTTGTAGCTATAAAGTAATTTAAAAGTCCTATGTGTCATATACTACATGACTTTTGAGGTGTTTATATTTAGTGAATAATTTGTGATTTAGGAATTCAATTTAGTTTCCTTTATAATCTTTCCCACTGGGTGGTTAAACATTTGTGCAATTGCTAACCAAGCACACAGTGGTTTAATTATGACTTACCATGCTTCAGTTCTCAAGTATTAACATTCTTTTGATTAGAAATCTCCTTTTATACTCCATTTTCCCTCTTTATTTTACATTTATTATGGAGTTAAAACACTTTCACTTGTTTTATAAATTGGTAACATCAAGGTCAATAACAATCAATAATCAAGTTCAATCAACTAATAAGAATTCCAAGCATTTATCAAATAGACATTGAATCTCTAGTGGTAATAGTTCATGCTCTTTGAGTAAATTAGGTTAAAATTCTCAGTCCTTAGATTGAAACAACATCATTCCTAAAATTAATGAGGGGATATATTTATCCCATGCATTTTTCCCTAATTTTCTCTTTGGAACACTCATCCTCATGAGTGTCTTTAAATCAAGATTTTGGGGTGAACAATAAAAATTATAAGAAAACCATATTATTTTGGATGGTGACATGGAAAAGATAAATCATGTTTTAGATGATGGGATGATAGGTAGTGGTGGTGGTGTTTGAGTTGACACTAGACACCCCATGTATCTAATCACTACTTACATAATCCACCATGTATAAAGTATGAGTGGAGATATCAGGCTTGATGTAGTTATCCCAATATGGGAATGGATGAAAAATTGATGATGTAGTGAAAATTTATGGATGAGTAGATGAGTGATTTTCCTCCCAATAATATAAGTGAGTGAATGATGATGTTGTAAAAATATAGATGTATGATAGATTTGAATAGATGTGTTGTGTGTTGGGATGTATAAAGAAACATGTGTTTAGATATGGATACATACGTGAGAATAATGCTCACATATAAGATATTCATCTAAACATGAATAAGGACATGGTTAACAAGAATAAGGGTCAAGCCCTAAGCTAACATGTCATGGGTGGATGATGGTAGAGTAAGTGACTAAATCTAAATATACAAGTGAAAAATGTGATGGGATACTCTAAAGTAACTAGGGTGTATATAGATAATGAATTACACATTGCACCAGAAACTAGTTTTCACCACGTTACTTACGTAAAGTGACCTTTGGACATACTATTTTTATTTTTATTTTTCTTTATTTTTTTGATTTCTTGATTGATTTATTTTTTATTTTTTGACATTTAGGATATGTACAACCACACTAGAATATATCAAGCATAGAATAATTTGAGATACATGACGTTCATGGGCTCATCAATGTCTTATCCATCTTCCTAGCCAACCTGTAAGCTCCAGATCCATATTTGGCAATGATTATGTATGTGCCCAACTAGTTTGGTTAAAATTTCCTTTCTTTTCCCATTATACATTGGTATTATGTTGGTTTAATTTTAAAACAAAATCATCAATTTTAAATTCCTTGTATTTAATCCTCTTATTACAACTATGGCAAGGGTCATTTTGGTAGACTTATAAGTGGTTTAGGGCATTGAGGCATTTATCATCAAGGAGGTCAAGTTCACTTAGTCATGAAATGTGGTAAGATTCATCATCAATAATATTTTTTAAATATATATGTAAGGATACAATCTTGACTTAAATGGGTAAGTTTGACTCATTTCCATAAGCAAGGGAGTTTGGGGTTACCCATGGGTGTGTGGATGCTTGTGTAGTATGCCCTTAAGGTAGGATAAATCTACGTGTGTCAGTCATGACCAAATGCAATGACAAATAATTTAAGAGTTTTTAGGATGTTTTTATTTTTTTCCTCCACTTGGTTATTACCTTTTAGGTATTAAGGAATGGACCACTTCTATAATATGGTAATTAGTGTAAAGGGCCTTGAAATCTTTATTTTTTAATGATTTTCCATTATCAAAGATGATATCAAATGGGATTATAAAAATGTAGATAATATCATTTAAGATAAACTTATAAATATGTTTGTTGGTGGCATATGTTAGATACATAAGTTTAACATGTTTGGTAAATTAGTATATGGTGGAAATAATATACTTGTGTCTATCATAAGAATTGGGATTTATTTTACCAATGAGGTATAGAACCTATGTGGAAAATGGCCAAAGTGTGGTGATGGGTTGCAAATATTTTGAAGGACCATGTATAAGATCACCATTCTTTTGGTAAGCCACACACCTCTTAACATAAACAAAAGAATTAGATTCCATTGTAGGATAATAGTAACCTACATACAAGAGTTTATTATTAAGGACTTATCAATATTTTTGTCCCAAAAATATAAAAATATCAAGTACCCTAAGGGAGACCCCTTAATTTTTTTGGAAAAATGCCTTGAATATCCCCAAATCCTCTGTTTCCTTAAGCCTATATAATCCAAAGGTTGGATTAAAATTTGTAGTTTGTAAAATTTAAAATTGCTTCCCAGACTCGAGATCTTATAATACACTAAGTGGTAAAAAATAGAGATCTAATTTCAAATTGTAGTTAGACCTCCACTTCCTACTAAACACTAGCTAGTGGAAACCAAAAACCCGCTTGTAATTTATAATTTTAAAAAATTGAAAATTAAAATAGGAGTTACACTTCCCAAAAAATAATCACTCTATTAAAAATCCAAAAATTAGAGAGCAATTTGCAATTTTTCAAAATTTCAAATTGTAATCCAGGTCTCACTTCCTGCGAACAACCTAGCCTATAGAACCTGGAACCCCAAATGCAATTTGTAATTTTGAAAAATTTCAAATTATTCTTGGATTTATACCTTCCTATTTTTAAATATGTCAACCTATCCTTTCTCATAGAATCTATAGGTCAACATGTAATTTACAAAATTACAAAATTACAAAATTACTTGAGGACTCTAGACCTCTGCCAACTACTACCTCAAGGAATTAATTATAGGTATTTGTTAGTATAAATAAGTGGAATTAGGTTTGTTTAAGTCATTATTTAACTTGTTAAGTGAATTTTTGAGCTCCCACCTTGACTTGTGAACCCACCTACAAGAAACAACCTTAAACCATGCTTAGAACCTCATGCCACACCACCATTAACAACTACATGGTATTCCTTGAAATTTTCTATGTTTTTTTTAATACATATTTCTTACAATTTGAGATTATTTGAATTCTTCCATTCCTTCAAACACTATTAAAAGTTTCAATTACAAATTTTAGGGTTTCATTACATTGCATAGGCATCATCTATTTTAAGGTTGTTTTCATACTTTTTGTTTTCCAATTTTTCTTACACATTTCCAAGTAGTTGAATCATAGGGTTTTTTCCCAATTTTTATAATGAAGATTTAAGATTTCCAATTTACACTAGTGAATATTCCTAAAAACCAAGTGAATATTCATTGGTAGTTCCCTACAATCCCTATAGGCTCTTGACTTAATAAGTGTACCTCCCATTTCCATGGGATTTAAACCTTCTTATTACAACATATTACCCCATGAACATTTCAATTACTCAAAACATTTCCAAGTCCCTACAAACTTTTGACTTGCAATTTTCACTTCACCTCTAATCTCTACCACATATTTTAACCTATTTTTATAGCTCCACTTTCCCATAGACATTTCACTTACACAAAATAACTCCAAGTTCCATCAGAGTTTCCACCTGCTTTTAGCACCTGTAAACCCTACCAAGTGGCTACACATGGAGTTTTTGATTTCTTAGAACAACTCCAAGTTCTATGGACATTCGACCTATAATTCACAACTCTAATCTCTACCATAGATTTCAACCTATTTTTACAGCTCCACTTTCCTATAGACATTTCACTTGCACAGAACAACTACAAGTTCCATCAAAGTTTCCACCTACTTCTAGCACCTGTAAAGCCTATCAAATTTATAGTTGGTTCTACCTTAGTAGTCTCTCTCGAATCCATGTCTAGGAAAGAGATGAAGTTTAAGTCTAAAGGACCTAGAGTAACTCTTAGCTTGGAATCCAACACCATTGAGATTATAGATATAAAATTAGGTCATATTGAACTAGGTGACTTATGGATTAGGATCAATGTAAAATTCAAGAATCACTAGATCTAGAGTATTTATGACTCTAGACTCCCCCAAGTAACAAGTTTTCCCCTAATGCTGAAAATCATAGAGTTAGTTCTTATACTAGCACAACATTATGATAATAATAAGAGAGAGGTCCCAAATGATAAAGGGGAAAATATTTTAAGTCTAGATCCAAATTTCATTGATTTAGTATTTTTAATACCAGAGTTTGAGATTTATATAGACATAACTCCATAATCATCCACAAATTTATTTCAAGACAACAATATTGGATGTAAGAGAGTGATGAACAAACAATGGCTAAGAATCCCTAAGTCTACTTCTATTAGATTGCCTAAGACACTGGTAAGAATTGATTTCAAGGATGAGGTAGGGGTTATAATTATATTACTGCACAAGATCACTAGTATCCCAAATGAAAAAATATTTTAGGATTAAATGTATCAGTACATTTAGGTCATCCATGAAAATAAATAATACATCCACTAAGCAGAACTCATCAGTGACTCCCTCCATAAGTAGTTGATGGAGGTGAAAACAATAGGGAAATTCTACATGACTAGCTACCTAGTATATATATTGGCCAAAGGAAGAGCTTTTCCAAGCCTCAAAACTATAGTTAGTGAGGTAAATAAAGTGTATAACTATTACCTTGACCTCACTTTGGAGGCTGGTAGACAGCACTTTAAGAGATTCAATGATGCATTCATTTTCGACAAGGAACTAGAAAGAAAGAGATTATCTGATGTAGCCACTATAGAGATTACCTAGTGGGGTTCTTATTTCATTCAGTTCCCCACCTACTCCTACATTAGGGTATGTAGATTTAGTGGCTACCCTTACACACTCACAAGTTATTATCTAGAAAACACAAGTTGGGAATTCATTTCCCTATTAGTATAGGTAGATACACATGCCCCTCCTTAGCAAAAACCAAGTATGATGATGTAAAAATGACACAAATGACCTTGAAGGCTTTAAAGGTCAGACTATACTATAATGTTCATGGCAACATCACCAACAACATTAGGAATTTTCACATATTCCCATGTTCCCTACTTTGAAGATTATTGAGAATATTTGGATGATGAAAAGGAATTTATATTGAGGGACCACTCTAGAATGACCTTGGATTAGGTCAAATCTTTTGATTTAACACTAGTTCCCAAGGACTTAGTGGATGATGAGTCCCTAGTAGAAAAAATATACTATAAACAAACCATTTCTCAACCCCTTCCATCTATAAGGTGGTCTATTCTTGAGTATTTCTCTTTGATATATAGAACTACACATGTAATTAATAAAACACTCAATTATATCAAGAGTAATGGGGTCCAAGTGACCAAAGATATAGTATCACTGAAAAACTACTAAAACTTAAGGAGCAAGGAATTCCACCATTAGTGAAGGGTCCCAATGGTGCAGTAGTAAAATAATCAGATAGGCCAGTGATCTCCTATAAGAAGAAGAATAAATATAAGGCCACGAAGGGGAAGTCAAGCAAACATGGAGTAGTAATAGATCAACTGATCATTATTTCATCTGAGGCTATAGATATAGTTGAAGCAACCACAACTTCATCCCATATCTCAGTGATATTTAAAAATCCTATCTTTACAATTCACCCCCACCTATTTCTATCATTCATACAACACCAAAACCTCATCCTCCTATCTCTATTCCTCCTTTACCACAAGTGACTCCACCCCCCATTAACACCACTTTACCTATGAAAATAAGTCCATTGGAAATAATGCAATTAAGTCAAGTGGACAATTAGGTTCCCCCTTCATCATATACTCATGTCTCCATTTCACTTCTTCTTCCCATAGTTTCAATCCCCCCTTCCATAATTCCTTCCATTTCATTTACAATCCCTTCCATTCTATCCTCATTGGTTACCAACACTACATAATAGTATCTTGCCATAGACGCAGTCATTCTAACTTTAGTTCTACTAGCCATCCCAATTCTTGGGACAACTACTGCTTCATATTCATCCCCTTTCATCTTCCTTAATTTACCACCCCTGAGTTTCCCTACCACTCTTATTGAATCATTTAAGGTTTTGGGTTACACACTTTCACGAGTCCCTTAGTTTTAACTCCTTGTGTCTAATTCTTTATGAATTCCATCTCCCACACCCCCAATATACACATTCATTTCCATTACCCCCACCTCTTCCACTTCTATAGTAACCCCAACCCATTCTGTGGAGATAGGGGATGAGTAGGTACTTGATGCAAATATGTACCTTCAACCCATAAATAGATAAAATATTGCATAGACATTTTTTGATCAATTAGCAATAGTATCAATACAAGATACAACACTTATCATTATGCCTACCAGTGTAGCATCTTCAACTAAAAATTCTTAAGTGATAGTGTCAACACAATATGAAGCTACACCTACTTATTTAACACAAATAATGGGGAAGAAATATAAGTAGATGGTGTACCCAAGTATATTGGATTTTGGTCTCTCTAATAAACATAAGAAATTGAAGACTACTCCCTAGACCTTCTCAATAATATTTTATCACTCAATAGGGAAAAGATGTGTAGAGATTGTAGTCCCCCCACCAGACAAATAGAAAGAATATCTAGTGGTGTGGAATTATCAGGTATCAAAATTTCACCTTGGACATCCTATGAGGGAGGGTTTGAAACATGATGTTTAATCCAACATTAACTCCCTATTTGAAAAAATGGATAGTGATAATGTCACTAAGGATGAACTAAAAAAAATTCTAAACAACTTATGAATACATTAAAGAAATTTATCAAACCCACTGTATAATTAGGCCAACCCAAACTAACACGACCCATCACCTAGATCATAGATCAAGCAACATTTAATGCAGTGAAAAATATTGGTAGCATGGGAAGGGCCACTAAGGAATGGGTAGAAGATATCATCTCAAAAGCTAATAAAATTACTAATATAATAATGGACCATCAAATAGTTCTAAGAGAAGGGTCACCCAGAGAGGACTGGTCAGTAATTATGAGTGAGAGATGGAAAGATTGAATCTTTTCTATCACAAATTGATAACTGTAGGCTCAATTGACATGGACATCCTCCTTGAAGAAAAAATACTAAAAAATGATAAGGATAAATAGGAGTTAAACAAAGATGCACTATTTAGAATAAAGATGCTTATAGATGTTGCTCACAAGGCCAAAGTTGCACATGACAAGGCCACTCACATGCTATATGACATAGAATATTTGTTGAATAAAGTTTCATGTCAGCCAATAAATTATAAAGATCAGCTCCTTTCAACAAAAGAGGTTAAGATTAAATTAAAAGAAGTGATAGAAAAGGAATATGCATGAGATGCAGTCTTTACCTTGAGTTCTATCCATCGTTACATCAAATATCATAACACATTAGATTAGATAGGTAAATATATATAAGTATATAAACTTTAAGAATGGAACTTTTTGATATAGTTGTAGATTGAGAAATAACCAACCTCTACTCTTTTGGCCCAAATGAAGATAGAATCTAGAAGATATTCAAGGCTTTTGATGTATATGTTCAAAAATTACAGGCTAAGAAGGATAAAGAGTCAAAAGAAGTGTTGGAAATATATTAATTTTTTCTATTAAAAGTCTTCTCATATATTGTATTTTCATTATTATAAAAATATTTTAAAGTTGTAAAAACATAATTTGTAAATTACAACTATCCTTTTGACATCTCTTTATAGAAGGTGCCATGTGTATTTTACACTTTCTATTTTGATAGGTTGTAAATTGTAAAAAGTAGACTTACAAATTACACTTTTCATTTTGACAAAGTTTTAATTTCTTAAGTTGTAAAAACACATATTGTAAATTACAATTCCATTTTTGACAAAGTGGTATGACTTGTAATTTGTAAAAGTCTCACTTAGAAATTACACATTAGGGTTTTACAAAAAAGTAACTTATCTTAATGTTATCGTTTGTTCTAAAAATAAGTTTTACTTTGGCATCCCATTTGCATGAAGATCCATTGCAACTGCATGAAAAATACCAAAGGTGTTGCATGAAGTTTTTCAAGTTCCATCTACACCTCTACCAACTGAAGATCATGCACAACTCTTGCATGATCAATTTTTAAACTTTTTCTCCATGCCATGGATACTATAACTATTATAGATCATGCCTCTCTTCATGAAGTTTCTAGATTTGCATGCTTCTCTACTAGGCATTAGAGTTTTTGTTGACTACATCTCATTTATGAGATCTTTTGTATAAATATGGGCAATATAGAATAGCCCATTTTATCTTTTTTTCTACTAGATTATTATTATACATTTTAAATAACTTCTCTACATGTTGTAACTTGGAGAATGAAATAAATTGAAATTTTGCTTTTCTTGTATGAAAGATCCTTATTTATGTAAAGTTGATTGAATATTTGTGGATGTTATAATTCTTATTTCAGTCATGAAATTTCATTTATGGTATTTTATACCTTTTTGGAATATTATTTGATTAAAATAAAAGAATATTATCCCTTTTATGAAAAATAATAAATATTACCTTTGATTTCCCATTTGCATGAGTTTGTGCTCCTAAAAATTTCAATTTATTTTTTATTCTATCATGTTCATTCAAGAAAGCATTAAAATCCACTAAAAAACATATGGTGCAATCACCATTTTTAGTTTTGTAAATTTCATTCTCATAACTCTTTTCCCAGTCAAACCCTAGTTTAGAAGCAATAACACTAAAGGAGTGGAATTTTTATAAACTAATATTTTATCAGTTTCACCAAGTTTAGTGAAAGGAAACTAGCCTTCTCCAAAGGTTCACCTCAATTCACCAAGGTCCTACATCTTGGATTTGTTCCCTTTGTATCATTATATTTTAGCAAAGTGAGCTTTTGTCAGGGGATCTGTAGCTCTACCAATTAGAGCACAATTGATTACTTTCTTATATGCAATTAAACACAAAATTATACCAGAATGATAAAGTAGCTAGAAACTTGAGACAACAAAGAATTTGAGAGACAATACACACTCTTGTATTAAATACTACTAGAAGAAAATACAATAAGGAAGATGCCACTTCTTCCTTCACCTCAAAGGCTTGCCACACCTCAAGACCTTCTTCCCTCTCTCTCTTGCTCAACACAACAACTCTAAAGCCTGAGTTGCTATCCCTCCTTGAATGCTTCAGCTGATCTCCTTGACCTTGCTAGCTTCAATGCCTTTACTTGCCTTCTTACTTAATTACAATACATGCCTTATGGGTCTATAAATAAGATCCCATGCTTACAAAAATAGAACTCTAATTACAATAATTAGACACGTAGCTCGTGACTATAATTAGTCACTTAACATGCAAACACTCGCTTCACTTAACTGACTGTTCATCAACAGCAGTTCTGAAAATACACAGGCGATCGACACCGGTCCTTGCTGGTCTGGTGCTACCAACGTCGGCCGACTGCCTGCCATTGTTGGTCTCCTTCTCCACTGCATCTGACTGACATCGGTCATACTGCTGACGCCGGTGGCTCTAGTTCTTCAGCATCCTTCTTTGTGTCTACAAATAGTTGAAGCTTTTAGCTCCACACCTTAACAATCTCCCACTTGGATATAAATAGCTGCAACTTGTACCTGTACCTATACACCATCTTTTTTTGTTCCTTAGGCTCTGTATCCCTCTTCAATGTCACTCTTGAAGACCAACCACCACGTAAACCTGTGATGCAATACCTGTCTCTTATGCCACAAGAATTTTGCTGCTCCCAAATTCTCCATGACATACTTCTAAACCAACTCTACCCTTAGCTCAGAAAGACTCCCTGTATATGAAACCCTGCAACAAGTAACATAATACAGTAACAGGATAATGTAGCTAATAATATCCAACCTGGTAAAGATAAAATACAATGGTCAAACCTCCATTGTTCTACAACATAATCAAGACCATATATCATAGCCTTCTGTCTCGTGTGTCCATCCACTCTCTTCTCTAAAACAGGAATCCATCCCTCTATCCAGTGCTTCCTTCCAGCTGACAACACTACCAACAAATACCTATTTGGTTCTCCAAGGACTCACACTCCTCATCCATGCCAAGCTCCCACTATTTCTGGATTCTACCTGCATTGCTTCTTCCATTTTCCTAGTTCATGACTATCAGTAAGCAATATAAATAAGGTGAACAATGAATATGAGGATCACATACCTTTTTTGACCTCCACATGGGTGTTTGAGACTTAGTAATTCACCCAACATCTGTTCCAGTGACCGATCTAGGCCATCTCCCAGTCTGCTCCCGACCGATGTCGGTTCCCTGCACTGACCCTGACTGCTGACATCATTTCTCTGGCCGACGGTGGTGTCCCTCCTATCGACGTCAGTCCTTATGACCAACGTCAGACTTCTCCTATCCAACCTACCAACCCTACTGGTCTGCACATGACCGATGTCAGTATCTGGATGACTGACGTCGGTGCCAAGCTACCGACATCAGTGTCTGTGTGTTCCTGTAAGTGATGAAATTTTCATCCACGAGCTCTTCTTGGATCAAACCTCTATCCATGCTACCCTGCTCAGACTTATTCAGTCCCTGTGACTGATCTCTATCCTTCATCTCCTCCAAAAACACCAAGGCTTCTTTGTTCCTGTCAAAGGCATCAAATTTCCTCTTTCTGTAATGAACTGTATTTATGCTTTCCAAATTTGAACACATACCTTTTAAATCAAGAACTTCCATTCCCTTCTTGTTCTTGTGACCAAGCCTATTAAGCCACATCTTCGAATCTACACCAGAAGTAGAATCAATAATACAAGTAGACAGATAAAGAGTATCTACTTTCTTACCTCTTGCTAGAATAAGTGCTCCCTTGGTAACCTTCCAAGAATCCACTGTGAGGGTTATTGTGCATCCCTCATCTCCCAACCTTCTTATAGAAATTAGACTCTACTTTAGAATTGGAACATGCATGACCTCTTTCAACACCCACGTGTTGTCAATTTGCAATCTCAGCTGCACTTTCCCTTTGCCAACTATCTAACAAGGCATACCATCCCCTAAATAAAGAACTCCAAAGTCTCCCTGTTCATACTCGTAGAACAAATCTCTGTTTGGGGATGCATGAAAAGATGAACCAGAATCTAAAATCCATGATCCTACCTGACTATCCGAAGAAAGTATGAGAGCATCCTGCATCACAATATTTGCATCCTTTGCTTCTTCCATACCTGCATGTTGATTCTCTTTATCTCTCAACCAACACTCCTTTGTATGTCCTTTATTTCCACAAAACTAGCAGGTAATACCTTTGGACTCGGATCTCCTTCTCAACCTTGATTTCCCTTGCTCAACCTTCTCCCTTTGCCTTTCCCTGCTTTCTGCACTTAGAGCATTCCCTGATGATTCACCTGTGCTTCTCCTACGTATTTCTTCATTCAAGATCACACTCACAACATCATCAACTTTTAAGATTTTAGAAGCAGATGCAGAATTACTTACTGCCATAACCAAACCGTCCCAACTTTTAGGCAAAGAACATAAAATCAGGAGAGCCTTTACCTCATCATCAAAAACAATATTGACTGAAGCTAGTTGGTTTACCAAACCATGGAAATCACTGAGATGAGTATGTACCGATCCACCTTCTTGAATTTGCAAAGTAAATAGCTGCTTCATAAGATATACCTTATTAGAAGCCGAGGGCTTTTCGTATAAATTTGCCAAGGACTTTATCAACTCTTCCGTTGTCTTGCATTGTGATAAGCTGGAAATCACAAATAATGCAAGGCTCAACCTTATGGAACCGAGAGCCTTCTGATCAAGAACGTTCCATTCTTCATCCTTCATATCTGTGGGCTTGCATGCAACCCCACCCAACGGTAAGTACAAATCCTTCTGATACAAATAGTCCTCAATCTTCATCCTCCAATGTTGATAATTCTTGCCATTAAACTTCTCCATTCGTAGCCTGCTTTCTTCTGCCATTGCTGAACTCACACTCAATCATAAAACCCTGTGAATGACCTGTAATCAAAAAACAATACCCTGCTTCCTGCAAACCATAGCTCTGATACCACTTGTCAGGGGATCTATAGCTCTACCAATTAGAGCACAATTGATTACTTTCTTATATGTAATTAAACATGGAATTATACCAGAATGATAAAGTAGCTAGAAACTTGAGACAACAAAGAATTTGAGAGACAATACACACTCTTGTATTAAATACTACTAGAAGAAAATACAATAAGGAAGATGCCACTTCTTCCTCCACCTCAAAGGCTTGCCACACCTCAAGACCTTCTTCCCTCTCTCTCTTGCTCAACACAACAACTCTAAAGCCTGAGTTGCTATCCCTCCTTGAATGCTTCAGCTGATCTCCTTGACCTTGCTAGCTTCAATGACTTTACTTGCCTTCTTACTTAATTACAAAACATGCCTTATGGGTCTATAAATAAGATCCCATGCTTACAAAAATAGAACTCTAATTACAATAATTAGACACGCAGCTCGTGACTATAATTAGTCACTTAACATGCAAACACTCGCTTCACTTAACTGACTGTTCATCAACAGCAGTTCTGAAAATACACAGGCGACCGACGCTGGTCCCTGCTGGTCTGGTGCTACCGATGTCGGCTGACTGCCTGTCATCGCCAATCTCCTTCTCCACTGCATTTGACCGATGTCAGTCATACTACCGATGCCAGTGGCTCTGGTTCTTCAGCATCCTTCCTTGTGTCTGCAAATAGTTGAAGCTTTTAGCTCCACACCTTAACAGCTTTGACATCAACAATAGGTGTAAAATCTATGATAACAGTATTTGACAAGCTTGGTGTAGCCCAAAAATTACAAAGAGATTGGTAATATTCTCAATGATCATTGTATGATCTTCGTACAAATTACAAAATCACTTAGAGACTCCACTAGCTTATGGATTCAAAATTTCAAGGTTTACATATGCCAAGCAAATAAACAATATCATCTGCTAAAGGTAAGAGAGATGATTTTATGGAATTATCATTTTTGTCTAAAAGGAGATCAAAATCAATTATACCTTACCCTAAAGGATATCCTACAATTTTATTTGCATCTCCTCTAAGTACTCCCATCAATTTCATACCTCCCATAATGGATAAAAATTTGAATTTTATATCTTTCAACGAAGGCAAACCACTCTAATTGGCCTAGTATGATGATATACCTACCTTGACATTAAAAATCCTCCCATGTTTTACTAGTGAAACTTCCACCACTCCTATGAAACACATAAAAGATAATGGTAATCTTTGTTTAGTCCATAATTTGGTACAAGATAATTTTGCAATCACATTCCTAGTCTCCTCTTTCAAAGGTAAATCCTTACAGTGGTACAGAGCTCTTTCCCCCAATTTGATCCAAGTTTGGATTGACTTATTCACTGCACTATGTACTCAATTTGAAGATAAACATGACCACCTTTCCCTAGTTGAACAATTAAATACTATTCAATGGGCTCTTCATGAACACATTGTAATGAACCATTACACTAAAAGTGCATACTATTAGTGAATCCACTCACTGGGATCTTAACACCCCACCATGATTTTGATAATCTCATCCTCAAGATGGGTGTGTGCCCCCATACACATGTAGAAGCCCTAGGTGAAAACTACCGTGCCAGTTTACCACTCAAGACCTAAGACTCAAACATGAGTGGGCACTCTGATACCATATGTAATAAACCATTACACCAAAAACCTGAACTCTTAGTGAATCCACCCACTAGGATCTTAAAACACATGATTGACTTTAATTTACATTTTAAAAATACATGGAATAGAATTATAATATTAGTAAAGTTAACTCCAAATAATGCTTTCCTATATTACTTGAGAGCCTTGAATAGTGATATAGCTATTATGATTTAGTCAATGGATGGGACAACACTTCCTAATGACTATGAAATTATAATAAGGGTATAAATTATTTAATTCAAGCAAGGAAAATTTACCCAAGGCCACCAATGCCTCTATTTCTAAAAATACCTCCTATGCCACTACCTACAATTACTCTAATTTTCAACATGAGAAAAGCACCAGTTTTGAATCCTACTCCTACAAATGATCTATATGAGGTTAAATCACTACTCAAGAGTAATTTCAATGAGTTAGTATCAATTAAGAGGTAGTAATCCTAAAACTACAAGCCTTATCAATAAGTTAACCCATCATACTAGCCAAATAGTCAACCATACCAAGGCAATTTACTACCATAAGGTCAAAATATACAAGTAAAACCTCTAAAAATCCATTCTCTACCTCCACCAGGTGATACCAAAGCTATTTTACCTATTTAGAACAACCTAGATTAGGAGTATGAGTGGTGTTATCCTTGTTCTTAGATACATAACCATAATACTTGTCCTAATGGTGTCATTACTCAATAGTTGATGGTGTAAGGGATATCAAACACACAAGGAAAATAAGAATAATCCACTTCCCAATAAGTAGATACACAAAAACCTGTTCAAGGTGAGGCTATTCTTCTAAACTAGCAAGAGGAAGACTTTTATGGTGTGAATTAAGAGGAGGCATTATTCAATAGTGGAGGTCTGGTGGTAGCCAATACATGTTCAAAGAAAATATCAATTGAAATTGGTCAACCCCATAGTGTGAAACAAGTTACAACTTCCAAAGTTATACAATAATTGATAAAAAGCAACATGGTATAAAAACCACCCTTTATGCCCATGGGATAGCCCAAAGCAAAAGTACCAACTCCAAATCTCTTGAAATAAGACATAGCTCCTATAAAGGCACTAATAAAGGTTGGTAATTTTCCTTCCAACATCCTCAATCAGATGAAGAATACCAATTTGAATGTCACTATGTGGGATTAACTATCCATTCCAATGCAAAGAGATTTGCTATAGGAAGTTTTGAAGAAATTCTAGATAATGGACAAGGTTCTAGCCAAGGGACCTAATCCTATAATTAATTTGTGTTAACCATAAACTAACAATAACATGAGCAAAAATGGTAAGCCTCCCCCTTTCTATCTTTCACTCATATTAGGAAAGCATCTCATTCATAATTTCATGGTAGATTCAGGGGATAACAGTTCAATGATACCCAAGAAGATAATTGATGCCCTTGGTATAAAATATACACCTATTAATAAAGGTGTGGTTTAATTGGATGGTACTACTATTCAAATAGTAGGAACAATAAAAGGGCTAAATCTCATTATTCACACTTGTTCCATTTTTTCAATTTCATAATATATCTCAGTTATAGATCTCCCCCCTTATTTTGTAATCTATCTTTCATGAGATTTCACTACAAAAATGGGAGGATATCTATCTGTGGATTGGTCTTACATGTTTCTTAAGATGATATATGGAACTAGAGTAATAATAAGAGTTGATCCAATCATAAAATACCATATTGAGCCATGTAATCCTATCCTTGTAGACATGAACTATATACTACAAGACTAGGAAGAGGAGATTGATCAAGAAGTTACAACCCCTATAGAAGAGATTCTAGACACTCATCTAGATGAATGGGGCTCAATCCTTCAAATTTGATCCTTATAACTATGTACATGAAACAAGGTTGGGTACATATTGCATTCATGAAAATGATGCAATTATCCCAAACCTAGTAAAACTAGTTGAAGATATTCAAGGATTATGTCTATTGTTCTTTGATGGTTTAAGAAGCAAGAATAATGTAGGTGCATTTATTTTCTTGATCTCTCCATAGAAGGAGAGCTATTTTTATTCTTTTAGACTTTAGTTTAGTTACACAAATAATTTATCTAAATATGAGGCTTTCATTTGAGGCCTAAAATTGGCCAAGGAAAGAGGGATAAAAACCCTAAAAATATTTGGTGACAGTAAGTTGATTATTCACCAAGTGAGATGCAAGAGCGTAACTAAGAATAATTTGCCAAAATATTACAAGCATAGGGTTTGGGAATTATTAGAAGACTTTAGTACTTTGAATATTTAAGTGGTACTAAGAGTACAAAATAAAGATGATGATTGTATAGGCTCGATAGGCTCCCAATATAGCCTACCTAAAGAAATAAAGAATAAAAATAGATATCATGTAAGGTTGATAGTAAGGCCATCTATTCCAGATAATGAAACTAATTATCAAGTCTTCAATAGTGACCAATAAATTGTAAAATTTTTAAGACAAGCTGAATTCTTTAATAGAAACTAATCAAGGCTCCAGGATCAATATGGAGATCAAATCATCTAGTTAAAGATGAACAAACTACCTATGGGTCTGGTTACTCTAGAAAAAATCTTCAATTTAGATGATTATCTAAAAGTCAAAAGAACATAACCATAAATGAAGAAGACTGTGAACTAGTAGTCATCTCAAAAGGAAAATCATTGGATATAGGAAAGGTATGCAATGATTCTAAAAAATAAGACTTTATTGAGTTATGTCAATATTTTGATGATAACTTCACTTGGAGTTATCATGATATAAGAGGGTTTAACCCTATCTTATCCCAAAATAAAATAGATCTTGATCTAAATACCAAGCTTGTTAGATAGAAGTACAAAATGATTAATCCAAAGATAAAACCCTTGATGAAGAGTGAGTTGTCTAAACTGATAGAGGCTAACATCATCTTACTTATCAAGCACTCATCTTGATTGTTAATTTGGTCCATTTAAGAAGAAAGAATGGTGAAATTAGACTTTGTTTAGATTTTAGGGATCTAAACAAAGCATCTATAAAGGATCATTATCCCCTTCCCCCTATGGAGAAAATTATACAAACAATATTAGAATCTAAAAGGCTTTCTCTTCTAGAGATTTATTTTATCAATAACCAAATCTTGGTTTAAGAATCAGAGCAGTTCAAGACTACTTTAACCACAAAATTGGGTACATATGCATACAAAAATATGTCATTCAATCTGACTAATGCTGGTATAACATTCTAGAGAGCCATGGCTATGGATTTTAGAGAGTTGATAAATGAAATGATCCTGGTATACCTAGATGACATCACTATTTACTCAAAGCATGTTGATGCACACCTAGATCACCTTAGGAATATTTGCAAAAGGTTTAGAAAATTTAGGGTTTCCCTCAATCCCAAGAAGTGCATTTTCATAGTATATGAAGGGAAACTACTAAAACACATTATTTCAAAGGAAGGTCTTGAAATAAACTTGGAAAGAATAAGTACTATATCTACATTATCACTTCCAAGACATAAGAAGGGATTACAAAGTTTTCTTCGAAAAATAAAAATTTTAAGAAGATTTATTCCAAATTTGGCCTTTATGGCCAAGCCCCTTACTACAATGATCAAGAAGGGTATCATTTTCATCTAGACACATAAGGGAAAACACAACTTTGAAGCCATCAAATAAGCTATTTCTCAAGATCTTACCCTAAAACACCCCAACTACAAGAAATATTTCATTATTTATGCTTTTGGAGGGGAAGGAAATATCTTAGCTATCCTAACTCAGTAGAATCAAGAACAATTAGAACAACCAATATCTGTCTTTAGTCAATCCTTGAAGGATTATGAAGGAAATTATAGTTTTGTGAAGAATCAAGTATATGTTATGATTAAATATCTCAAAACATTTAGGCATATTCTCTGCATCAATAAAATTCATTTGATGGTGAGTCCTCAAAGTGTCAAAGAGTTCCTATTGAGTTGAGAGATAAATGAAAAAACTTTAGGGTGGATAACAAAGGTCATGAAATATGACATGGACATTAAAATCATAAAGCTTGTAAGAGGGAAGGGATTATGTGAATAACTGGATTTTGATATAAAAACTATTGAAGTAGTATCTAAAATAATATATGCTCAAATTACATCTTAGCCAGTCAATCCACCTCTTTTCAATAGATGGATTCGTGACATGACCATTTTCCTATAAACTAGAAAGTACTTGTATGACTTTCAATAGTCCAAGACAAGGTATTTTAGACTATAATCCATTACTTATTTTATTTTTTATGGAAAATTATTTAGTAAAGATATTAATGGAATCATGCTAAGATATATCGAGCATAATCAAATCCTCAAAGTGCTCAAAGAATTTCATGATGGCTTATCATGTAGACATTCTATGCAAGAATGATGGCCATCAAAATAATAAGGGGATATTATTGTCCTAAATTATTAAAATATACCCACCAATGATTAAAAAACTATGAGAAGTGTACTTAATTCATAAGAAAATAAAGATTAGCAGCTTTCCCTCTCAGACTAATTCAAACAAATCAACCATTTTCTTAGTGGGGATTGGATTTCATTAGAATGATCAATCCACCATCGAGTGTAGGCCATAAATGGGTCATCATATAAATGGAATATTTCATAAGATGGACTAAAGTAATTGCACTAAAATATGCCATAGAGGCATCTATCTTGGAATTCATGGATGGCATAGTCTCAAGGTTTGGTGTTCCTCACATCATTATCTTAGACAATGCCAAAGCTTTTATGGGCACTCAAGTGAGTGAATCTGATATAAATCACAACGTATACCTAATTAATTTTTCCAATTATTACCCTCAAGGTAATGGCTTGGTTGAGTCTACCAATAAGAACCTCATAAGAATTATCAAAAGAACAATGGAGGATAATCAAAAGACATGGCACATAAAATTGAAATCATCACTATGGGATAATAGGATTACCCCTAAGAGAGCCATTGGAAACACCCCATTAATGTTGGTATATGGGAGGGAATCTTGGGTTCCATTTTCAATTAAGTTACCATCTCTAAAGATCAATCATCAATTAGACTTGATTGATAATGATAAAATGACAGTAAGATTGGTAGAACTCAAAGAACTAGAAGAAATTAGGAATCAACCAATGAAAGTTCTAGAATTGAATCAGGTTTAAACAAAGAGGACTTTAAAAAATAACATCTAATATGATATTTAATGAAGGATACATGGTTCTTAAATGAGATAAAGACAAGGCTAAACCAAGAAAACACACCAAGTTTGATGCAATATGGAGCGGTCTATTTATTATAACTCAGTGCAAAGGAGCTAATGCATTCCAACTATCCAAGCTTGATGGATCAAAACTACCTATCCCAGTCAATGGGATATACCTCAAATATTGATTTTGAGGTTGGAATTAATTCCAAAAAACAAATTTTTTTATATAATAGGGTTACTTGTGTTTTCCAATTAAGTGCTTTCACACAAGTTAACTCATTAGGAGTTTTTGTTTCCTTAGTGTGTTCTATTTTTACCTATTTTTTATTGTTTAAAAAAATCCTAGTTTGTCCTTCACCAATTAAAGTGTGTTAAGCTTAAAATTACTCCATGCCAAATGAACTACAAGGCTACTAGAAAGAAACTAATTAAAAATCAATCATCTCATAGAGGTTGTCAAAAATATTGTTATTTTTGTCCCAAAAATATCAAAATATCAAGTAGCCTAAGGGAGACCCCTTATTTTTTTTGGAAAAAGTCCCTGAATATCCCCAAAATATCCATTTCCTTAAGCCTATAGAATCTAGTTATTGGACTATAATTTGTAGTTTTCTAAATTTCAAATTGTTTCCCAGACTTTAGATCCTACAATACACTAAGTGGCAAACATCTGAGATCGGATTGCAATTTATAATTTTCAAAATTGCAAATTGAATATAGAACTCTAATTCTCACTAAACACTAGTTGAAGAAAACTAGAAACCCACTTTTAATTTTCAATTTTTCAAAATTGTAAATTGTACGTGGAGTTCTGATTCCCACTGAACACTAGTTGATGAAAACTAAAAACTTGCTTGCAATTTGTAATTTTGCAAAATTGTAAATTACAAGCAGAGTTTTGCTTCTCATAAACCAAACAGTCTATCTAAAATCTAAAACTCAAGGAGTAATTTGAAATTTTACAAATTGTTCCTTGAGTTTTGCCTTTCTATTTTTAAAGAGGCCAACCTATCTTTGCCCACATAATTTAGAGGTCAACATGAAATTTGAAAAATTGCAAAATTGGTTGAAGACTCTAGACCTTTGCCAACTAACACTTTAGGGCATTAATTACAAGAATTTTTTTAGTATAAATAAGTATAACTAGGTTTGTTTAATTCATTATTTAACTTGTTATGTATATTTTTGATTTCACACCTCAATTTGTGAACCTCCTTACAAAAAATGACCTTAAACCATGAGCTCAAGCCATGATTTGAACCTCACACCATGTCACCATTAGTAATTGCACAATATTCCTTGAAATCCTCTATGTTTTTTTAAAGCCATTTTTCCTAAAATTTAAGCTTATTTGAATTCCTCCATTCCTTCAAACATTGTTAAAAGTTTTAATTACAAATTTTAGGGTTTCATTATGTTGCATAGGAATCATCTAGTTTAGGGTTATTTTCATACTTATTATTTTATAATTTTTCCTACACATTTCCAAGAAGTTGAATCCTAGGGGTTTTTCCCAAGTTTTATAGTGAAACTCTAGGGTTTTTAATTTATACCCATGAATATTCCCAAAAACTAGGAGAATATTCCTTTGTAGTTCCCTATAGTCCCTATGGACTCTCAAATTGATAAGCACACCTCCCATTTCCATGATATTTTAAACTATTTATTACAACATATAATCCCATAGATATTTCCATTACTCAAAATAATTCCATGTCCCTGTAGACTTTTAAACTGCAATTTGCACCTCAAAATTTTATGGATTTTTTCATTGTTTGGAACAACTCCAACTTCCATGGAAATTACACCTATAATTCACACCTCCGATCTCCATCAAATATTTCAACCTACTTTTATAGCTTCACTTTCCCATAGACATTTCACTTGCATAGATTAACTATAAGTTCTACCAGAATTTTCATTTTCTTCTAGCACCTACAAATCCTATGAACTTTATAGTTGGTTTTCCCTCAACAATCTATCTAAAATTCATGTCTAGGAAAGAGATGAATTTCAAGTCCAAAGGACCTAGGTTAAATCTTAGTCTGGAATCTAAAACCACTAAGATTATAGATGTAGACCTAGGTCACATTGGCCTAGGTGACTTCTAGACTAGGATTAATGAAAAATTCAAGAACAACTAGATCCATAGTATCTATGACTCCAAACTGCCCCAAGTAGTAGATTTTCCCCTAATGGTGCAAATCCAAAAGATATTCCTTACACTAACACATTATTATGATACTAATAAGAGAGAGATCTTGAATGATAAATGGGAAAAGATTTTAAGTCTGGACCCATATTTCATTGATTTAATGTTTGTGATACCAAAGTTTGAGATTCACTTAGACATAACTCTATAATCATCCAAAAATTTCTTTGAAGATAACAATATTGGATGTCAAAGAGTGATGAACAAGTAATGGTTGAGAATCCCTAAGGCTACCTCCACTAGATTGCCTACGACATTGGAAAGAATTGATTTCAAGGATGATGTATGGGATACAATTATATTAATGCATAAGATCATTGGTAGGGTAGATGCAAAAATATTTTAGGATTGGATGTATTAGTATATTTTGGTCATCCATGAAAATAAACAATACATCCATTAGGCACAATTCATCAGTGACTCCCTCCATAAGTAGTTGATAAAGGTGAAAATAATAGGTAAATTATACATGACTAGCTACCTAGTATATATATTGGCCAAAGGAAGAGCTTTCCCAAGCCTCAAATTTGTAGCTAGTGAGGTAAATAAAGTGTATAACTATTACCCTGACCTCACTTTGAAGGCTAGCAAATAACACTTTAGGAGAGTCAATGATGCATTCATTTATTACGTCATAATAATGTTCGATGAGGAACTAGAAATAAATAGATTCTTTGATGCAACCACTATAAAGATTACCCAATGGGGTTCCTATTTCATCTAGTTCCCCACCTACTCCTACATTAAGGTAAGTAGACTTAGTGGTTGCCCTTACACACTTCAAAGATATGTGAGTGATAAATGGGCATTAATGGAGCTCGTGAGAATTTTTTTTAAGACTCACAAGCTATTATCCAGAAAACACAAGTTAGGAATTCATTTCCTTATTAATATAGAAAAATACACATGCCCCTCCTTAGCAAAAGGTAAGTGTGCTGATGTGGAAATGACACTAAAGACTTTGAGGGATTTGGAGGTGAGACCATACTATGATGTTCATGGTAATTGTTGACAAAATTTAGTCAAAATACTAAAAATGTGCCTAGTACAAGACTCCAATGGAAGGAACATGATCCTAATTGAAGAGTGACCCAATCTCACAAGGAATAGATAGACCTCAAGTGGTGATCAATAGATTTTGTAAATCTTTTAAAATATTTTAAGCAATCTGAAAGTGTGATCTAATTGATTTTCAAGGGATAGGTCTATATTTTTAGGTGAAGGGTCCAATCATTTTTCATGGTGTCCAAGAACATGAACCAGGTTACACAAGCCTTAAAAAATCATTAGATCCTTGAAATATTGAGTAAAATATGGACCATTCAAATTTGAGGAACTAGATCATTGTTAGGACATCATGTAGGAACAAATGAGCTAGTTCATTGAGCATTTTTTATCTTCACATAGAAAGTTCACATGACCAATGGATAAAGTGCGCACAATCCTTTTAACATGAAGAACATCTCCTACAAATTTGGTGCATCTATGAACTTTTTTATTCTAAATCCAAGCCTTCAAATTTGGTCAAAAAATGGGACACATCTGCATGGACATCAAAATTAAGACATTAAAAATCCATTATGGTTTAAATTTGGTGATCATGTGAATGTTAATGAAAGTCATGTAAATGTCAAATAAAAAGAGAATGGATGTCAAATTTGAACTCATGAATTAGCCATTTGATTTCAAACCATGGGTCCTAAGAAGATCAATGATCACCATTCATCTAGATAAGTAGGATCTAACAGAGCGAGATGGGTCAACATGTAAATAATATGAGTTAGATTTCAATAGACACTAAATAAAGGGAAAGCCTAGGACATTTTCAATAGAATTTTATAGGGAATTATTCAACTCAAACAAGATAAAAATAAAGGAACCTAGCTCGAGCATGTCCAAAATAAATCAAATAGACATTACAAGATCTAGCATCATCATGAAGGCTCCACAAGGACAAAATAGGTGTTTTAGACATTATAAAGATAAAGGGTTGAAAATTTTAATGATGAAACAAGACCAAACATTGCCAACAGAGTTCTATATAGGTAAAATAGGTCAATTTGGACCAAATATAGAGATTAAAGATGGATTAGTGATTGTGAAGTAAAGTCAAGTAGTTTATAGGTTTTCATGGATACTATGACTATGTGAAAACCAATAATTGGATTGGTTTTCACCTATAAATGGACATGTGTTTGATATTGGAGCAAATATAGACCATAGAGAGATTTATCACCTATCATCAAGGTCACTTTTTCAATAAACATGTATTATAAATTATTTAAATTAATGAAATTGTGAGATTAATTTTATTATTTTTATTTGTATTTAGATAGATAATGACATGGAGTTCTAAAAAGAAGACCTCATAGTTAGATCAGGGCAATGGGAATTTAATTATTTTATAGAATTTTTTCCTTATTGATAGGGTCATGAGTCAACATCCTCAAACTTATGCTAACACATCACCGTTCCCTTTCTCTCTTCATTTATGTGTGTGTGTGTGTGTGTGTGTGTGTGTGTGTGTGTGTGTGTGTGTGTGTGTGTGTGTGTTCTAACTTCTACCACATATCAAAATCTCTAAAAGTTTTTAGAAAGAAATCTCTAGAAATTTTTAGAGAAATAGACTCTTATGCTTTGGCTTGCTTAGTCTATACAAAAATTTGTATTGTGACACCTTTTGATGCAATAAAGACTAAATTCCACCATTTCGTAAGCTAGATTTAAGTGTGATCCATAAATTCATGTACTAAATTTAAGTGAATGTATTTTCCTTGTATATTTTTGAGTTTTTCTCACCTTCACGAAGTGCTTGATAGTTATCATAAGTGATTATAAGTGTAATTTATAGTTTTTTGTTTAGCTTAAAAGTGGATATATACCCTTTCATACTAGTTTAATAATTGATTTGTGCCCTATTGTGAAATATTTTTGTGAGATTGATATTATTTGGTCTTGCATGTGGCTCATAGTGTGTTTTTTACAAAGTATAAGTGTTCCAATTACTGGTGCATCACCCCATTTACATGATTTCATATATTATTGTTACTCTCTCTCTTCCCTTTTCCAAGAAAGCATTATATCAAGTCTAATTTAGGTTATATATCTAGAAGGAAGCCAACCTTCTCTTGAGGTCTGATCCATTATTAGGATACCCACATCCTAGGATTAGTCCCATGTTGGACTAGATTTAAGTAGGAAGATTTGAACAATCCCCTTACTCAACTAGGGTATAAATCTAAAACAACAATATTTTTGGCATGCCCAGTGGGACATAATTTCTTTGACATAATTTAATTTTGAAATTTGAGAAACTAAAAAATGAGGAGACATATACCATCATCAAAAGTTGAAGATTCTTCAAGTTGTTGAGTTCATAGCATCATCCAGATAGTGCTTTCATGCCAAATGTTAAAAAAATATCATCAAGTAAAGGTACTCATTTTAAACACATTAAGTTTCCTTTTAATTCTCATAAAAGATCAATATTCATTAGGATAACTCCTTATCCTCCAAAATAATATTCATGTGTTGGTTATCTTATTTTTTTATTCCAATCTATTGTCCCCATAATTCAAATCCCTTTTACCCAAATGGTTATTAGGAATCAAGTATTTGTTCCATTTAATATGGGTAGTCCTTTGAATTTAGCCCAATATGATAACATCCCTATGTCTACCTTAAAGTTTATCCCTTACTTCTTAAGAGAATAGGATAAAACTACTATTGAACATATCCAAGATGTTGCCAATCTATGTTTTATTCATAATGTTACTCAAGATAATGTGGCTATCAGATTGCTTGATTCCTCCTTCAAAGGAAAAACATTATAATGGTATAGGAAACTCCCTTTGACTTACATGACTACTTGGGATGAATTAGATGTAGCTTTAATTAGGAAATTTGAAGACAAGTTTGATCATCTATCTTTGGTTGAACAACTGATTGCCATATAAAGGTACCCCATGAGTTCATGTCTAATTTTAACCTTAGATACCAAAAGACATGGACTAGGATCCCTACATTAGTTAGACCATCTCCAAAGTATGCTTTTTTGTACTATCTTAAGGCCTTTAATTTTGATATAAGTGTCATGATACAGTCTATGGGTGGTAATATGTTGCCAAATGCCTATGAAATTATAATAAGAGCAAAAAATAACTTAATACAAGATGGTAAACTTTATCTAAGGCCTCTAATGCCTATATTCATATAATTTCAATATATTCCTCCTCCTCAAGTTCCCAAAACTCTAATTATATCTCCTATCCCATCTCCAAAAGTTTAAGTTGTAGCCCCTCCTAATCAAATTAAATATATTGGTGATCTAAAAAAGCATGTTACAAGCTTTTAGAAATGAGATTTTTCAACTCAAGAGATATTAGTACCAAGGTAGACCTTATCAGTAGAAAAACTAGAATACTTGTTAGTCTTTCAATAACCAATGACCCTCTTATAAGGGTTTCAAGGATAATAGACAATCTTATCAAAATCAATGAGCCATAACCCAAACTAAGCCATATGTAGCCCTTGACCCTAATATACCTTCTAGTTCAAAATCTATTATTCCTCAAAATAACTTGATGCAAGATTTAGGTTGGAAGCCTTCCAATCCAAATGACACTCAAAATCAAGCCTTAATATCACAAGATATTACTATGCCATAAATGACACATGAAGAGCTCTCTCTTCAAGTTGGTCAATATCAAGACCTAACTATGGAATTCCAAGGAGAAGGTTAACAAGTTTTAGGGTAGATTGATGTTATCAATGTTAACTAGAAATTGGATGATCATATTGCATTCAACTAAGTTAGTGAAATTAGTAACACAAATGGTCAAGTTACATCTCTAACTAGAGATAAAAGAAGATCAATTGAATAAGCTTAAGATGTGATAAATACCTCTAGTGTTCCTAATTTTATTTATAAGAGTGTCAAGGATTGAGTTGTTTTTATTATATCAAAAAATATTTTAAATATAGAGACAGTGAAGGTTCCCTAAATGCCTCTAACTAAAGAACAACTAGTGGCTCAAAAGTTGTAGCCAAAGGTTAGTGTAACCTCATTCAACATAATAAATCAAATGATGAAATCAAATTTTAAAATTAGCATGTGGGATTTATTTTCTATTCTAGGATAAAATGACATGCTTATTCAAGATCTTTTAGATCTTAATGTATCTAAAGAACCAGTTGAAAAATAAGAAACTATCTTGGCCAATCT
Organism: Torreya grandis; assembly: GCA_037957365.1. Lineage (NCBI taxonomy): Eukaryota > Viridiplantae > Streptophyta > Pinopsida > Cupressales > Taxaceae > Torreya > Torreya grandis. The sequence continues at coordinate 339,947 of JARHVA010001458.1, read as the reverse complement.
AGACTAATAAATCAAGCAACCTGATAAAAAAGTGCATAACATGATAAAGGTGGAAAAAAAAATCAAATTAAAAAAAACCCCTCCTTTTTATCTCTCTTTGATAGTTGGTGACTGCTTAGTCCATAATTGTATGGTAGATAGTGGAGCTAGTAGCACTGTCATGCCCAAAAAAATTATAGACAGGCTTGGTCTTGTCTATGAGCCAAACACTAAAGGAGTATTGTAATTAGCTGTATCACTAACAAAGATAGTAGGCATAATAAAATATCTAAAACTAACATTACATTTTATCCCCAATGTTATCATTTAATAAGATGTAGTTGTAGTGGACTTGCCTCCCTATTTTTCCATGTGTCTGTCAAGAGACTTTACTTCAAATATTGGATGATATTTGTCATCTAATTAGACCTATTTAATGTTAAAGACTAGGTATGTTACTAAGGTAAAAATATGTTCTAAACCTATTAAAATATTTCATTTGGATCCATATATGCCAAGTATGGTGAACATTAATTGTGTTATCTCAGATAAGGTACTAGAAAATAATGAGGTAGAAACTAAATCACTTCTAGATGGAGTTTCAGATCTTTTCCTTGATGAATGGTCATATGATTTTCATGGACATGATCCCTATAATTTAATTTAAGATTAAGGACCTGGTGTCTATTTTCCTCATGAAAATGATGCACCAATTTTAGCATTAAAGAAGGATGATTAGCCTAGTGATGGCCTATGGCAACTATATTTTGATGGATCCAGAAAAAAACATGGCACTAGATCTAGAATGATGTTAATTTATCTAACCAATATAAATTATTTATCTTCTCTCAAGTTTTAATTTGGTTGTTCCAACAGTGTTTCTAAATATGAATGACTAATGCATGGTTTATAATGGGTAAGAAAGATGAAAGTCAATTCTTTACAAGTTTTTGGAGATAGTGAACTAGTAGTTCACCAAGGAAGGGAATTTATATATGTAAGAACCCAATAATTAGGTCCTATAATCATATATTATGGGACCTAATTGAATTTCAAACTTTCAATATTTAGGCCATATCCATAAATAAGAACAAGCATGTGGATAGGGTGGCTGCCATTAGATCATAATTTAGTATCCTAGATGACATAAAAAATGAAAAGATTCAATAACACATCAAGGTAATTATGAGACCTTATATCTCAAACAACCATGACAATTGGAAAGTATTTGAATATGATAGTCATATTGTCAGATTCTTACAAGAGGAAGTTGAGTTATCTTTAAGGAACCAAGACAAGCATTTGTAGTAGTATGGTGACTAGATTATCCAATTAAAGACAAACAAGTTGCCTAAAGGGTTGGTCACCCTTGAAAACATATTCAATATAGATGATGAATTGAGAAAATAAAACTTTACTTTGTCAACCAAGGAAGAACACTATACATATGTGGATATTACAAATGGTAAGAGGTTAAAGTTGGGTAAAGTTTACACATCTTCAAAGAAAGAAACTTTTTTAAAGTTATGTTAAAGTTTTGTAGATGTCTTTGCATGGTAGTACAGTGACATTAAAATATTTGATACAAGTATATCTCAACATACTATTGAGTTAAAATATAAGACTAGGTCAGTTAGATGAAGACAAATTCCTATTGACCCAAAGCTTAAACCTTTGATGAGAGCTGAGTTGTATAAGCTCATTGAGTCACCTATAATATTTTCAATTAAGCACTCAACTTGGGTGGAAAACCTTGTTCTAGTATGGAAAAATAAGGGGTGAAATAAGACTATGTGTTGACTTCCATGACTTGAACAAGGCTTCTCTTAAAGACAACTATCCATTGTCATCAATGGAACAAATTCTATATCTAGTTGTAGGTTTAGAAAGGTTCTCCTTCTTGGATGGTTATAATGGATATTACTAGATTTTGGTTAAAGAAGAAGACTTGTTCAGAATAGCCTTCACCATAAAGTGGGGGGCATTTTCACATAGAAAGATGCCTTTTGGCTTATTTAATTCTAGAGCCACTTTTTAGAAAGCTATGGACATGGTATTTCAAGGTATCCTTAATAAATTTATACTTGATTATCTAGATGACATAAAAATATTCTCTAATGGTGTAGATGAGCATATGATTCACCTCAAACAACTTTTTGAAAGGTGAAAGGAATTTGGAGTGTCTTTAAATCCAAAAACATTTTGTTATCTCTATTCATGAAGGTAGGCTTCTTGGACATGTAATTTAAAAATATGGTACAAGCATAGATCCTGATAGGATAGAATCAATTCTTGGACTTTCCTTGCCTAAGCATAAGAAATCATTGCAAAGCATTTTTTGAAAGATCAATTTCCTAAGGAGATACATTTTAAATTTTGCTACTTTATCTAGGCCACTCTTAACCATGATAAAGAATCGTTAGAGTTTTAGTTGGTCCAAAGAAAGAGTAAGAAGTTTTAAAGAGATCAAGAAAGCTATAGCCAGTTATCTTACACTCTTAAACCCTGAATTCACAAAGGATTTATTCTTATACACCTATGCTAACATTTACACAATTTTAGGTATTCTCATGTAGTATAATAAATATACTTTTGATCAACCAATAACCTTCTTCAATCAAGGCTTAGAAGAAGATGAAATAAGGTATTCATTTTTTGAGAAACATGTAATTTAAATCATAATATTGATGGAAGTAGATACTAAGAGGGGGGAGGTGAATCAATAGTTAATAATGAAATTTTAATTCCATAAATTCATTCATCATACAATAACATGAACACGAAAGCTTATACATCCAAAGCATGAACAAGAGCAAACATCATATGAACACATCATTTATGTGGGAAAGCCTCTAGGGGGAGAAAACCCAATCTCAATCCTAAAAAATAATGGACTATAGTCTTATAAGCATATTATAAACATGAGACTTTAGACCAGATCTAACTGATCAAGGAGCATCTACCCCTCAATTTAGTCCAGCTCTAACTAGACCTTTAGCTAGCTCCAACTAGTAAGAAGGATACAACCTCATAAGTGATTAATAACCCACTAAACCACATATAATTTTATTTACACCACTAATTTTATGTCTTATACACTTTATTATGACCTTCTCTTGTTCTAACACTTGAAAAATTACTTCTCTTCTCAAGGCAGGCACACCTACCTCATTCAATCAACCAAGTCACCCTTTAGACTGTTAGGTCTAATGAATTGTTAGAAAATGAACATGATCAATAAAAAATGAATGATCCTCTTCAAACTATTATTTTACTTAATGAATCATTTCTTCTCCTTGACTTATCTCCTTCCTTCACTTTTTCCACACACACTCTCATTTCCCTCAAATAGGCCAAATATACCTAGTATATATACCACTCTTTCATCTAACCCATCTTGGTCAGACAAGATGATTCAAAAACTTGTCTTACCCTTATAAAATTTCCTCATACACATCATCAAGCCAACTCAAACACTCCATAAGTCATCCATACTTCAAATGGTACTTATCCAATTACCAGGCTACACTAGGTCCAATTAGCCCTTATAAGTCATTCACCACATATGACCATCTCCATGAATAATAGCCATCATAAAAGAATAAGAAACAATAATATAAGTAAATAAAATGTAATTAAAAACTTTTAATATCCAAACAAGATCTTGTACATCAAATATACTTAGAATTCACCATTAGGTCCAAATAGACCTATTAGACCTAATAGGCCTAAAACCACTTACTCACACATTGAGAAAGATGAACACTTTGGGCTTCAACAAAGAGATAAAACACATAAAAAATATATATGGAGAGAAAACTTTATTACTACCAAATGGTTCTATAACATCTAGAACTCCAAACCACTACTCCATCTAAGCTATTTTATCTCTTGCTCCAAGTCCTGCAAATACCCAAAAAATATTGCCAAGAAGAAATGAGGCATACTATTGATTTTATCAAACAAGAACATAAAAAAAATACTTTTATATGTCATACATGACATAAAAAACACCTCCAAATCCATTTTTTACATTCACATAGCTCACATAGGTTTGAACCAACCTAAATAAACTGATTACTCAAATTGGTCATGCACACCAAAAACTCAGTCAAAGATCTATGAATAATCCAAACAAACTAGAAAAAAAGTATAAATATCATATCTATATAATAAATCTATGACACTCATATAATATCACCAATTTCTCACTCACCTCAAACTAGGATCTCCAAATAGGCCACTCTAGACTGCCTACAAGCTCCAAAAACTAGTCATGATGAACATGACATATAACACTTGTGCAAACAATTTATTGATCTTATAATGCATTCATTTGATCCTAAAAAAACCTTATAATGTTTATAATCACATATATATATATATTTATAATTTCATATATGAAACATATAGATCATTCTATGAGACATACTTGTTTATTGTCCTCATTACTCAAACAAGTCATCTTAAAGGCACCTTCGTACATATGTGTGGTCATCAAAATCACATAAAAATAAAGGCAAAATAAGGAATATTTATTAAAAAAATACCCCAAACCATTGGATTCATCCCTACTCACCTACACACCATCCATAAATGGATTCTCACTCATACTGGTTTTTTGTCACTATTTTCACCATCTGGTAGATTAGCGATAGGGTAACTTTATTGACTTAGATAATTGAAATAGAGCACATAAATTGCAAAAATTAATCCATATCCCTCAATAAAAAGTCTTGAAATTAAATCTCCAATGACTCTCATGTGTTGACTCAATCAACCCTACTTGTAACACTAAAATCTTTAGAAATAAGCATATTTCTATACATTCTACTCACTTTCCTGACACACCACTGCCACTTGGAGATGACTAAAGGAGTCATATATACCTTAAAATATTCAAAATTTGTCAACTAATCCATTTTGGGTCTTTTATAGCAAGATCTTTCCAATCACTCTATTATGAGGGTTTATAGAGGGTTTTAACCAATTTACATTCTTAACGAATGTTCATAAAGATTTATCCCTCAATATACTAAAAAATAATTGGAAAGGCTTATTAGGTCCATGTTACACCTCTCCCAAAAGGATCAGGTCCCCATGTAAAGTCTACATGATCTAGTGAGCGTTGAAACTTTCCTCTTAAGCTCAAAATGCACCATTCAAGCCACCTCTGAAACACATGAAGAATTTTCTTGATTTTCTATCTCCTTCTCTGATATAAAATCTCATCAACATGATTTAACAAACTTTCTTGACCATCTTTCATGAAAAAATAAGCTTTATCAACTTGCAAACACTCTTTGACCATTTACAAGGCCTCACAAGCCCACCTAGGCCAACTAGGCCAATGGCCAAATCTTGAAGACTACTAGCCACCTCTTGTAAGACATATATCTAACTTATCAACATCCTATACATTTCTAACATGAATATTCTAATCATACTAATCTCCTTATCATGATATATCTCTCAAAGTACTCAAAACCCCCTAGGCAACCACACATGGTCAAGCCCACAAGGTATAGGATAACTTGCACTCCACTTGAAGACCACCAAGAAGGACTCTGATCACTTTCTCAAACAAATGGACATAACATTTACTCTCTCTCCATGATCCATGACAACCAACTACTCCCATAAGCTCTCACTAACAACCAAGACTGAACTGAGCACTCTCATATCATTGTCATCACTAATACCACTTAACATTAGTGACAACACATCATTGTCACCAATATCCCAATAATCTCCCCCTTTTCATTGATATAAACACTCCTTTTATATCTTCCCATTTTAAAAAATGATAAAGTGGAATCATCTATCAAATAGGCTCTTCTATCTTTAATCAAACAATTTAAGAAGCTGAACCAAGAACACAATCAAGAGCACATACCTTTATCTCTCATCCTTTGAAACTCAGAGCACACCATCTATCAACAATAAATCACAAAGAAACCATAGTGATCCACCTTAGACCAAGCTCCCTTCAAGAACCAATTCAAGTCATAGCTCCAAAAGACCTATAAGATCCTTGGACCTGACCATTAGGAAAGCACACTAGTTCCCCTTTAGACCCCTACCACTTGAGAAACAAAGAAATTAGATCCCCCTTTGATAACCAATAAACTCAGACCTATAAGTCTCCAAGATAATTATACAACACTAATGCACACTCACTTCAAAATATCTGATCAGACAACTAAATCTTCTTAAGCAAAATTAAATAGCTAGAATTTAGTCCTTCTCCCAAGCTACCTAGATCCTTGGACCTAACACCAATTGTATAGTAACATAGATCCCCCTAAGACCCTACTCCACTTTGAAGGATCTTCCTTAGTCTATAACATCCATGCAAACCCATAGGACCTCCAAGAACAACTGCCATCACTTCAAATAACAATATGAGCACCATAGCACTATACAAGCTCTCATACCTTTGCACTCAAGGCACTATATAGAACACCAAGGGCACTCCAAGTATATAAAAACACCTAAATCATGATTATAATAGACCAACATACTCAAGTAGAACCAAACATTCCATCCTTCATTTGAAAACTTTCTAAAAAATTTGCATTTACTTTACTAAGCCTACTTGGACTCCTTATAGCCGTATTTGGCCATTGCATACCACATAACTCTCTACCTTGATCATTTTAAACCATTAAATTACATATATAAACTACACTACCATTCCCCCATTGACATGCTAGGAATAAGCTTCCAAATCATCCTTCTTAGCATACTTCCTTCTTTAGCCTACTAGCTAATTAGGCCTCCTAGTGAGCTAAAACATGAATAAAATGAAATATTCTAAGCTTTAGACCATTGTAAAACTTTTTTAAGATACCCATTTGGCCCATTAAATTTATTTAAAGCTTACAGCCTCCAAATCCAAAGATAGAAAACTTTTCTAAACATGCCTAAATCACTAGGCCTTCAAAGCAACAAGTAGTCAAAATTCAAGCTCTGATCAACTCCATGACTTGAAACTACTTCCACACCTATATGCCACTGATCCACACTTCTAAACCAAATTTAAAGCTCCCATTCCATGGGTAACCATGACTTCTGTTATGCCTCCAAACACATGCACTTGAAAAGAGAAGCATGTGACCACTCAAAACCTTCCACCTAGCATAATAACATTCATACACCTAAAAAACCACCTATAGAATACCCCATTGAGGTGTAAAAATATCCTTGATCATAAAACACTTCATGATACATCTTCATTCTTTAAATGACATTTGAAATCAAGCATTCTATGCATATAGGCAAGAACCTATAGTAGTCACTTTGACCAAATGGTCAAACACATACCTGAGCACCTCATGGACATCATCAAACCTCCTATTATGATTTGACATGTCAAAAACAAATTGAATAATCTATTTCCTATCTTCTAGCCATCATAAATCACCATAATAACACCTTGGGCATCTTCTAGGAAGTCATCACTACCAAAATTAGTCAACTCTAACTTTTGACCACAAAACTCATGTCTTAGCTCATTAAGGACTTAGACCACCTAGGAATGACTCATGACTATCTTACTCATGACATCATACAAACATCTTCATCCATCTCCTTTAGATCAACACCCATACCAAGCATTCATAAATGATTAAAATGATACTTTAGGACCTAAAGCCATGAACATACCTCTTTGAATAAGTCTTACTTCTAACTATCTTCTTGCATTAACTTGAACATATAAAACAATCAAGAACAACTCCCATATGAACCTTGATTCATCAACCATCTATCCTTCAGACACTACAAGCCATTATGTCTAATAATTATTCAAAGCACTTCATGAAACACACAGTCATATATTTTTGAGTATAGACCTATTATCTGTCAGTCATCTAATAAGCAATATTTCCTTCAAAACACTCTACATAGAATAAAAAAATGAGTGTACTCAAGCTACATGATCCTGAGGTCATACTCAACCTTTTATACCATTGAAATCTTCTTGAATACTCTTCATATATACTCAAAGAATCAACTTCAACAAGCACTATCTGGGTTTGATAAGAAACTCAAAACTTGTCATCTATAAAACACTAAGATCTTCTTAAAACTTCATGAACACCAATTCTCATCTTGAAGAACATTGATATTGAAATCCAATCCTCAAATCGCTATCTTTCACCTCTTGAGAGAGTTATTCAAATATGATATCAAAGGATCAATATCACCCTCATAGTTAAGACTCAGAACTTATGGTATCTTCATATATGTAACAAAGACCAAAAAACATTCTTATAAGCATTTAATGATCCTCAGATCATTCTCCCTTTCTAAAAAATCTCATCTACAAGGCACACACTCAAAGGTAATTATTGAAACAAAAATTTTCAACTTATGTAGTAAGCATACTCAGAATTTTGATAAGAAACTTAGAATAACATAAAACCTTCAAGATCACAAGCAATCTCTTTCAAGCTCACAAATAATATTGTGAAGATACAACAATAAGAAACATCTTCAAAAATTCTATGACCCTATTATGATATAGGATTATTTGAACGTATTGAGGCATAACACATGATTTCTAAGCACTCTTGTAAACCTAAAAATCTCAAATAGGTCTCATCAACATGCTCAAGCTTCTTTAGCTTGATGATCAACTCATCCTTCACTTGCAAACCTCTGCCTACTTGCTTCACCAAGATGCCTTTACATACCTTTCTTATACCACCTTCAATAATACCTATCATTTAATTTAGGTTTGATCTTGGATTTGGCTCCAACATAATTATTATCCATTGCAATATGCCTTCTTTGACAAACCTTCATGCTTGAAAAACCATCTGTAATAGAAAACAACTCACCTTGGCTTAAGCAAAGAATAATCCCTACCTGGACAACCTTCTCCATCTTAGAGAACCCTTAAAATTTCATCAACCATTGAATTCAAAATTTATAAAACATGAATAACTATGACAACAACTAGGATACTATACTAATCATCACCAACTCCATCAACTCTACCAACAAGCTGACTAGGCAAACACCAATAACCAAGCTACTCACAAGATAACCTTCCAAGCTAATTAAACCTCAAGAAGAACCTACTTTGATACCAATTTATGGAAGTAGCTACTAATAGGGGGGTGAATTAGTAGTTAAAAATGCACATTTGATTCCATAAACTCATTTATCATACAACAACATGAACATGAAAACTTATACATCCAAATCATGAACAAGAACAAACATCATATGAACACATCATTTATGTGGGAAAGCCTCTAGGTGGAGAAAACCAAATCTCAAGCCTAAAAACCAATGGAATATATTCCTATAAGGATAATACAAACATGAGACTTTAGACCAACACTAATTGATCAAGGAGCATCCACCCCTCAATTTAGTCTAGCTTTAATTAGACCTTTAGCTAGCTCCAACTAGCAAAGAGGACACAAACCCTAGGTGATTAAACACCAACTCAACCCACTTTAATTTTATGTATACCATTTATCTAATGTATTCTACACCTGATGATGACCTTCTCTTGTTCTAACACTTGCAAAATTGTTTCTCTTCTCAAGGTAGGCACACCTACCTCATTCGATCAACCAAGTCACCCTTTGGACTGTTAGGTATAATGAATTTTTATCTCATGAACATGATCATTAAAACATGAATAATCCTATTCACCCTCTTATGTTACTCAATTAATAATCTCTTCTCCTTGACTAAGCTCCTTCTTTTGATTTTTTCCACACACACTCTCACTCCCCTCATATAGGTTAAATAAACCTAATATATATACCACTCTTTAATCTAACCCATCTTGGTGGAAAATATGATTCACACACTTGTATTACACTTATAAAATATCCTCATACATTTCATCAATCCAACTCAAACACTCCACAAGTTTTCCATACTTCAAATGGAACTTGTCTAATTACTAGGCTACACTAGGCCCAATTAGCCCTTATAAGTCATTCACCACATATGACCATCTCCATGAATAATATCCCACATAAAAGAATAATAACAAATAATATAATTAAATAAAATTTAATTCAAACCTTTTAATATCCCAACAAGCTCCCATACATCAAATATACTTAAAAATTACCATTAGGTCCAAATAGACCTATTTGACCTAATAGGCCTAAAACCACTTGCTCACACATTGAGTAAGATGAACACTTTGGGATTCAACCGAGAGATAAAAAAATCATAAATATATCCAATTAACACTTTATTACTCCCACATGGTTCTATAACATCTGGAACTCCAAACCACTACTCCATCCAAGCCACTCTCTCTCTCGCTCCAAGTCCTACAAACACCTAGAAAATACTGCCAAGAAGAAATAAGGAATAATGTTAATTTTATCAAAAAAACACATGAAAAAATCACATTAATAGGTCCTACATGACATTAAAAACACCTACAAATCCATTTTTTACCTTCACATTGTTCACATAGGTCCAAACCAACTCAAACAAACTGATTACTAAAACTAGTCATGCACACCAGAAACTCAGTCAAATATATTTGATTTATCCAACAAAAATAGAGAAAATTATAAATAAAAAATCCATTTAATAAATATATAACACTCATAATATCACCAAGCTTTCACTCTCCTCAAAATCTTCTTATAATATCTCAAACTAGCATCTCCAAATAGGCCACTCTAGACTGCCTATAAGCTTCAAAAACTAGTCATGATGAACATGACATATAACACTTGTGTAGAAACTTTATTGATATTAAAATGCATTAATGTTATCCTAAAATAAACTTATAACATTTACAATCACAAACATATAAAGGTCTAATGTCATATATGAAACATATAGATCATTCTATGAGACATACTTCTTTATTGTCCTCATTACTTATACAAGTCATCTTGCAGGCACCTTCTTGCCTATGTATGGTCATCAAAATCACATAAAAATAAAGGTAACATAATCCATATGTCTTAAAATAATATCCAAAAACATTGGATTCATCTGTACTCACTTTCACACCATCCCAAAATGGATTCTCACTCGTACTGGTTTTTTGTCACTATTTTCACTGTCTAGCAAATTAGCAATATGGCAACTTTATTGACTTAAATAATTAACATAGAGAACATACCTTTCCCAAATGACTCTATATACCTAAATAAAAAGTATTGACCTTCAATATCTAATGAATCTCATGTGTTGACTCAGTCAACCCTACGTGTAGTATCAAAATCTTTAGAAACAAACATATTTTTGTACCTTCTACTCACTTCCCTGACACACCACTACCACCTTGAGATGCCTAGAGGAGTCCTCTATATCTTTAAATAGTCAAAATTTGTCAACCAATCCATTTTATGTCCTTTATATAAATATCTTTCCAATCACTCCGTTATGAGGGTATATAAAGGGTTTTAACCAATTTACATTCTTAACGAATGTTCATAAAGCTCTATCCCTCAATATACTAAAAAATAATTAGAAAGGATTCATAGGTCCATGTGACACCTCTCTCAAAAGTCTCAGGTCCCCATGCAAAGTCTAAATGAACTAGTGAACATTAAAACTTTCCTCATGAGCTCAAAATGCACCATTTGAGCCACCTTTGAAACACATAAAGACTTTTCTTGACTTTCTATCTCCTTCTTTGACCTTAAATCTCATCAACATGCTTGAAAAAAAATTTCCTAACCATATTCCATGAAAAAACAAGCTTCATCAACCTGAAAACACTCTTTGACCCTTCACAAGGCCTCATAAGCCCACCTAGGCCAACTAGGCTAATGGCCAAACTATCTTTTAGACCACTAGCCACCTCTTTCAAACCATCTATCTAAATTCTTAGCATCCTATACATTTCAAACATGCATATGCCAAGCATACTAAGCTCTTTATCATGATATATCTCTCAAACTACTCAAAACCCCATAGGTAACCACACATGGTCAAGCCCACAAGACATAAGATGACTTGCACTCCACCTAAAGACCACCAAGAAGGACTCCAATTTCTCTCTCAACCACATGGACATACCATGTACACTCTCTCCATGATCCATGACAACCAACTACTCCCACAAGCTATCACGAGCAACCAAGACTAAATGGAGCACTCTCATATCACTTTATCATCACCAATGCCACTTGACATCAATGACAATACATCAATACCACCAATATCCCAATAAATATCTATTAAAATTTTTAATTACTTATTGTCCAATAATAAGATACATCTAATGGTTGCATATCAAAGTGTTAAATATTTCCTTCTGAACAAAGATATAAATGATAAAAGAGTTGGTTGGATAACCAAAGTCATGGAATATGATGTTGAGATCAAGGTCACAATGTTGATAAGAGGCAAAGAACTTTGTGAACATGTAGCCAAATACTTGTAAGAGACTAATGGGATGGTTATGGTGTCAAATGATGAAGAAGTTACAACTAATCAGACCTCATCTTCTAGATGGTCCCAAGATATGGTACGATACTTACAAGATGGTGTTTATCATTCTCATCTGACCCCTTCAAAGAGGATATATTTTAGATTACAGTAAATTATTTTCCTTCTTGTTGATAATGTGAAAAAATGATATCAATGACATGTTAAATGCATAGGACTAGGTCAAACACAGAGGTCACTTGAGTAGTTACATGATGGACATGGTGTAGGACATTATTTAGCAAGGATAAAAACCCACAAGATAATTAGAGGTGGGTATTATTGGCCTAGTTTATTTCGTGATTTTCATATGTGGGTCAGGAAATGTAGAAGGTGTGCCATATTTATTGGAAAGGTGAAGCTTGCAACCTTAGCTATCTAATTAATTTTAGTGAATCAACCCTTTGTCTAATGGGGATTGGACTTTATTGGTCTTATTAATCCCCCTTCCAACTTAGGACATAAGTGGATCCTAACTACCACAAATTATTTTAGTAGATGGATAGAGGTAGTAGCATTAAAAGAATCCATTGAAATCAATGTTTTGGACTTCTATGAAGGTTTTATTACTAAATTTGGGGACCCTTAAACTATAATTTCTAACAATTTTATCACTTTTGTAGGGCCTAAGATCATCTAGGGGTAATTCAACATAGTGTTTTTATTTGTACCTCATCCAACTAGCATCCACAAGGTAATGGCCTTGTTGAGTCCACTAATAGAAAATTATTAAAGATCACCAAGAGGACTATTGAAGACAATCAAAGATCATGGAATCTCAAATTGAAGTTACCTCTATGGGCTGACAAGGTCACCTACAAGAGATGAATTACCAATTATAGTTAGTTAGCTCTATGGACATGGTGTAGGACATTATTCAACAAGGATCACAACCCACAAGATAATGAGAGGTGGGTATTATTGGCCTAGTTTATTTTGTGATTTTCATATGTGGGTCAGGAAATGTAGAAGGTGTGCCATATTTGTTGGAAAGGTGAAGCTTGCAACCTTACCTATCTAATTAATTTTAGTGAATCAACCCTTTGTCTAATGGGGATTAGACTTTATTGGTCTTATTAATCCCCTTTCCAGCTTAGGACATAAGTGGATCATAACTACCACAAATTATTTTAGTAGATGGACAAAGGTAGTAGCATTAAAAGAATCCATTGAAACCAATGTTTTGGACTTCTACGAAGGTTTTATTACTAAATTTGGGGACCCTTAAACTATAATTTCTAAAAAATTTATCACTTTTGTAGGGTTTAAGATCATCTAGTGGGTAATTCAACATAGTGTTTTTCTCTGTACCTCATCCAACTAGCATCTACAAGGTAATGGCCTTGTTGAGTCCACTAATAAGAATTTATTAAAGATCACCAAGAGGACTATTGAAGATAATCAAAGATCATGGAATCTCAAATTGAAGTTAGCTCTATGGGCTGACAAGGTCACCTACAAGAGATGAATTACCAATTATAGTTAGTTAACTCTATGGACATGGTGTAGGACATTATTTAGCAAGGATCACAACCCACAAGATAATGAGAGGTGGGTATTATAGGCCTAGTTTATTTCGTGATTTTCATATGTGGGTTAGGAAATGTAGAAGGTGTGCCATATTTATTGGAAAGGTGAAGCTTGCAGCCTTACCTATCTAATTAATTTTAGTGAATCAACCCTTTGTCTAATGGGGATTAGACTTTATTAGTCTTATTAATCCCCCTTCTAGCTTAGGACATAAGTGGATCCTAACTACCACACATTATTTTAGTAGATGGATAGAGGTAGTAGCATTAAAAGAATCCATTGAAACCAATGTTTTGGACTTCTATGAAGGTTTTATTACTAAATTTGGGGACCCTTAAACTATAATTTCTAACAATTTTATCACTTTTGTAGGGTTTAAGATCATCTAGTGGGTAATTCAACATAGTGTTTTTCTCTGTACCTCATCCAACTAACATCCATAAGGTAATGGCCTTGTTGAGTCCACTAATAAGAATTTATTAAAGATCACCAAGAGGACTATTGAAGACAATCAAAGATCATGGAATCTCAAATTGAAGTTAGCTCTATGGGCTAATAAGATCACCTACAAGAGATGAATTACCAATTATAGTTAGTTAGCTCTATGGACATGGTGTAGGACATTATTCAAAAAGGATCACAACCCACAAGATAATGAGAGGTGGGTATTATTGGCCTAGTTTATTTCATGATTTTCATATGTGGGTCAGGAAATGTAGAAGGTGTGCCATATTTATTGGAAAGGTGAAGCTTGTAGCCTTACCTATCTAATTAATTTTAGTGAATCAACCCTTTGTCTAATGGGGATTAGACTTATTAGTCTTATTAATCCCCCTTCCAGCTTAGGACATAAGTGGATCCTAACTACCACAAATTATTTTAGTAGATGGACAGAGGTAGTAGCATTAAAAGAATCCATTGAAACCAATGTTTTGGACTTCTATGAAGGTTTTATTACTAAATTTGGGGACCCTTAAACTATAATTTCTAACAATTTTATCACTTTTGTAGGGTTTAAGATCATCTATTGGGTAATTCAACATAGTGTTTTTCTCTGTACCTCATCCAACTAGCATCCACAAGGTAATGGCCTTGTTGAGTCTACTAATAGAAATTTATTAAAGATCACCAAGAGGAATATTTAAGACAATCAAAGATCATGAATCCCAAATTGAAGTTAGCTCTATGGGTTGACAAGATCACCTACAAGAGATGAATTACCAATTATCCATACAAACTAGTATATGGTAAGGAAGCAAGAATGCCTATTCTTATTGAATTACATACTTTGGAATTAATACATCAACTTGGGCTTTTGGATAATGATCCAATGGAAATAAGATATGCTGATCTCATATATTTGGAATAAACAAGGCATCAATCCATATTGGATAGAGAAGCCCATCAAACAATGGTAAAGAGATCTTTTGACAAAATAAATTTAATAAGTTTCCAAGAAAGAGATTTAGTCCACAAGTGGGATGAGGACAAAGCTAAGCCAAGAAGGCACACAAAATTTGATTCTCTCTGGAGTGGTCCATACATAGTCTCTAGTTGTGAATCCCATAGTAGTTTCCAACTCACAAGGATGAATGGTGAAGAGCTTCCTATCCCAGTCAATGGGATGCATCTAAAACACTGCTATTAAGGAAGATAAATCACCTATACATAGTTTGTTGTATTTATTTTCTCTAAGTGTTTTTCTAACACATTAGTTTCCTTTCCATTTTGTCCCAAATAAGTGCTCTATTATAATGTTATTTAGTAGGTTAGTTGCCTTTACTTTATTAAGTTAGATTCTATTTCAGTCTTATTTCTTTTCCTGTATGTTGGAATTCTTTATTTTACAAGTCAAAATATTGTCTTGAAATCAATGTAAATGGTTCATGTATCATGTAAATGGTCTAAGAGTCATGTATATGGTCTAAGTTCTTAAGCATAGTAGGCATGCTGCCTAGACAAGTCACCAAAGATGTTGACCAAATTTGGTCTACATACCAAAAATGTGCCTAGTCCAAGAGTCCAATGGAAGGAGAAGGATATTGATTGAAAAGTGACTAAATGTCACAAGGAAAAGATAGACCTCAAGTGGAGATCATATAGATTTTTCAAATCTTTTTAAACACTTTAAGCAAGCTTAAAGTGTGATCTAATCGATTTTTAAGGGATAGGTATATAATTATAGGCAAAGGGTCCAAGCAATTTTCATGGTGTCTATGAATATGAACCAGGTTGCATAATCCTTAGGAAATCATTAGAGCCTTAAAAGATTGATTAAAATATGGACTATGTAAATTTGAAGAACTAGACCATCGTTAGGACGTCATGAAAGAATGAATGAACTAGTTCATTGATCATTTTTGTATCTTCACTTAGAAAGCTCATGTGAATATAAGATGAAGTGGGCACAATAATTTTAGTATGAAAAACATCTTATACAAATTTGGTGCCTCTATGACCTTTTCACTTCTAGATCCATGCCTTCAAAGTTGGTCAAAAAATTGGAGATGTTCACATGGACGTCAAACTTAAGACATAGAAAAAATCCATTATAGTTTAAATCTGATGGTCATGCAAACATTAATGATGGTTGCACAGACATCAAATTATGGGAAATTAGATGTCAAATTTGAGGTAAAAAATTATCTATTTGATTTCAATCCATGGGTCCCAAGAAGATCAATGATCAACAATCATCTAGACAAGTAGGATCTAATAGAGTGAGATGGGTCAACATGTCTATTATTTGAGTCAGATCTAATAGCCAATGAATAAAGGGCAAGCAAGGTAAAAAATAAAGGAACCTAGCTTGAGCATGGTCTAGACTAAATCAGATGGACATTATAGGATCTAGCATCACCATGAAGGCTCTATAGGGAAAAAATAGGTCTTTTAGACCTAATAAAGATAAAGGGTCAACAATTTTAATGATGAAACAAGACCAAGCATTACCAACACAGTTCCATATAAGTAAAATAGTTCAATTTGGACTAAATACAGAGATCAAAGATAAAATAGTGATTAAGAAGCAAAGTCAAGAAGTTTGTAGGTTTCCATGGATATTGTGACTATGTGAAAACTAATAATCAGATTGGTTTTCACATATAAATAGACCTATGTTTGATATTAGAGAAAATACAAACCATGCAGAGATGTGTCACTTATCATCAAGGTCACTTTTTCAATAAATAGGTATAGTTGGCCACCCAAATTGGCAGTTGTATATTTAATTGACATGGACATCCTCCTTGTAGAAAACATACTAAAAAATAATGTGGAGCAAGAGGATTTAGATAGAGTTAAACAATTCAGAATAAAGATGCTTATAAATGCTGCTCATAAGGCCAAATTTATACATGACAAGGTCACTGACATGTTATATGACATAGAAGATTTGTTGAATAAAGTGTCATGTCAGCTAAAGATTATGAAGATCAAACCCTTTTAGTAGAAGAGTTTCAAAGTAAATTAAAAGAAGTGACTGAAAAGGAATCTGCATGAGATATAGTCTTTACCTTGAATTCTATCCACCATCACATAAATTATCACAACACATTGGATAAGATGGGCAAATATATTCATGAATACAAAACTTTGAGAAGGGAAATTTTTGATACAGTTATAGATTGTAAAATAACCAACCTCTACTCTTTTAGCCTATATAAAGATAAAATCGAGGATATCTCCAAGGATTTTGATGTATATGTTTAGAAATTATAGGCCAAGAAGGACAAAGAGTCAGAATAAGTGTTGAAAATAGAATAATTCTTTCTATTAAAAACATTCTTATATATTGTATTTTCATTTTTGGAATTTTTTTGTAAAGTTGCAAAAACATAACTTATAAATTATAACTATCCTTTTGATAGCTCTTTTTGAGAAGGAACCATGTTTATTTTACACTTTCTATTTTGACAAGTTGGAAATTTTAAAAAATAAACTTGCAATTACACTTTTCATTTTGACAAATTTTTAATTGCTTAAGTTGAAAAAACACATTGGAAATTGCAATTCTAGTTTTGACAAAGTGGTATGACTTATAAGTTATAAATGTCTCACTTGGAAATTATAAATTAGGGTTTTGCTAAAAAGTAACTTGAGTTATCTTAAAGTTATCTTTTATTATAAAAATAAGTTTCACTTTGGCACCCCATTTGCATGAAGAGCCATTACAGATGCATGAAGAATACCAATGGCATTACATGATGTTTTTCAAGTTCTATCTACACATCTACCAATTGAATATCATGCCCATCTCTTGCATGATCATTTTTTTAATGTGTTCTCCATGCCATGGATGCCATAACTACTATATATCATGCCTCTCTTCATGAAATTTTCAGATTTTCATGTTCCTTTACTAGGCATTGGAGTTTTTGTTAACTACATCTCATTTATGAGATCTTTTATATACATATGGGAAATATTGCATAACCCATTTTATATTTTTGATGATATATTATTGTTATAAATTTTGAATAACTTCTCTACATGTTATAATCTACAGAATGAAATAAATTGAATATTTGCCTTTTTTGTCTGATAAATCCTTGTGTATGCAAAGTTGTTTGAATATTTGTGGATGTTATAATTCTTATTTCAATCACAAAATTTCATTGTGTTATTTTATACCCTTTTGGAATATTGTTTGATTAAAATAAAATAATCTTGTCCCTTTTATGAAAAATAACAAATATTGCCTTTGATTTCCCATTTGCATGAGTTTGTGCTCCTACAAATTTCAATCTATTTTATGTTCTATCATGTTCATTCAAGAAATAATTAGATCTCAATAAAAAATATTTAGTTTAGTCACCATTTTCTATTTTTCAAATTTCATTCTCGTAACTCTTTTCCCATTCAAACCCTAGTTTAGGAGTAAGAACACTAAATTAGTAGAATTTCTATAAATTGATATTTTATCAGTTGCACCAAGTTTAGTGAAAGGAAACCAACCTTTTCTAGAAGTTCACCTCAATTCTCCAAGGTCCTATAGCTTAGATGTATTTCCATTGTATCATAATATTTTATCACAATGAGATTTGACATCAATAATAGGTGCAAAATCTATGTGATAGCAAGACTATGCAAATAGAATGAGCACCATAAATTTCCTCATGAAATTATCTAATGGCTAAGTTGGACTCTTCATGATTTAAACACTGTAATAGGGTTCCATCATAACTTATTAAATATAGGGTTTGACCAAGGATTGTCTATCATGATGGTCATTAGATAAAGGATTTGTGTTGGTTATGAGTTAAATGGGATGGAGAGGTATTGTTATCAAGATATTCATATATGTTATTGTACCAAGGGAAAGTGGGACTAACCACCTCGTAAACCATCTCATAATTTGGAGTATCATAAGTTTGTGTTATCACATATTCTATAATAAATTTATTGTTCCTAGTTTGGAAATCAAGTAGTGAATGAACTATTGCCATGCCATCAACTAATCTATTGTTAGCCCTTGGCACTTGTTCAAATTGTATAGATATGAATCATAACTTAAGGCTATCCATCATCCTCTTTTATGGGACTAGTTTTTAATTAATCATTGATTTGATTTATGATGAGTTTTGAATCACCAAATACAAGAAGATTTGTACCCCATTATATTGCAAGTTTAAAAACAACTATAAGGGATCCATATTTTGATATGTTATTTATATAAAGAATCTAGAATACATTTGGGATTAAGTCCCCATCGGGAGTGACTAGTAAGATACCTGTCCCCAAACCATGACTTATAAAAGAGCCATCAAAATATAACTATTATACTATAGATTCATCGATTGACATCATTTTTTCATCTAGGAAATTCTTGATGAGAGGTGTGAGAGCTTCTAGAGTAACCTATGTTAATGCATCTATTAGTACCCATCCATTTATTACTTTTTGATTTACATTCTCAAGATCAAACTTTCTAAGAATCATGACTCACTTAGCCATTTTACCTATCAAAGTTGTTTTAGATAAGATATATTTAAGATGATCAACTTTGGCAATGATTCTTGCTTAGTTATTGAGCATGTGTAACAACCCCACTAGATTTTACTAGAATAGAGTAATTTTTCCTTTTTTTAAATTAATTATACAAATTCAATAAATAGATTCCATCATGATGAAACCTACAAGAGTGATCTTTATTAAATACATTAGTTTTAATTAACCATACAAAGGTATATAGCTAATCTATTTAGCTAATGATCACCATAATATTATCAAATATCAAGAGCAAGTAAAATGCTAATTATAGAAATAAAAATTTCATTAATTTATAAAAGTATTGTTACAAATTTAGCCATGACTGATACAATATTACAACCAACTATTGCATGGTACATATGAATAAAGACTAAATTTTTAGCAATATAAAAGTCTTAATAATAATATATAATGATACAAATCTCCAAATAGCATGTGAGTCTCAAAAAACTTATAATATCCATAACTAATCACAAGTTTAGTCTCTAGTGTAGTACTATTGAGGGGAGGGTGAACATCATTTGAGTGATTTTCCACACCCACCATGGACCATTGATCCCTTGCACTATCTCCCAACTTAGGAATGGCCCTCCCTTCATGAATGGGTAGATAATGATGGTGTAGGAATCTAGAGGGACAAACTAGAGCTCATGTGCTTTAAGATAACTAATACATGATGTATACCACAAAGAAACCCATTCTAACATGATATCATACAAACATTTAAACTAAATCAAATATATGAAATGACAATGTTTAACTACAAACACTACTTTAGCTAAAGTTTTCATATAGTCATTGATCACAAAGATCAATCAATTTCATACACACTACTCAATCAGATTACACATTATCTATGCATGAGTGACACTAATTGAGTGTAATCTATCACACTGCTTACTTAGGGTTATTGATGTAGGATTTGTTTATATATTTAATAATATAAAAACTAATAGATTCATAAAAAATATTCCCTATAAGCAGATAATTTATGTGCTAAACTAGGAAATGTTAAATACATTCATTTAGTCCATCAAATGTAATGTAATGAATCTAATTACATCTACTTTATTATAGAATAATAAATATACTTAAAAATAGGCCTCAATAAAATCATACCATCCAGGTAAGAATTATATTTAGACATCAAGTTATCAAATATCAACATGTAACTTCAAATGTTATTTCATCCATCTAAATAATATTAATCAATAGCTTATCTCCTTATATCTAGACACCTAAGGTATAACAATAATCCATTTTAAATTAACCATTATATGGTTTGTATTTAATATTAATTATAACATATCTAAATGTTCCATCAAAGCATTAAACCCACCTATAACTCAACCATGATAACTCAAATGACAAATACACCCATATATATTTGTTATATCATGTAATATTTCGAAGCATTAACTGAGTGTGTATATATGTGGTCTACATATTTTAAATTTTTACTAAATCAACAAATCATATGTATTATGTATATTTATATACCTATAAAATACCCAGTTATGTATATAAAAAAATAAGTCAACAATGTATAATCAAATAATTCACTAATCATTATAATTTATTCTTCACAATGTAAAGTAATTCAAACTAAAGTAATTTGATGATATACTTTATTTTTATATTCAGTATTCATGTCTTGCATAAAAATGTATACAATTATATACTCAACTCAACCGACTGTATTATACAATTTTCATTAAATTGACAACATAATTCAATCAATTTGTAACCTAACAAAGTTTCTTAAAATAATTGCCATAATACAAACCTAATTGAATGTATATATATGATTTTTGTTATATAATCATTGTATATAAATGAAAGACATTTATAATTATATAATTTTGGTTATATAACTTTGTAAATAGATCTCAAAACATAAGGTTGTCTACACTCAAAAAATTTAATAGGCGGTGTGAAGTCATTATATGATCTTATAATATAAATAAGATCATTTATATTTTATTCTCATAAATGCTTATTAATAAGTTCATTTAATTTTCTCTCATACTATAATGGAACCTCTATACTAAACCAAGTAAATATTCATCCATATAAAAGTCACCAAATGAATTTTGTATGACTTCCAAATAGTATAGAGTAAGATTTATTTGCATTTTAGAGAATCAAAAAATTATCTCTTAAGCATATAACCAGTCAACTACCCCACTATATGTTTCAGTCTCAATAATGATTCAAATACATATTTAAACAAACACCACAATCTTTAGTTTTACACACACACACACACACCCACACCCCTTCCCCCCCCCCCCCCTGCAACATACACATATATACATAGGTCAATGAAGTGTTATAGATTTTATATAAATATCCATGTATGTGTATACTTTCCAAATAAGTTATATAAAAGAAACAAAACCATGAATGCACTATACTTGCTCAGAGTAGGTTTTCTAAATAAGTTTAAATACTTAAAATTTGGCTTTATAAATACACAATTGTGCCCTAACTAGGATTGTAAAAATCTAACCCAATATGTAATAAATTTAATACTAGTACATAAATGGAATGAATAAAACTATCCTTAAAAATTTTGAATTAAAAAAACCCCAAACTTCCATTCATATCCTACCTATTTGAGTATTTTCATTGATTTCAAAGGTGCATCTTGTGAAGGTTGATGTGAAAGGTGACTAAGCCTAGTCTAGAAGTGTGTGATGTGAAAAGATGTATAGGAAAGTGTTTTCATGAGAGATTTTTTTCATGTGAGATAGATAAAGCAAGAATTTTAAGGAAACTAATGTCTTATGGTTGCATGAAGGAACAAGTCATTGATGTCAAAGTGCATAGGAAGCCTAGTCATGACATGAAGAGTTATGTGCATTAAAATGAATGAAAATAAGCATGGGAAGGTTGTAAGAAACTATTTGATCATGTATTAAATGAATTAAATCATTCATGAGATTTTTATGGTAAGCTTATAGGGGTAGGACCTTTAGTCTAGGTTTGCACCTAGACCACTCTTAGACCCTGCTTAGCCTAATGCGGTATGAAGATCAGATATCAAGGCAGGTATGAAAAAGTGAGCATCTAAAAAGGTGAGGTAAGTTTTTTTCAGTATGACCATGAATTTTGATGTCAATACTTGAAGTAAAGGTGCATGAATCACTATTTTAGGCCTTCTCGATCTCACAGAATGTAGTGTCGAACCCAGGAATCACTTTCAAATGTTCGTTGGCACATGTAAAATCTACATGAGAATTTGATATATTAAGGAGATATGGGGAAGGGTCCTAGATAAGATATCTAGGAATTGTCTTTGGATTCAAGTGGCAATCCTTTATGAATAATTGTTAACACCAAAACCTATGTTAAACCTCCCTAAAACCCTAATAAGGACATGATGTGAAAAATCTTATTCAAATTAGCTTAGAATGGATTTAAATGAATAGAAAATATATTGGATAATATATTCAAATCTCCTAGATACCCCTAGGTGGTGGTGGTTAGTAAGATGAGAGAGAAAATGCATAGATATAGTCTTATTCTTAAAAAGTTACTATAGCTCTCAAAAGTTGTATTGATCAAGAAAAGGAAATGGATGGTAGAAGAAGCTAAGAACTCATTTTATATGTCCATGATGATTTATGGATAGGTTATAGCCTTTAAGTTTTCTGATTTGGTCATCCAAGTTAGCCAGTCATAGACATGCCTAATGGTGCAAATAGTACAAAACCCAAGTAGAAATGAAGAGATAGATATGAGGGTATGTGCATGATAGTTGGATGTAACAAAGTATATGAAGGAGTTAGTTATGACTTATAATTCATGATCATGATTTGAGAAGATTTGGAGGTTAGTATAGGTAAATATCTAATTTATTATGATTGGATGGTTTTCTATTGTTGGAGAGAGTCATCTGGGCCCAAGAGGATCAAGTTTTGATGCTAAGAGGATAGACCTAATGCAATTAGGTCTCCATAAGACATAAAAGAGTAATGAGGCCTAATCTAGTTGTTTCAAACCAAAAGGGGTTCAAAGTACATTTATATAATGTTCATAATATGTTATAAGATCTACTATATGGCCTACCTAAGAGATTAAAGGTGTGTATCTAAACAAGTGGTGTGTGACCATGTGTATTATATATATACAAGATATTTTAGGCTTATTT
Source organism: Torreya grandis (assembly GCA_037957365.1). Taxonomy (NCBI): domain Eukaryota; kingdom Viridiplantae; phylum Streptophyta; class Pinopsida; order Cupressales; family Taxaceae; genus Torreya; species Torreya grandis. The sequence goes on along the minus strand of JARHVA010001458.1, from coordinate 315,853 downwards.
TATTATATGAAACATAAGCGAATAAAATATTGCATGGTTGAGAATAAGGAGGTCTTGAAATAAGACCATAACATAAGAGTAGATGTGTGGTGATCAAAATTCATGAGGTGGATAAGTTGTTGTTGAGTCACTTAGTGAGTTGATGCTTCCTTCTAACTAGGTGCTTACTAAAGCCTAGTCAAGTGGGTGCTTGACTTCATTAGGGTCAGTGCTCTAAGTTGAATTCATGATCAATAGGATTTGGTATTTTATTTTCTAGGACTATAGACCATTTTCAAAGATCATAGTGTTTTTTCTTCCCCTTGAGGGTTTCCCACTCATATATGTGTTATCTTGTCTGAATGGTTCTTTATGCTGATCCAGGAGGATCTATATTTTAATCCAAAAATAAAGTCTTCAAATTACAAGTTTATCATTGTCATGGTGAAGGGATCATCAATAAATTTTCTATGCATTTCATGGTTTGACAAATGGATCCCATATGCTTGAGTTATGATGCATGGAAGAATGAACTAGGAAAATTTAAAAAAATGGGTTTATGTTGACAAGTGGTGAATAGACATCAGACCACATGGTGGGTCCTCAAGCCACCACGTGTCTTGCCACCATTTGTTATAAATCCAATTTTATATATTTCATGCCAAAGTCCCTCAAAATTCCTCCAAATTTCACCTACATGACATGTACCAAACTTACCGAATGTTCATGCCACGTGTTAACCACAAACATCCACATATTTCCATGGTCCCCACACACTTTACCCACCACATGCCATATACCTCCAAAAACTTTCCCCATGTCACCACCATTCCCATGAAATCAAAGGTAATGTCAATCACTTGGAAATGTATACCACAAATTTTGTGGCATTTAAACACTTTTTAAAACACCCACATCCTGAATGTGGGATAAAATGATATGCCTCAAGCCCAAAACTATAGAAGAAGGGATTTGATTCATGGTGTTTAGGATAAAAGGATAAGGAGCCTACCAATGCAACATAGAGATCAAACACTATAAATAGATATTGTAATTGTATTTGAAGCCATGTCTTAGTCATGGAGATTAATTCTAAGGCATGTAAAGAGTGTAGAGAGATTTGGAGATTATTTGAAGGCCTCAAACAAAATATTATTATTTCGAGAGAATCTTTGAGACAAATTTATAGATCATAAGATGATTTTTGAAGAAATTATTATTGTAAAGTGATTTTACTACAATTAATAAGGAGTGATCCCCCATTAGAGTGGACCCAGAGATGTAGGCTTTATAGTTGAACTCCATTATCAAATTGTGTGGTATTTTCTATTGAATTGGTCTCTTATTTTATTGCACTCTTAAAATTATGTCTATTTTGGATATTTAAAAACTAATTTTAATTCTGTAATCAATTAAAATGTCAATTTTAAGTAAATCATTGAATTAAGGTTTCAATCCAATTTCAAGTGTGATTTATGCTATTATAACACTTGAATATTGTCAATTATGAAATAGATTTTTGGTATTAGAGTGGAATTTGTATTTAACCATGTGGATTACTAGTGTATGTTGACAAGGTCAAGATATAGGTGGGGTGAAGGAGAATTATAAGAATATGATCCAAAGATTATATCAAGATGTAATTTAGAAATGCAAGATGACTTTGAGTCTAAATGAGCTTTCTGATAATCCTTCTTAGAAATGAAGGACATGGTCGAGGAACTTTATCAAAAATGATGAATTAAGATGGAGCATGATGGAGGTGGTAAAAATTATAAGAAACCTTCCTCCTCTTTAGGTGACATTAAACATAAAAAATTTGTTGAATCTCTTCCTTCACTAAAGCTAGATATTAAGTTTAAATTATTGATGTTTAATGGTGATATTAATGTAAAAAAGATAGATAAATAGATAAAGCAAATTGAAGTATATTACAAGGTCTAGAAGATTACAGATGATGAGACTAAAATTCACCTGGATACTCTTCGAATGGGAGGCACAACTCTCATCTAGTGGGAGAGTATGTTGAAGGAAATAAATATTAACATAGGTAACTCGATTTTCACTTGGAGTGAATTTTTTGATGCACTCAAAAAGCAATTTTATCCTTTAGGCTATATGTAGCAAGCCATGATGGATTGGTAATCTTTCAGAGAAACTAAAGGCCAAAGTGTTTAATATTATACATAAGAATTTAGGAAAAAGACTTTACTTTTGAATATTCTTCTATACATAGGAAACACTACTTAAGTATATAGGTGGGCTGCATAGTTACTTGAAACACATGATTCTAGTTCTCAATCCCACTAGTTTAGATGAAGCATATGTTAAGCCATTCATTTAGAGGCTAGAGGAAAATAGACATAAGAATATTTTATTTAAGTTAAAATTAAGCAATCTAAAGTTAAGCATTCTAAAGGGAAAAGTTCTAGAAAGGGTAAACAAAAATCCACTATTACTATTCATAAAGAAGAGGGTAAGCCATTTTGCAATCATTGTAAGAAAAATCATGATGAGTTTAAGTGTTGGAAATTACATCCTGAGTTAAATCCTTTTAATAGGTTTAAGAAGAAAGATAAGAAAGATAATACTATAGTTCAAGATCTAAGATCAGACTTTAGGGATGAAACTAAGATCACAACTATGCACATGTAGAATTGTTCTTGTCTTTCTAGCACTAAGTCATCTAATGTTGCTTCCTCTTAAAAATAGAAATCTATGCATGATAATAAGAAAATAAATGAGTTGTTCCACATAGGTTTGTTACAAAACATACTAATATTGAAACCCTATTTGATAGTGGATCATAGGCAAATTTGATTTCTGAAGAGATTGTTAAAAAGGTAGGCTTAAAAACAACTCCCCATTTGAAACCCTATCCACTTGGTTGGGTGTGTGATGATGCAAAATTGAAAGTAACCAAAACTTACAGATACATACAAATTCATGGGTGAATTTGATTTGGATGTAGTCCCTCTGGATATATGTGGGATTGTTTTAGGAAGCCCTTATCTTTTTGATAGAAAATTAATATTTTATAGGGAAGATAATAAGTACTTGCTTTTTAAGGATGGCATTAAATATATAGTTAGAGCACATCATGTTAATATGAGTCTTTCCTTGGTTACAATAGGGAAAATGAAAATACTAGTCAATTAAAACAATAATTTTTGTCTCATGTTGATTAAGTCTAAGGAAAAAGAATATTCCCAAGCTATGGAAAATTATGATCCTAAACATAACAAAGAATTGGTTGAAATCATTTCTAGTTAAGATAATGTGTTTCAAGATCCCAAAGGGTTACACCATAAAAGGGAATTTAAAAATGAAATTTATTTTTTACAGGATTCTCCTCTCCCTAACATTGGCATGTACAGGGTATCAGTGGTGGAAAATAAGGATATCAAGAAGCAGGTAATAGAACTTTTGGAAAAGGGAGTTATTTGTTCTAGTACATCTCCTATTGGTTTGCCTATCATTTTGGTGTTAAATAAAGATGGCACATAGAAAATGTGTGTTGATTTCCATGCTTTGAACCAAATTACTATTAAGAATAGTTACCCTCTTCATCGTGTTGATGATTTTCTAGATCAGTTAAGAAATGTTATCTATTTCACTAAGTTAGACTTGAAAACTGGTTATCATCAGGTTAGGATTAATGATGGTGATATTTGGAAAACTTATTTTAAGACAAAACAAGGATTTTTTGAGTGGATTATCATGCCTTTTGGGTTGTGTAATGCACTAGCTACATTCATGCAATTGATGAATGATGTTTTCAGGCCATTCCTTGATGAATTTATTATAGTCGACTTAGATGATATTTTGATCTTTAGTTAGTCTTGGGAGGATCATATGATTCATATTAGGAAATTCATGGATGCATTAAGAAGGGAGAAAATTTATTTGAAATTTTCTAAATGTGAATTTGGAAAAACGTCTTTGGTTTACTTGGGTTATATTGTAGGACATGGTGAATTGAAAATTGATCTTACAAAGGTGGAGGTTATAGTTAAATGGCCTAAACCCAATAATTTAACTAAGGTTAGAATTTTTTTGGGTGCATTAAAATATTCAATAAAATTCATTTCTAATTTCTCACTTATTACATCATCCTTGCATTCTTTGACTAGTAAAAAATAGGCCTTTCAGTGGGGAGGCAAGCAATAAAAAGCCTTTGATATTTTGAAGATAAAAATTAATATTGCTCCTGTCTTAGCACTTCTTAATTTGTATTAGCCATTTGAGATTGAGATATATGAAAGTGATTATGCTATGGAATCTATTCTGTTGTAGGGAAAGAAACTAATATGCTATCATTTTGAGACCTTCATAGGTGAAGTAAGAAACTATCTAGCTTATGATAAGGAATTGTATGCATTGGCTCAAAGTGTAAAGAAATGGAAACATTACTTGATGGGAAATTAAATAGTGATACATATAGATCATCATCCCCTCTAGTATCTTTAGTCATAGGCCAAGCTACAACATTCTAGGCATTTTTGTTGGATAGGTTTCCTATAATAGTTTCATCTTGTGATCAGGTATAAGAAAGGTATTCAGAATAAAGTTGGTGACATGCTTTCTAGGCCTCCTATGGTAGTTGCATCTATTATTTTACAACATAGTTCTTTGACTCATGAAATTTATAAAGAACATTATGTTGATGATGCTGAATTTAAAGATGTGTATAAAGCCCTGATGAGTGGTAAATAGGTAGAAGAGTCAGACTATCATGTGCATAATAGACTTTTGTATCAATTGAGTAAACTTTGTATTCCTCAAAATGAAAGGGTTCATATGATTAGGGAAGCACATACTTATCTTATTTATAGTAATTTTGGAGTTGGTAAAATGGTTGCACATTTTAAAATGTATTGTTATTGGCCATGTATGTAGGAAAATGTTGCCAAATATATCAAGGGGTGTGTTCTTTGTGTCACAAGTAGACCTAGTAACATGAAACTGGGACTTTACACTCCCTTACTTGTTCCTACCCATCCCTATGAAAGTACTTTCATGGAATTTATAGGGGGTTTACCTATGTCACAGAGGAAACATGATTACTTATATGTGGTAGTTGATAGATTTAGAAAGATGTGTGTTTTGATTCCTTTCACTAAATAGATTACAAGGGAAGGTATGACACACTTATTCTTTCAGCATGTATGGGTTCATTTTGGTTTGCCCACTTCTATTATTTTGATCAAGATTCTTGATTTCTTGGGGAATTTTGGTCAACACTATGGGAATTGATGGATGCTAAGTTGAATTAGAGCACTGCATTTCATCCATAGACTAATGGTTAGATAGAGGTTGTAAACTACACAATGGTATATTTTCTTAGGGGTTATTATAGTAAACAGCCCAAGTTATGGGATGAGAATTTATGATATATACAACATGCTTACAACCATGAACTTCATTCTTATACTTTGAAATCTCCTTTTGAAGTTTGTTATGGATATTTGCCTAGATATCCCCTAGATGTTTGTTATGGATAGGATTCAGCTAGTGATGAACATAAAGATGCTATTAAATCCAAGAAGTTCATTTCAAAGATACAATAGGTACACTAAACTATCTGAGATAAGTTGGAGAAAAGTTAGGCAAAGTACAAAGCAAGACATGGCAAACATCATGTTGATCACCATTTTTCTATAGGTGATTTGGTATGGCTTCACATCTGTAGGGAAAGACTAATAGGTGAAGGTAAAAAATTGAAACTAGTCTGGTATGGTCCTTTTTGGATTATGGAAAAGATTGGTAAAAATAATTTTTGGTTGGATTTACCATCTTATATGTAGATTTATTCAATTGTGAATGTGGAAAATCTAAAATTGTATGAGCCTCTAATGATTGTAGATCATGATG